>CM033471.1:102167362-102767362 GCA_019447015.1 Hymenochirus boettgeri | reverse complement strand
GAAACAGGGGCAACAGGACATTGTGCAGGATTTCAGGTTAGACTTACATATTTCACATTTCAAACTATTAACCGTTTAGGTTTTTGGGGGGATTTACCTGTATGATGTTTGGGGGGGGGGCAGCCAACTGTCTGCTATGTACAATGTTGTTTGATGCCTACCCTGTGCAGTTTCGAAACCACCTCTTGCAATCACACCTTGCATTCCGAAGGTCCTTAAACACCTGGCTCTTTTATGCTGACTGGGAATTTCCGGGGTATTTATTGCCAACAGATTCTTGCACAAGTCATTCTGCATTGAGAAAGCCAGCTGGATGTCTAACAAGTCCAGTTGATCTAACTGAATTACCATGACCTGGATGAATTAACCTTCACAAGCATTTTCACTAACATGTTTACCAGCATTCAATTTTTTTTGCCGATTGTAAAAATTCCAAACAATTTTGACAGAATTCTCTGTGTATATACTCTCCTCAACAAGAAGGCACTACACAGTATAAACATTGATTTTTTAAAAATCATTTTGCAGCTGGGTAGGACAGAAACAAGCAAACTTTAATTGCAGAGTAAATTAAAATACATCTCAAGAATCTGTCTTCAAGAAAAGTCAGAGACTTGTTATGCTCTTAAAAGATTTAAAATATTAGGTTTCTTCTGATGATAAAGGTTATATTATAAACACCCCCATTATTCACAATTAGAGATGGCCAGTTCGCAGACCCGAACCCGGATCCGCCGCGGATTTCTCCCGTCCGCGAACGGCGGATTATTCCGGACTTCCGAACTTCCGAACTGTGGATTTTTTTTTACGAAAATTTTCGAAAATACGAGTATCTCCGTAATTACGAGGATCTACGATACTTTTGGGATCCGGAAAAATCGAAGATACTCGTAATTACGAGGATTCGCGTAATTACGAGGATTCACGTAATTACGAGTATTCTCGTAATTACGAGAATACGCGTAAAAACGAGTAATTCGTGTAAATTTTTCAAGACGGAGCAAGCCACATGATCCAAATTAGCCCATGGCAGCTATCATAGTTACGGAAAGCCTCGTTTTTTTACGGAAATCTCGTTTTATGGGAATCCTCGTATTTCGAAAAATACAGTTTTTAAATTCACGCTAGCGGACTGTACTTTTTAGGTATTGGTGGCATTTAACGTGCTTCTAAGGCCATTACACAGGTCCCTGAGTGGTTAAGTGTACGTTACCAAGGCTATTAGACCACTTTTAATGCGGATTTTGCCGAACTTTCATTTTAATACATTTTAACGGGTCCGCTCGCGGATTTTCGAATTTTCGGATTTTTTCGAAAATCCGCGGATCCTCGCGCGGACCGGATTTTTCGAAGTTCGGACATCTCTATTCACAATACCAATAAATATAATTTATCATTTTAAAAAGTTGTTTTAAAATACTGTTTTGCACAAAATAAAATTGAAAAGCCACTTCCTTCTATTGGAACACAAGCTCGTATCCCCTTACGTCTTGTTCAAAATCGAAAGTAGACGATTATCGAAAATTGAAAGTAGCCGATTATCGAAAGTAGCCGATTATCGAAAATCGAAAGTAGACGATTATCGAAAATCGAAAGTAGATGATTATCGAAAAAAGAAGTAGATGATTATCGAAAATCGAAAGTGACGATTATTGAAAATGAAAGTAGACGATTATCGAAAATTAAACCCTCAAAAGTAGCGATCGATTTCGGTAACCTTGAAAATAGAACGTGGAAGCTCGAAAACAGCCCGAACTAAAATAAGTTTTAGTTATATTACGGGTTCCCCAGACCATTCCCAGGTCTCTGTGTCATTTACAGTAACCTACAGTCCCTCAAAATGGACAGAAACTGTCCCTCAAAATGGACAGAAAAAAAATTCTCCCATAGACTTCTATGGGTCCGTTTCGAATCTTCGAATTTTCTGGAAAATTCGAAATGGAATGAAACAACAGTTTCAAACATCTTTATTAGAAGCATATCCCAGCACTCTGTAAGATTGTTCCATAGTTCATTATTACAACTACAGGGGACTGAGCAGATTCTCCACCATTCCCGAACTCCACCCCAACATATACAAACAAACCAACAGACAGTCAGCTCATAAACCTAAAAAATGAAACTTATTCCTATACTGTTTAGGAATAAAAAGATCATATAGCCATTTTTCTTAGAGTCACGTTCATGGTTGGAATTCTCTTTAAAATAATTTAAAATAGCAAATGAAAGCATCAATAAGGGTACATTAGAATGCCTGCAATAATGAATGCCCCTGCTTTTGTCCAGGACCTGGCCTATAGGAAGACATGCATCTTGCAGACTTCAGACACAAGAAAGAGCCGCAACTGCATTCTTCTGGTTTGAATCGATAGGTCCTCTACCTGGGTGCATTAAAAGACATAAGAGGGCAGGTGAAGTAATTATCTTTTTGTGGTCAAATGGTATATTTGTGGCATCATAATGCTGAAAGAGTCCATAGAACCAAAGCAGTACACCAACTAGTAAATGAATTCTGCCCTTATACATTGCCGCTGTGAAAATGAATAATGCAATTATATCAGTGATGGATTCCTCTTCCCTTCACTCTCTTATCATGTGGTAACTGTTTTACTTTGTCATACTGTGATTCTGGCTAATCTTCCCACACTTTCACAATCTTCTTATTCTAACCATCAGAGCATTGCAGGAGCAAGGGATTTATGGTACTAAAAATAGAAGAGAGATTACTTAGGTATATGCAACTGAAAGGCTTTCTTGTTAAAAAAAAATTGACATAACAGCGAATTGCTGCCTTCAATTTACAACACCTATAATTTCTAAAACTATGAAAACCTTTTTCAAAACATCATTATGGCATCAAAGAGAAGACAGAAACATTACTATTTTTTCTAAGAAAGGGGAAAATGCTGATTATTATTATGATTATTATTAACGGATTATGACATCCTACTTTAATCTTTGCATTTCTCACTTTCACCTCATTCTAACTTAATCAAACACTTACCCAGAGTTTTTGCCTAAGAAATTCTGAACATATCAGTTTAAAGATATAATAGGATTGCTAAAAATATCCAAAGACAAATTTGTCGTTAATCTTATAAAGGTCATACATTTATTTATTCACTAAGTAAGGCCAAACAACCATAATTAGCATTTGCTCTAGAGGGAGCCCGGTACAACATTTCCATTGAAAGATGTAGATCAGTAGAATGATGTAAGAATTACAGTACTTGATAAAGATTTCAGGAAAGAGTGTTTATATACACAATGGGGCATATTTATAAGATTTGTTACGTTTTCGCGCCGTTTTCCCTGACATTAACGCATAAATCGCGTTTAACGCGATTTATTAAGGTCCGAAAATGGCCGTGAAAAGTTAACGAAGCGTTAACCCTTCGCGTCGATACTTACCTGTTACCGCCGCTTCTATTATAAAGCGGCGGTATGTGTTTCGCTCTGCTAGTATCGGCTGTTTTACTTCGCCACCTTGAAGGTGGCGAAGGCAGCCGATACTAGCTCCCTGCGGCGGGGATGGGCAGGCAACCGTGGCGGGTGGTCGCACCTGCCCCAGGAGACACACCCACCCGCCCCACAACCCCCCGCGGCGGCAGAGACCCCCCGAACCGGACCCCCCTCCCCGGCTTGTAAGGGCCTTGCGGCACTGACAAGTGCCTTTGGTGGGGTCACCCCCAGTGTGCGGCTCTTAAAAGAGCCCTTGGGCCCTTGGGTCTTCTTTCTTCCAGTCCCGGCGACACCAACTCCGCTGAGGCCGCCGACCCGAGAGGTACCCCTGCGGCTGCTGGGAAGCGGCGGTGGGTGGTCTCCATCACCGCGGGGGGTTGTGGGCGGGGTGGGCGTATGCCCCCCCCCTTAGCAGAGGCATCGGGAAGGGATTTTAAGTCCCTTCGCGGCGATACTGTACAGTATCGCTGCGAAGGGACTTAAAATTACCACAACACATCGCCATATAAATATGGCGATAGCGCTATTTTCGGGCCGCGATGTGCCGGTAATATTTTTGCCCTAATTTCGCTTTTTTATAATTATGGCCCAATGTGATTGTATAATTCACGTTTAAATGACAAAAGGCAAAAGCTTACTTACAGAAGAAAATGTTCAAAGCAATAACAATAAAAATACACACCAATCAATAAAAATTATCCAATGTCTACACGGCAAGACAATGACTAACAACCAATCTAAATAGGATAACCACATGTAATATATCTTTAGGTGCTCATGATCTGTGCCAGGAAGAGACCCATATAGTAACTATTGGACTTTCTGCCAATAGTCTGTCTGTCTGGGACAATTTTCCTTCTAAGCTGCACAGTCACTGTGTGCTCACAACTAAGCTGGGCTGCGCACACAGGTTAAATAAAGTGCTCACAAAATGATGATATATATCTGTAAATGCAGCCAATAAGGAATTAGAGGGAACAGTGGTCTGGAGGTCATCCAGCTCTGAATGCCTTAAAGGGCATGTCCACCCTTATTTTAAACTTTTGCTATATGATAGTACATGCTCCCCCAACCCCAACCGCTATAAAAAGTTTTAAGAAAGTGCCCCGATGTTTACTTACCTTCCCTCTCCCTCCGATGCCTGGCCGGCCTTCTGCTTGCAAGACACTGCAAGCAGGGGCGGGACCGGCAGCCGCGTCCGTGATTGGCTGCCTCTCAGCCAGCTGCCGGCTGGTCAGAATGCCGGTGGAGAGAGGGAAGGTAAGTACAGTTCTGGGGTCTTTCTAAAATAATTTTTTATGCGGTTGGGGCTGGGGGAACCTATACTATTACAGGGCCAAGGGGTTTTATGGTAGGGGGAGGGATAGCAAAATGGGAGGGAGAGGGAGGGAAAGGGAGGGGGAGGGAGGGGGAGAAGGGCTGCAGTACGCATGCCAAACTTCTCCCGGAGGCCAGGTAGGAGGCAGAGTCCTATATGGACTTTGCTATCCTCCTGGTGGGCAGTTTTTGGGACTTTGGGAGGAACTACAGGGAACCTTATGGAGTTGGGATGTGAGGTAAGGGTTAAACTACACTACATGGTGGGGCCAGTAGGGGGGGGATTATTGTTTTGGGGGTGGACATGCCCTTTAAGGTTTAGTATGGATCACCAGTTCTAGTGAAGACGTTTACCAGGCATTTCAATATCAATACTATTAATGTATATGACTTAGAACTCATACTGAAATATATATACTATGTTGCCTAAGTGGAAGTCTATCAGAGGACAGCCCAACCTTTAGAGTTATTTCCCCACCCATACACTATATTGTGTAGATCCACTGCCTCTGCTGGATTGGTATCCTAAAATGTATGAACTGTGGGCTGTTAAAGTTAATTTAGTGCATAATCATATCAAGTGTGAGATGAACACAAATATCAGATCACCTCCTACCATCACATGTCTCTAGAATGAAAAAGCAGACCAAAATGATAGGTCAAAGCATTACCAATGTAATAGGATGGCTTAAAGGCAGTCTGTCAGTTGGTAATGTAAGTTGTAAAGGCAATATTTGGTCCAATCAGTCTTGCTTTCCATTTCGAGAGGACATTAAATCGTTATAGCCTATGTGCATCATGTATAGTGCATCTTTGTCTATTATTTACATGGAGGTGAGATCATTATTCCCACCTACCTGTGAATTATTGAATACTGGGGATACCGTGTTAAATTTACCTCTGCTCCACTCGCAGAGTCTCACTAGCCGATTGCACTCCTATTTATTGTAGGCACACATGCAGAAAAGATAGGAGCTTTGCTGGTGAGAAGCCGGCAGGTAAGTTCAACTCTTTAACCTGGACGTTCTAGTTTCACAGGGAGGTGAGAATAAGTGATCTAACCTCCTGTGAATAATAAGATAACCATGCGCTGTGCATGCCTATGCGGTTTAGTGTCCCTTTAAGACTGTAACATTTACATGTTTAGTGGTATGGCTGATCGATCAAAATACCAGTTGTGTTAGTGACCCATGTGTACCAGAGCTTAGTTGCTTGTATAGAAGGCACAGGGCCTTCAAAAGGGAAAGCTAGACTATGAAAACAGTGTGATGTGCTTACGGTCCCATGGTATACATCCTATAGCTGTGCTGGTTCTTCTGCATTTGGTGTTTACATATTAAATTATATGTGCATGTTTTTATAATATTCTTCATTTTAAATAGTAGATATGGTCAATCAGCAATGCATACCTTTGCATTAATGGTAAGCTGTTCTTATACACATACTTGGCTTTCTAATATGTTCGGGTTTCTCTCTGTTCTAACAGGAACAAATACGGATTAGAATAGCATTCTACTAGTGAAGGACAAGCCAAACAGCTGCTCTAAACTTTGACATGTGTAAAAAAAATAATTAAGGCTCTAGAGTATATTTCCTAAGTATCCTAGGTATGGTACATTCAGTTAATGCTCTGATCATGTAACTACTAAGTTATACAGTATGAAACAACCATAAGATTTGTTTTCCTTTAGGGTTATAAAACAGCAGTTTATTACCGGTATATTAGTACAACATATACTGGCTTTGCTGGTAAATACACAAAAATAATATGTACGACTACCGATTTCTTCCTCTAATTTTCAGTAAAATTGGGTTTAAGTTACTGGTATTGATACATAAGTTAGAGTGATCCAGGGATATTTCCGATTGCCACTTGGAGTCAGGAAGGAATTTTTTCCCCCTTCATAAATTTGGTGGGTTTTTTTTTGCCTTCCTCTGGATTAACAGCAGGAAATGGGATATTGCTAGATGGGTTGGACTGGATGGAAATGTCTTTATTCAACCTCAAATACTATACAATACTAACAGGGAGATTCAATACATAAGATCGCGCTACTTACCTTAGCCGATACGGTAAATAACCTGGCGTAAATGAGATTACGCCGGATGCACACGGGATCGGGCTACGGTAAGAAGCGTGACTTTAACACTCCCTAACCTGTCCCGTAAGTTTCGACTACGATAGGGGTTTTGGATCGTTAGCACAGTGCTATTTCCAAAAACATTTGGAAATGGCGCTGTGCTCTAAAATCCATTTAGGATTCGGTTAGTGTGTGACTTTAACTCCAAAAAAACCCAACGCTCCCTAAATGAGTGTCTTTTAAAGATTGTTTTGTTATAGGTCAAATATAAAGGTAATTATTTACACGATGGAAATATGGCATATTAAATCTGCTTTGCCTTTTAGTAAGTCCCTCCAAATGATTATCAGTAATGTCAATAACTCAAATTCAATAGGTAACCAAGATCCCTCAGCAGAAACTAACACCATAAACATGCCATGGCAAAAATATCTGGATTAGTCCTCTGGAAAACCCCATCATTCCCTTTAAACTTCGTCATTCTCTGGTGACTGTGAGTGAGTTCATGTCCAGTGTAAACTGATGCTACTTTCATTGCTTGCGTAAAACAAGATATCAAACAGTATTAGAATTAAAGTTAGGACACATTTTAATAGACTGGGATTTTCTTGTTCTGATCATCTGGACAAAGGGGTATATTTGTAAGGGTTTGTTAACTTTTCACCACCGATATCACCATGGTTCTGAAATTTATAAAGTGATACAAGCGGCGAAAACTAATTATCGTCTCCTATCGCCAATTCGTTACTGAACTTACTAAAAATGTCTGCTTTTACTAAGATCGTCTTTACCTTCGCTTGCAGTCATTTTCTCTTTCGCCGCAATATCTGACTTAACGCAATGATACAGCCATGTTGTCAGCACACATCCTCGAATACTAACAGCGCACATGCCTGTGTCAATACTTTTGTGTTGAAAACAATCGTCAAACCAGCAAATCGTTTTTTTTTTTTTAATGTTTACTAATTTGTCAATATAATGATTATTGATATTTGATCACAGCCTGTTCCAAATGATGTTTAAACACAAGCTTTTGTTTATTAGATGAGGGTAAGGGAAAAAGCACCAAGCCAATAATATATTGAAATGGCAATGGCTGGAATAAAATTGAAAAGTTTTAGTTTAAATATTTCTAATCTATGATTCTAGAACTTTACGTTCACTTTTGCATTTTAGAATTTGACTCTTGATAGACAATATTACTTGCAGACTTCAGGTGTAAAGCAGGACATACAATTATTGGGTAACTGCACAGTTTTACTGTACAGCAAAATAGTGTGTATGTGTGTGTGTGTGAGAGAGATCAGCCCTTGCATGTGGCAACATTTACTTGCCCTGACACTGAGCAAGGCTAAGTGTTCTCTTCTATAAGCATGATTCATCTGTGCTGAGTAAATCGTTTCTCCATCTGATCTATTTATTCACAGCTAGAATTGACTGTGGACAGGTGCCTTCCAGTAATAATCTACAAAGAACAGGATGTTAGGTCCATGATCTAGGGGAAACCACTATTTCCTATTGTAAATCCTTTCAGCTGTCAAATGTCTCTCTCGTTGGAAAGTAGTCACGCTGAGCCTGTGAATCCCATCTGTATTTGCTGCATAGATTATCCAGGAAACCCTCTTTGCGGTGTCATGTTATTACAAATGTAATAAGTAAACCATTTCGAATGCATCTGTGGGTGCACAAACCATCACTGTACTAACTCTTAATCATAGCTTTGTTGAGCTGTTGGCTTAACTTTTTACATATATGTTTACTTAAAAGTTGATTGTGGATGTACATCATGATAGCTGTCGTGAATCTGTAATTGTGGTTGTAAATTTATGATCGCAATCCTAGGTTTAACATCACCCATATAATACCATTATGATTGGACTTTTACGATACAACTGGTTTTAAATATGCCCCTCAATGCCACAGCTAAGTTTTATAAGGTTTATTTCACTGCACCTTCCATTAAAAATATGACACTTCTGTATTGTAATACAATAGCACAGAGAAACTGCTATAGTGTTAAAGAAATACTTCACCTGCAAAAGTGAACTATTCCTTTAATGGATTGATTGAAGGCCGGGAGGTTAAGGAGCTATCCAACACCCAGGATTGCTGCCTTTCGTCCCTAAAATTTGTCATTTAGGAGAGAAAAGGCTAAAGCTAACTTTTCAAATATATCAATTAAAACCTCTGTTACACATTAAATAATCTGTTATTTGGTATGCCCCTAGTGTGATACACATACCAACACACTATGCTGCACTTGATGCTGGAGAAAGGAAACAAGCAAAGACTAGTTTTGACAGGTAATATATTATATTATTGCACAACAGTATGTAGGAACAAGACCCCACCTCCAGTGTAATTACAGTGTGAAAGGATGGCATGTTCTTTTAAAAAAAATCAATATGACAATATAATTTAGGCAAATAGCCTCTATCAAGCAATGCACATAGCTGAGACTTTCATCTCACAAAAGGAAGTATTAGTGTCTGCTGAACTGGAGGACTCACCTAACAGTGTCTGCTGAACTGGAGGGCTGACCTAACAGTGTCTGCTGAACTGGAGGACTGTAGGGTTCAGTAGCCTGTTAGGCAAACCCTCAGTTCACCATCCGGTGTCAAGTCAGCCCTCCAGTTAACCAGTCAGTGTCATTTTAGCCCTTCAATTTACCAGCCAGTTAGTTAGCCCACCACACCCACCTCCATAAACCACGCCCACTCCCACAAGCTGCTCTATAGTCCACAGCGATGAAATCAAGGAGGCTACAGCCTGTTCTACCCCTTAAAGCTGACATCCATTCCTATTACAGCACAGCAGATTCTGCTTCTCAAACACAGAACATATATTAGCAGCGTGAAATTGTTTATTAAAACAATATCTATTCCCCACATATTCCTTTGGTTTTTATACAAAGATCAAAAGTAATCTTTACAGTTTATTCCTATCAAGAAACGGTGGGGCAAAATATCATAAGTCTGGGGATTTAAACCTGTAACCTCATGGGCTGCAGGTTTCTAAAAGTTGAGTATCAGCCTGCTGAGCTAATGCAAAGAAAACAGGTACATTTAGAAACATTATCTTTTTCTAGTAAGAGAATGGAAGCAAAAAAATAAATAAATAAAATTTTAAAAATTACATAAAAATACTATTTGTATTGTTCCAGGTAGGATCTTAGCAATTCAGGCTGTAAAATAACCACAGGGCAACAAGCAGCTTTGAAAGTCCAAATTGGTATGAAGACATCTGTATAAAAAATATGTCCACAGGGACAATACAGTAAAAAGTGGAGCCAGTGGGGGGGGGTAACCAATACTCTTTGACGACTACATGGGCTGTGACCTCTACTGGAAGCCTTTTTAGTTATAGAATCTAATTCTTACATATATGTGAATGCAACTATGGAGAACCATGTATAGGTGTTCTGGTGATAAAAGGGTTTACATTAGGATTATTTTAAATTAAATTGGATGCACATGAGTCCATAGTTTCTGTTAGTTCTGTTTTTGTATGGTTCATACTTTATGCCATTAGTTGCACTCTTTATAGTGTGAACTAAGCATTGATATATTATTGGGAATCACCTTTAAATCTCCATTGCAGACCTGAAAAAATTCCAATTGACATACAGCAACATTCTATTTAGCTGGTAAATTTGTGTAAAAAACAAAAAACCTTAAACAGCATTATAATTTATTTGAAATTACATTCAAGTGATATGCATTTATATACATGTCTCTGACCTAAGTTTTCTTCTTGGTAATGTGTGCTGTGCTTTGCCAAATTTTGACGTGCTAGGAATATTGTAAAACCAAATCTAGAAATTGTCCGATAGGAAGCAGCTATTACATACTTTGAAGAATTGCAAGTCACAGTTGGTTGGTAGAGTAAAACTAACAGGACAGTCATATTTTTTTTCCAAATAACTGCAACATTAGTGTTCAAAGTTTTACAAACTTTCGGGTGGCATTTAAAAAAATTTCATTTAAAAAACCTTAGTAAAGGTGGTTTTAACAATGGGTAAAATACTTTGTACTCACAACATAATGGGCTGATTACCCAGACTGCTGGGCAAATATACTGGTTAGCGTGACTTTAAATCATATTAGAATGCACGTGTTACGCAAAATTACCTGCGTATCCGATGCTCGCGATTCAATATTGTGTTTGTGATAGTTTTAGCGCTGGATTTTAACACCAGTAAATAGCTTGCATAAAATCCCACAGTGGCTAAATGATGACAGCCAGATGGGGGGCAAAATGCATTGACAACAGTTCAGACGTGTGGATTAGTTGATTCAGTCAGTCGAGAGTGCCCTGTAGCTTCGGTTGTTTGATGTGTCCCTTTTGACAGGCATTGCACCGCGGCATCTCTTCACAATAATTATTCCTTGCCCTGGTGCTACTTCAAATAAATGATATCCAGTGGTAGATATACAAGTGCACTCAAGGGTCCTTTTCAACTTTTATTCAATATATGTGCAAAATAAAGTGCAACAATTAGTGCAGCATGTGCAATCAGCAACATTTCGGTCTGTGAACTAAGACCTTTATCAAGCCTATGTGAATCACACCAAGCTCACCTTATAATACTAAGGTACTCCCCTAATTTAAGTGACATCATCATGAGTGGACCAATGTAACAACCTGAATAGTTAAAAGGTTCACTAATTTACTTACATTCATATATCTAGTAATAAAGTGCTAGTGCTACTAATACTCAAACCGTGTACATATAAAACATCAGTAATATAAAAACATCGTGATCTTATTCTGTGTAACTAGTAAATGGTGTATATATTTAAAATCATCTAAACCAATTTTATACAACAATGTTTTAAATGAACAGGATCACCAAATATCTCTTTAAGAAAACATTGTTCGTTTAGACCTTCGGTTGTATAGTGTCCAGTTTCTTAATCCAATTGGTTAACCCTGAGGACGGCCCTGTGGTAATGGGCTGAAACGCGTAGGTTCTCTGCCTACATTGTGTTGGTAATAAATCTGTTACAAGACCCAGGATTGCCCGTTTGTTCTCTGATATATATATTATATATATATATATATATATCTATATAGATAAATAATATAATGTTTTTAGGTTATGATAAGATATTATATATCTATCTATGACTATAACTATATAGTATATACTGTAAATTTTCCATGTCAGGAAATTAGCCAAATGGGCAGGTCATAGTGTTGAATACACAATAGATTTCATTGGTAAGCATAGACAAAAATGCTTGTGCCCACTGGTTACAAATAGAGATGAACCGAACCCAAACCAGAAGCCGAGTTCGACCCGAACTTTAATAGTTCGGATGAACTGGAACGGAACTACGAACTACTTCATTTTTTTTTCAAATTAGCAGGCTTATTTTTTATTATTATCAATTCTCGAGTTGGTAACCCTTGAATGTTTCTTTTGATTTCGGCAACCCTCGAATGTATTGTTTGGTAACCCTTGAATGTAGCCTTCAATTTCAGTTACCCTTGAATATATCGTTTGGTAACCCTCAAATGTACTCTTCGATTTTGGTAATCCTTGAATATAACGTTCGATTTCGGTAACCCTCAAATGTATCGTTCGGTAACCCTTGAATTGGCAATAATTCTTGAATGTAGCATTCGATTTCGGTAACCCTCGAATGTAGCGTGCGGAAACCCGACAACTGCCAGATCATGGAGGAAGGTACAGGGTTATTCAATAAAAGTTCTTATTGTTTAAAATGGTGCTAATTTTTTTCCAACCAATCAGATGTTAGCTTCCTAATGTTAAATAAGATCTGATTGGTTGGGGCAAAATTAGCACCATTTTTAACGATAAGAAATTTTATTGAATCTCCCTGGTAGATTTTTTGGTACTTTTTTGGTAGAATTTTGGTACTTGTTCCCCAGACCATATCCCAGGTGCCAGAGCCATCTCTAGTTACAAATTGAAAAAAGGAGCAATGGAAAACAAACTCATGTAAACTAAGCACACATAAATTCAAATATCTCTAAAACTGTGAGAAAAAAATTAATCAAAATGTATGGGTTTTTTATAGCCCAAGGGAGGGTTAAAAAAAAGTTGCTTATATAAATGACAAACTGGAATCTGTTTCTAAGAAACCCAAATTCAATGGAATTCGCTCAGCCTGCAAAGAGATATCAAGAGAGCGAGCGAGAGAGAGAGACAGACAGACAGAGACAGACCTTTTTTGAAAATCCATATGAGTATATATATATATATAGAGAGAGAGAGAGAGAGAGAGAGAGAGAACAAACTTCGGAAGCACTCCAGGGACTTTGCGGCGCCGAGTAGTGACATCATCCGGATTGCGCACTGAGGATGTGGAGCGAGGAGCGAGCGGCCGCTGGACAAGGTAGGAGAATACTACGAACGCCAAGGAGGGCAATAGTTACAAATAAGGGTAAAACCATCTTTATTTGTGCATACGGTATGCACAAATAAAGGAGGATTTACCCCTATTTGCAAGTATTTGCCACTTAAGATGTTTGAAAACTAAAACTCCCAGCAATAAAGCATTCTGGGAGTTGTCGTTTCCAAACATCTTAAGTGGCAAATACTGTTGTAATAACTTTTTTGTAGGTTTTGACCCAGCTATGTCTCTCTCCTGTGTTGTTGTTTATGTTGGCGGGGAAATGCAAGACACAGGGTTCACTGGGTGCTAAATAGCTGACTGATGATTATAAAATTGTAACCAAAGGATGCACAGGGTTCAACATTTGCCTTGGGCCCTATGTGCAATTAATCCATCTCTGGAATTTATTGCCATTTTTTTTATATTGTTAATTTATGTCTTTGAACTCCTACCATTATCTGTTTTTATGTATTACAAAAATGTACCATGCTGCATACCCAAGTGACTTCTCTACGTGAGTTCATGAGGGATTGTTTTAGCTTAAAGATGGTGTCTGCTCACAAATACCAGCATTAGTGCAGTTAATATAATGCAAATATTACAGCTAAAGGCTGATAGACAAGTGTGATTGGTTGACGTATAATTTCTCTCTGGCTTTCTGGTAACAAACTCTGGTGAACTCTGCTGTGCATGAGTGCCCACAGAGAGGGCTCTGAGTGCAACCTCTTGCACGCGTGCTATAGGTTCGCCACCACTGGTCTAGGTCCTCACCCTGGGTACAATACATGGAAAAAAGAAGAGGATTGGAGGGAGGTGAGCATAATTGTCTTTTAAGCTGCCACAATGTTGTTAATCAAATTCTTACTCTCTGTTTATTTTTGTCATTCCAATAGAGGTTTGGAGCCACCAGATTACCTACAGATGCAGCCCTGGCTACCAATGACACCTCCAAGCCAAGGACCTGTTTTCTCTCTGGTACTCTTTTTAAAACTGGAGGATATGTCCAAGAGATTACTTCGGTTTTGGCCTATTTAATACTATAGTTTGTTGAAAAAAATAAAGTAAGCTTGAATTTAGAATGAATTGAACCATCCACAACTCCACCCACTAACCTATAATAATTTTGGCAAATGAAACAGCACAGTCCAATAGAAATACAGTTCTATGCACTCTTTTCCAACCTTCTGGGTACAGACTACTCAGGTATTCCACCCTCAGAAGAATATATACATCCAAACAGCATAAATTGAGTGTCGCACTCCAGGATAAGTTAAAATTTCTTTATTTAGTGACCACACATGAAGATGCAACTTTGGGGGGAAAGTGCCCCCTTCCTCACTTTTAGGATTTTATTTTTTGGGGGGGGGGTTGGGGGGTGGTGGTCTTGTGTATATGGGTAGATAGTGAAAAACAGTTTTGGATAGTTTGGCTGTTCAGCGTTTGATTTAGATTATTAAACTGAAATATGCTATTTCAATAGAAAGAGTGATAAGAAAAAAAAAACAGTTCTCTTGTATTAGCGAAAAAAAATTCATTCGAACTCACTGAACCGAGTTTGATAATACATTACTAACATACTTTATAACTGTTGCTGACAGCAGCTATCTCGTCTTGATCATAACTGCAAAGTTATGAACTAAATTTTCCGTATCTTAACAAGTTTAAAAATAAACAGTCTATTCATCAAAGTGGAATTTACGCAATGTGTACTTTCACCCCTATTTACATGGGCATTTGTTCCGCATTGTACTTTACATTTTTATATGTAGAGGAGATTACATGCATTACAGTACTTGTCTGTCCTGTTCACAAGCAGATAACCATTCAGTATTGATTTATTCAGCAGATTTGTCATTAGACAAGATAAGATTAGGCTGTGCCCTTGTTTAGCTCAGTGTAATGCACTGATTAGATGGTTCAAACTGTATTTCATTTTTTCTTGGGATGGATATTCTGGATTTTGCATAGAGGGACTTGATGGACTAATGTATTTTTTTCTTTTTTGTTTTTTATTAAAGCTTTCCGAGAAAAACTGTTGCTGCAAACTACATACATGTATTTAAGTATTCAAATTGGTTGTAAATGGTTCTTAAAGCTCTACTTTATTTGTAATATACAGGATTAAAAGGCTCTGTTTAGCTATTGTCCATGTCATGTTGAGATATTGGAGCTTGAATTAATAGCAAGCTTACAAAAATATTACAGAGCACTTTTTACTTTTCAATTTACAGCAGGACCTGCATTGAAAAGCTTGCAATCTAATTAATAAGTATAAATGTGGGACAAAGCGGAAATTATCAAAAGGGACCAAGAAAAGTGCAGTGTAAAAACAGTTTAGATTAAGCGGAGGGTAATGTGATGCAAGGTATTAGTGCCATCCTATATAATAAAAGCCCTAATGTACGTCCGTGAATCCATGTGTGGCGTTTTGTTAGTGCGCATGTGTGAGGAAGAGTCTTTCGGCTCTGCGCGAACAGAAACCCAGATATCTAGCGGCCGTTATGATAACAGGCTTAACCGGCTAGTTCACCAATATTCTAGTTTGTAATGTATTCTGTCTGGCTCAGAGAGGGAAAACTTATCCCTGAGGACGGCAGCCCAGCCGAAACGCATAGGAGGACACTCCCCCAACAATCCCTGACCCGGCACACCACGAGGTTCATAACGCTAATCGAACCTAGGAATGGCAGTTTGACAGTTAATAACTGGCACAAGTACATATTGCAATTCAGCAGAGCAGCAAAGGCCACCCACGAAGTACCCTACATTGTATCCCGAGACGTTGGGTATAGGAACAAGTGTGGTTTGGAGCCGCAGCTCACAGACGGATAACAAAGACCGGACAACTAAGGACTTCTGAAAAGGGTCAGGTGTCATATATATCTGATCATTGCACAAGCTGTACTATCATACGTTTGGCAGATCTACATTATTACCCCTACCCAAGGGAAGGGGGGCATATATATATATATATATATATATATATATATCCAGAGGACCAAACTTACAAACATTTGCTCAATACGTCAACTATTATTGTATACCATACAAGCAGTAATCCTGAAGTTAACCTAACCCCATAGGACACATCCATACGATTCTAGAACAACCTTGTTTCTTGATTAAAGATCATGGTGGTGTAGTTGCACAGGTGTGTATGTGTATAACACACCCACCAGGACCTACAATTTTTTATCGAAAACTTATGTTTTGTCCGTGTTCCGTGTGTTCCATTACATTTGCGATTTTCTAGGCGTTTGTCCACGTGTGTCCGCTTTTCCGGTCCGTTTGCATTCGTGTGCAGTTTTTGAACAATCCCAGGAAATACAGGAGAAAATGGCATAAAAACCTGCAAATAATAAGTTTGCCTGTGTGTGTCTCCTTATCTGCATTCCCATAGACAATTATGATTCTGACACAAACAGATCAAAAGTCGTAATGCAAATTATTTAGTGGGAGCTGATTCTCGCGATTTCCATTATATTTTAAATTACATTGCGATTCACAAAATGCAAAGCACATAGTGGAACCTAACCCTAAAGGTAAGGGTCTATACTTTTAGTCTGGTGGCAGGGTTTATGGTTATTGATAAGTCCCAGACTGTTCTTTGCTTTGGAAAATGAAGAGGGAGAATGATTGGGAGCATCCTCATCATTTGAATGGAAAAGATTTGCAATTGTTTGTATTCAAAATTTAGGATAAGAAAATCACAATGGCAGACACAGCTGATACAATCTCATACCCTCCAATATTTCAAAGATAAAAAATGTGCCCCTTGCTCTGCCTAAACTTCTCCCTCTCTAACTCCACCCTAAATCTGCCTGAATCGACATTTTTTTATTTTATGACAGCAGAGTACTGACCCCCAATATTTTAGATAGTAGAGTACTGGCCCCTGTATTTTATACAGCAAAATTACTGGCCCCCTGTATTTGCTAGCACCTCAAAAGGTATCAAGTTCTTACATTTTCTATATGAACATTTATTTCACAGATTGTAGAAGTTCCTATTTCACAGAATGCATTGTTGGATCTGGTAATATCTAATACTTTGTATACTCTAGTATAAACAGATGAGAGGTACTTATTTGTACCTAAAAAATTAGTAAAACTGATTGACTCAAGTATAAACCAAGGGTAGAAAATAGGAACACTACTGCATACCTGTAATTAATTAATATCACTTTGTGATATTGGAATGCTGGGAAATAAAGGTCATGCCCTATGTTAGATACATAAGGTACATTTCTCAGCAACTACATTAAAATGAGAAGGCACTGATCCCTGCTTTTATATTAAGTTGTTCTGCCTTCTCATTCAGTATTGTTTTGAGGCTTTATTTGCCTTTTAAATGTACCCTTTTATAATAAACAGCAGAATTATATTCCTTGGCACTCCAGATCATTGGAAACTACAACTCCCAGCATAATTTGGCTGCTGGGAGTTATACAGGGAGGTTCAATAAAAGTTCTTATCATTTAAAATGGTGCTAATTTTGCCCAAACCAATCAGATCTTATTTAATATTTGAAAGTCAACATTTGATTCGTTGGAGCAAATTGAGCACCATTTTTAATGATAAGAACTTCCTTATTAAATAACCTTGATAGTGTCTAAACATCTGGAGCGGCAAGGTTCAAAATTAATGCTCTCTACAGTTATTTGGCCCCCATAATAAAATAATCCAGCAACACCTCCAAACCCTACCATTGTAGACCCCAAAGAAGAAGAGGCATATGGTTCTTTGAGCTTAACTTTCGTTTCCAATGAGCCTCCAGCTACATGCCTGCGCCTATCTTGACTGTTCCGGTCTCCTTTCCCTTTGCGCCTGCACATTTTAAAGGGCATGTCCACCCCCAAAACTAAAATTTAACCTACTACTGGCCTCAATGTGTAATGTTCAAAAATCCTCATCTTACCCCTCTGCTCCAACGGTTCTCCTGAAATGTCTGTTCAAAGTCCCAGAAATGAAAGAGTAGGAGCCATTTCTGGTCTAATTTGTTTCCGCCTCTAACTATTCCTTGTAGAGGTTTCTATGAGGGCAAGCATGCTCAGTAATCACTAAGAGGCAGCATTGGAAGAGGGAATTTCCCATCATGCAATTTACATGATTTGCATAAACACTGTGTGCATTCTAGCTATAGCAAACCTGCACCTAGCAGAAGATAGTTCAGATTGGATATCTAAAGATAACTATTGTTTCAGTATAGATGTCCTTTTATACCTGTTACCTTAAAGGAAATGTGCAGAAAGTGCTTGCAATAAACTTTCATTTTTGTTGCAACATTTGAAAGGTTTTTTTACTTGTGTGCGTCCTGCCACGTGAATGGTGGCAACTAAAGAGTTACTATGTTATGTAACATAGTAACTCTTTAGTTGCCGCCATTCCAGTGGATTACCCAACCATTCACTTTCTGTACAATGAGATATCCAAGTTGGGATTTCCTGGCTATGCAGAGCTCTGGGGCAATAGAGAAATATTTTCCCTGCTCAGCACAGGAATAAACTGTGATTTTGCATTTGTAAGGATATTTTTTATTTTATAATAAGCTTATATTGTAAGTGGATAAATATTTAGTCATCAGATCATCTCATTATTGGGGGATGCTTATAGTAAATGTAAGTAGCAGGGCTGCATTCATTACAACCTGGTTGTATTTACACTGCATGTTTTCAATATACAACCCCTATCCTATACATTCCCTATCTGCCCTTTGCTGTTTGAGAGTGCTCATCAGGAAATTGTGAAACTAGTAGTGCAACTACATAGGCCCTTAGGTTAGTCATTATTTTGCAGGCTATTTGGCCATGGGAAAGCAATTTCAGGCTCTGTAATCAAAACACTATTATTATCATTTATGTGTTATATCAATATTTATGTGCAGTTTATGGACTGCTATACAACAACACCATAGGTATGAAACCCAGGAGATAAAAATATTCATTTCGGCAGTCCCACTAAGCAACCAGCCATCTACTTGCAAATCTCTAACCTAAATACAAAGGCAAGACCTGCTAGTTTGACTGCTGATTAAAAACTGAGTTTTTCTGAAGATTTCATGCTGTTTTATAGTGTCTCATAAACACACACCCCAAATATGATTGGTCTAGATACAATCTTAAATCTGATTGGATCTTGGATCTTAGACCAATCAGATATTGGGGGTGGGTTAAGGAGTCACTACAAATAGTGAATGTTCAGTAAGGAGAGCTAGTTTCAGTTTTGCATTTTATCTGAGATGTTATAGCTTTGTTCTGAGGCATGTACTTGGCTATAAGCTTATTGAGTGATACTGGCTGGGTAGCTTGAATGGGCAGTGCTTAGTTCAGATGGCTCTCAATTTAGTTCTCAGTATTTGGCTTTCTGTATCTAAGATAAAAAAAAGTTCCAGCAAAAGTTTGGTTTGCTGTCCCAACTAAATATTCAATATGAGATCTGAGCAACAAACCTATTGATGTATTGGAATATCTGGTTTTACAATTTCACCAGAAATAGAGGGAGATAATTGCAAACCAGTCTAGAGAGCAACATGGTAATCAAAGGGATATCAGAAACACATGCAGCAAAGCTGAGTGTGTATAAATTCAAGTGTAAAAGCAACCAGTCTGTAATAAATGCAGCCTTGCTTGTAACAAATGTTGTGTCTTACTATAGAGCAAACAGCAGCGATCAGCACTCCATTCCAAGCAAGGAAATGCCTAACCTAAGTGCCATTCAAAAGTTTCAGACCTGTGAGTGCCTTCATATTTCTGTGTATATATATGGCACTTGCAAATCAGTTGCTCAGATTCTGCATGTTTAATTAATAAATGGAGAAAGGGCTATTTTAACCATTATGCAAAAGACTTCTGATTGGTGGACATATCTCCATAGACTACAAGAACACTGCCCACTATAGGAGGAAAAAAATCAATTGCTACACAAAAATGAAAATAACTTGATAACTATTCCAAAAAAATAATGAAAGTATATGGCAAAAGTATACTGGATACCGTTCCCTACACTACAGCAAAAAATTGTTTTGGGGGTGGACATGCCCTTTAAGGTTATTGCATGTCTGGACCCATGCTGCAACTGCTCCGGTCTCCTTCATTTTGTGTCTCTGGTCTCCTTCACAGCCAGTAAAAACTGCTGTGACCCGAGTATAAACCAAGAAAGATTTTCAGGTTAATTTTAAAATAAAAAAAATCCTCAGTTATACTGTAATCCTGAGCTCATTTTGGAGATGAAGGTAATGGGAAGTTTAGGGAATAGTGATCATGATACAGTGTCATTTAATATAGGTTGCAAAAAACAAAAGTGTACTGGGTTCCCAATAGTTAAACTTTAGCAAAGCTAATTTTATGCTATTAAAAGAACTCCTGATCATAGACTGGGGGGATTTGTTCTTCGATGTCTTTAAATGTATTTTAAAATCAGAAGGAACAGAACAGGCTTACAGGGAGTATAAAAGATGTAATAATAAGTGCATGAAAGAATTTAAACTTGCTAAAATAGAAAATGAAATACAGATAGCCGAACAAAAGTCCAACCCCAAAATGTTTTAGAGTATCAGCAGTAAAAATATGAGAACTGATAATGTAGGACCATTAAATAACGAGGCTGAGATGTATAGTGAATACACTATAGAGAATCCTAGGAGCATATTTATAAACGATTGCTAACAGCACCGTTTTCATTTTGCCGAACATCACCACGAAACGCTTGTTATTACTCACATATTTATAAAGCTGAGCGTTTTCACAGTGATATGCATCTATTCTGTTTTCGCTGCAATAATATACTTAACATGTATTACCCTGTATGTAATGTATGACTATGTAATTGTAAAGCGCCACGGAAGATGTTGGCACTATATAAATCCATAATAATAATTATAATAATAAAATAATAACATGGCGATGTTGGCACCCGAGTCAGCGACACATTTGCGTAGGGGTATGATAACTTTATACAAATATATTAATGAACCATAAAAAAGGTTCTTTGGTACATTGTTAACCAATAGGTCATATCAGAGGACTTGTGGACATCCTTTATGATTGGGAAAAGTTTCATCTTAGGTTAGGAAAGGTTTCTTTACAGTGACATCCTATACTGTTGGCCCCTTAAGTGTGTCATCATCCTGACGCTGGTAATGTTTTGCAGGCTGGTCTATTATAATTTTCCAAACTCCGATCCAGCTTGTAATTCTGCTTCAGCAAAGTTGCTCCTAACACTCACATTTACACCTTCCAGACCTTCTGGTAATTGCACCATTATATCCTCAGCTTTAGGTGCAGACCTTGTAAATCAGCTCCTACAACAAACAGGGCAATGTTGCTATTACCAGCAGGTCTGGGAGGCAGGAGTGTGAGGGATTGGAGCAAATGAAAAAATAGTGCTGTATTGGTCAAAATGGTACAGATCATGTTAAAGGGTAATTGTGGTCTTGAATTCTTCTAAACTAGTAAGAATTATATAAAAAGCCTTCCATTACACCTTCAAAATAAAACCTAAGTCACATCTCTAGATCAAACTTGTGAGAAGTTATTGCTGGAATGGTTCAGCAATAGTACTTCCTGCTTGAACACTTCCTGTTTTCAGCCATGTTACCAGCTTGTAGTCATGTGACCAGCCTGTCTGCATTAAAGGATAACTGTATTGCCTCAATGCATTAAAAACTGCTTTCAAAAGAGTAATGGTATGCAGCCCTCCCCATATATTTTTTTTCCTGATTTCGAGCTTCTCTCTGCCTTCAATAAGCCATGCAATGAAGGGGGTGTAACAATTCTGTCTGCCTGTAACTGTCATGCGAGAAAACACTCCTCCTCCCACCCTTGATTAGCTTGATTATGTAGGCTGTATCCTAGCAACTGAACAGTTTGTTTGACTGGCAGAGGAGGAGGAGAGAGGTTGTAACAGACATTCCCACCAGCCAATGACAAGTGATATGTTAATCAGGGCCCTGGGCCTTCTAGGAGGCGGGCTTTTAGCACTCATCTTTGCTGTGTGATATCTAAGGAAGAGCAGCACAGTTGTAAATGAGAGTAAGCGATTTCAGCTGCTGGAAGTGTGGACATGTAATGGGGGTAATGTTATTTTTTTTTTATATTGTTGTCTTTTAATAGGCTCCCCTTCTCAACTGTCAATTTTTTCTCCAGGTACTTCCTGATTTCCCCAGCATTAAGTATGAACCGAGCATGCTTCTCCCCCAGGGCGGACGGGCAGGGCAGAGGTCTGGTGATGTCACTCAACCTACTGGAAGCAGGAAGTTTGAACATTCACTCCAATGTAATTTCTCACAGGCTCTAGCCAGGGAATTGATTGTCAGCTCATTTTAAAGGAAATACTGCAGGCTTTCATTTAACCCTAACTTGTTTGGAGACCACAGTTGCCCTTTTAGTGTCATGTATCTATCCTGGGTATAAAGATCCTGATCTGTCAATGGGGAACATGAACTTGGAAGACACTGTCATTTTGTTAAAAGACTACATTTAAGATGATACCTTTCATAACAAGAAAGAATTAGAATAAGAATTACACCTATTGGGTCTTCCATCCAATGTGTCCAATCATGCTCTAACAATATGGTATGTGCTCAAAGGATAACTATACTCTAAAATTTAACTAAATAAAAAAAATGGAAAGTATCTGGGGCAGGGAGGTAGGATTGATTATTCCTACCTCACAATATAATTTCATTAAGGAGCTACAGTGTGAACAGTTTTCATTTGTCAGGTTAGTTCTGGAATAATCCTTAATAAAAGATAGTGCTGAAGCCAGGAGGAAGATGGGCAGAATCAGTTTTCTTTGGGCTGGTGCTACTCACAGAAACAATATTGGGAGGTAGGAATTACCAGTCCTATATCCCTGTCCCAACTGTATTTTTAAAAATCTTTATACACACGATAATCATCCTTTAATGGAAATTTTTAGATCAGCTTGTTGAGGAATAAAAGGCATGTGTGTCACCTGTCAATATGACTTTCTATTTTCAACAATATTGAAATAAATGAAGAACAAGTATGCAAAGAATTCAAAAATAAAGCATACAATTGCAAGGAAAGCATATTTCCAGCTGATATATAAAATATGTAGAAAGACAGGAAAAGCAAGGTGTAACATTGACATAACCAACGGTAATAAGTATAGTGAGTAAATAAAAGTTCATGTCCAACATTGAAATCAAATTTTATATACAGGTTGCATTATTAGTTTTTATGAAAGGTGCCCCAGAAGAGACTTACCTGACCTGTTAGGTGATCCCTGCCTGCTACTTGTCATGCCATATATTTTATTTTGTTTGAAAAGTGGCCTGTTTTCATGCATTTATACAGATTTTTGTTGCAATTTTGTCTATTGTCTTATCTTACAATTCTGATCTCTGTTGACTGATAATACAGGGACTCGCTTATCATTTGTATTTGGTGCCAAAGGGACTAATAGATTTTTTTTTGTCAGATTTTAGTAGAAATCTGATCAAAAATCATACAGGCATATGAATATAAACCCCAAGTTAACACCGGGTTGCAAAGGGTTTGCACTTGTTTTTCTCTACATATATAATATTATATATTGGCAGTACTTTCTTCATAACTGCCAGATTACAAATATAGTATGGTATATGAGGTTGAATAAAGACATGCGTCCATCCAGTCCAACCCATATCACTTTATTGATCTGTAGTCTTTCACTTTGGAACAAAGAGTCAAAATGGATCAGTGTGTATAAGGCCTTAGTCAGCCAGTAAGCAATAAATCTGAAAAGAGCCTTAAGCTAGCCATACATGGCCACATGTTCTTCCGCTCAGATTTCCAATCGAGTGCAATGATTGGAAGTATTATTGGAAGAACCAATCGAAATTACCCACCTTGAGGCTCCGATCTTTCCACAGATTTACCCTTGAAAACTGCAGAGAGATGGGGAAGATGTGGTCAGCGGCATACACGGGTACCAAATGTGACTTCTAACATGGAAAATACCCAAGGAGGACCCATTAAGAAGTTTTGTTAAGTGCAGGGTGAAGTAACTGGGGAGTAAATTAAATAAGGAGGTGAAATACTTAATTAGCAGGCAGGATAAATGGGGGTATAAAAGAAGGGTTTGTGAAAGTCACAGGGAACAGAATCAGATAAGATGGGCGGATTAGCAGATAAGAGCTGGGTACACACACAATAAAGATTTTTGAAAAATGACAGACAGGATCTGCAAGATCACCAAGGTCAAGGTCTGTCATTTTTAAAGATCGGGCTACACACAGTCCCGAGCACTCTCTCATAGGGATGGCATAGAACTCGAACCCGAGTTCGAGCCGAACTGTTCGAGTTTGAACGGACCCGGACTTCTCGAACTATCTCGGACGCGGACTTTCGATATTTCCCGGACTTTCTATGATTTATCGAATGTTCGAACGTATCGAGTATCGAATCCGCGAGTAAAATGTCCATGGTATCTAGGCGCGAACATCGAATCTGCGAGTAAAGTCTCCATTACAGCCTATACGCGAGTATCGAATCTGCGAGTAAAATGTCCATGTTACCTCGAACGTTCGAACGCGAAAGCTCGAAAGTAGCGCGCGTTAGAGTAAAATCGATTTTACTTAAGTCCTGGATATTGGAACATGCTCCCCAGACCATTTCCCAGGTCCCACAGCCATTTACATTAAGTTACCATTAATATTTTAGTTGTATTTGACTCAAACTTTTCGAACTATTTGCCTCCCATAGACTTTAATGGGTCCGTTTTCGAACTTTCGAACTTTTACAATAGTTCGAAAGTTCGAAAACGGACCGAACTTTCAATAGTTCGACCATCTCTACTCTCTCAGTGCACAGCAGGCAGAGGGCAGCAGCAGCATTAAAAAAATGCAATGTCTGCACCGACGCAGAGGTTCCTGCTTCCGGACAGTGTGCCTCCCCTGACTCCACCTCATCTTGCCTCTGCCTGCCTTCTATCACAGTAACTGTGTCACTCACAGTGGAAAAACTTGTAAGTGCCAGTTATAGTGGGCAAACTTGTATTTACCAGTCAAAGTGGGCAAACTTGTTTGTGCAAGTCACCATGGGCAAGTTTGTATGTGCCAGTCACAGTGGGCAAACTTGAATGTACCAGTCACACGGTGGGCAGACTTGCACAGTGGGCATTTTTTATGTGCCAGTCACAATGGGAAAACTTGTATGTGCAAGTCACAGTGGGCAAGTTTGTATGTGCCAGTCACAGTGAGAAAACTTGTATGTGCCAGTCACAGTGGGCAAACTTGTATGTACCAATCACAGTGGGAAACTTTTATGTGCCAGTCACATTGGGAAAACTTGTATGTACCAGTCACACGGTGGGCAGACTTGCATGTACCAGTCACACTATAGCCATACTTACATGTACTAGTCACAGTGGGCAAGCTTGCATGTACCAGTCACAGTGGGAAAACTTGCATGTGCCAGTTACTGCGGGCAAACTTGTATGTGCCAGTCACAGTGGGCAAACTTGTATGTACCTGTCAGTCACAGTGGGCAAACTTGTATGTGCCAGTCACAGTGGGCAAACATGTATGTACCTGTCAGTCACAATGGACAAACCTTTATGTGCCAGTCACAGTGGGCAAACTTGTATGTGCCAATTACAGTGGGCAAATTTGTATGTACCAGTCATTGGGAATCCTTGCATGAGCCATTTACAGTGGGCAAACTTGTATGTGCCAGTCACATTGGGCAAACTTGCGTGTGCCAGTCACAGTGGGGAAATTTGTATGTGCCAGTAACAGAGGCCAAACTTGTATGTGCCAATCACAGTGGGCAAACACCAGACATTATTATAGGAAACTGTATACGGAGATTGTTCAATATGTAGATTTGACAATCCTGAGTGAAATGTTGCACACTCATTTTTGTTTTGTATCCTCACAGATTATTTATATACACACAAATCCATTAAGGATGTGAGCGAACGTTGCCTTCATTGCAATGTTAGAGGGCTAATGATCACCCAGTGGCAGCCCATGTGTAAACACTGCAATCACATTTTTTCAGTGTTTTGTGAAACACCTACAGTATGTGGCACACATAATGCAGAGCAGTAAAACCCCAAGAAGGCTAAGTACAATGCATATACTATATGCACTACATACTAAAGCACCTTTATTACTTAAATCACTTACCCAAATGGCTGGCTAATTGTGAATAATAGGAGTTCGTGACCATAATTAAAAATAACTCACAGCTACTTTAAACAAGATCATGGAAATCAAAGGTCACTGTCAGTTAGTTATGTATATCACAAAGAAAGTCATTTTCCAACTTTATAATAATCTTGCTTATTCTGCATAAAAAAACATGAAATTGACATTTCTCTGGTGACAAGGAGCCACAATTTTACATAAAACGTTTTTTTTTAATTTTCTTATTTTAAAGGTTATTGCAATTGCAATATTCCTAGGGTACAATGACATTGGGACCTTAAGGGAAACAGCATGGCAGCTCCTACTTATATATATATGGTAAATGCAAATCTATAAAGAAAAGCAATATAAGCTAGTGTAGGGTTCCTCAAAGAATGTGCTGGGACCTCTATGGTGTTCTGCAGAGTGTTAAAACACCCAAATTACAGGGACTGCAACATTGTCTCAGTCTCGAGGTATACCTAAATGAAAATCCTGCTTTCCTGGCTTCTCTCACTACAATCTCACTGACAAAATGTATTCTCTTTTTGATTTACTGGCTATCTCCACAAAGACCACCTCTCAACCGGACCCACATGATCGACGTCTCCCAATGGAGGGCTGTTGTTTGTGTGCTGCTCTACTTCAGAAAACCAGGAGAGGCAGTAGTCTGCAAGATCATTATATATAGATAGATTTTTTAATACAATGGGGGAGATACAATATGGCCCAATTCCGTCTAAAACCCACGTTAACCCAAAGAAATTTCGGGTTAACGTGGGTTTTAGATGGATTTTAGAGCACATCGCCATTTCCAAATGTTTTTGGAAATAGCGCTGTGCTATCGATCCAAAACCCGGCTTGTTATGTTTTGCGCTACTTCGAAGCGCGAAACTTAATGGGACGGGCTGTGGAGCATTAAAGTCAAGCTACTAACCATAGCCCGATCCCACAATGCAATACCTGACGTAATTTCATTTACGACAGTTATTGTATCGTGGGATCGGGCTAAGGCAAGTAACGCAAGCTGTCTTATTGAATCTACCCAAATATATTATAATGTTACTTGTGTAGTGAACTCAGAGTGCACTACACTGTGTATGTGATGTTGCTTATCTTTTGTTTCTGTATTGGGTATTTTGGATGCACTTGTTGCTGCCTCAGTGTGTTGCTGGATTTAAAGGAAGTGTTCTCTCAGAAATGACATATTTTACAAACTTCTGCATAATAAACCCCCCTGTGCCCCATCCCCAAGGATACCTTTATTTTTAAAAAATTCTGCTTGTAGCCTCTGCAATCAGCTTGTAAAGTTCTGCTCGTTTTTGGTGGGAGTGTCCTTCACTCTGCACTGTTTATTGTCTATCTGCTGTACTGACATGTTATAACCCCGCCCCTTTTGACCCCATGACTAATAGACTTTTCCCTCTCTTCACGTGCACTTTTTTTTGCTGCATAAGATACAGTTTGCTGGCAGATCTACTGAACTTAGGTATTACTTATAACAACTTAAACCTTACTGGTATTGTTTATTGAAATAAAATGTATGTATTTACTGTTTATATAGATTTATATGTTTGTGTATAGCAGTGTGTTACTGTTATTCTATCAGTTTGTTTGTGTTACTGTGTGTGTCTGTCAGTGTATTTGTGTTGCTGTTTGTGTCTGTCAGTGTATTTGTGTTGCTGTTTGTGTCTGTCAGTGTGTTTATGTTGCTGTGTGTGTCTGTGTGTGTGTTTGTGTATCTGTCGGTGTGTTTGTGTTACTGTGTGTGTCTGTCTGTGTGTTTGTGTTGCTGTGTGTGTCTGTGTGTTTGTGTAGCTGTCTGTCGGTGTGTTTGTGTTACTGTATGGGTGTGTTTGTGTAGCTATGTCTGTCGGTGTGTTTGTTCAATCTTCCCCCTTCCAAATCAATCCATTCAATCTTCCCCCTTCCAATATTGCCTGTGCATCACTTTCATTGTTACATAATGTAGGTAGCAAGCTTTATTATACATCACGCACAACCTTTTCCCCTAACCATATTGCCTGTGCATCACTTTCAGTGTGGTATAGTGTAGTTAGTAAGCTTTATCATCCATCACACACAAACTTTCCCCCTAACCATATCGCCTGTGCATCACTTTCAGTGTGGCATAATGTAGGTAGCAAGCTTTATTATACATCACGCACAACCTTTCCCCCAAACCATATTGCCTGTGCATCACTTTCAGTGTGGGATAGTGTAGTTAGTAAGCTTTATCATCCATCACACATAACCTTTCCCCCTAAACATATTGCTGTGCATCACTTTCAGTGGGGGGATAGTGTTGTTAGTAAGCTTTCTCAGCCATTCCACATAACCTTTCCCCCAAACCATATTGCCTGTGCATCACTTTCAGTGTGGGATAGTGTAGTTAGTAAGCTTTATTCATCCATCACACATAACCTTTCCCTACCATATTGCCTGTGCATCACTTTCAGTGTGGGATAGTGTAGTTAGTAAGCTTTATCATCCATCACACATAACCTTTCCCCCTAACCATATCGCCTGTGCATCACTTTCAGTGTGGCATAATGTAGGTAGCAAGCTTTATCATCCATCACACATAACCTTTCCCCCTAACCATATCGCCTGTGCATCACTTTCAGTGTGGCATAATGTAGGTAGCAAGCTTTCTCATCCATCACACATAACCTTTCCCCCTAACCATATCGCCTGTGCATCACTTTCAGTGTGGCATAATGTAGGTAGCAAGCTTTGTGCACCGCGCGTTGCCGGAGAAACCCGATGCTTCGGCCGGGTTTGTGGTTTGGAGGCTAGGAGAGGTCACTGCTTCGCGACTGCAGTGGCTTCTCAATGCGCATGCCTTCCGGATTTCTCATAGTCGTGGATTGGAGCACAGGCTGAGCTCCAGAGTCAGGATGTAGACTGGTGGAAGCAGACAACGGGAGATATCACAGGGGACAGGAACATCGCTTTAGGATTCTGAAAGGAGGTATTTAGAGTGTGTAATTTATGTTATCTACCTACAAAATGTATAAATTAGCACTGAACTGTTCCTTTAAAGTAGATTCATTGTCTCATGAAAATTCTTCTTAATTACTCTGGCACCCCATCCCCCAGCCCCTAAATATGGGATGACGATGTTCTTTCCCCTGTCTCGCTTCTCACCTTCCCTGGGGGTATTGGTGTTTTATTGACAAAGGCCAAGTGTTTTAAGGGCTTCTCTGGGATATTTGATTTCTTTAGCCTCTCTGCTAGTTGGGAAGGAAATGGAAAAATGGGCTCTGAATACTTTCAATTGGATTGCACCCAACTACTGGTTTGGAATCCCAGATATGTGGAGGACACCTGGGTTAGAATCCACCAGAAAGAAGTACAAGCCGTCACATCAATGCTGTGGAACAAAACATCAAATTTACACTGGAAGGTACAAAACAACGATCTGGCTTTTTTGGACAGCTTGGCAGAGGTCAGAGAGAATGGTATACTGGAAGTAGGGGTTCACAGAAAAACAACCCACACAGACACTTTAGATCAGAGTTAGGGAACATCAGAATGTTACAACACTGAGCAGAGGACTTCTGCACTAGCTGAAGAGCCACATTGTATACACAGTGCAGTGCAGTGAAGAGCACTTTGATTTTTATGTAGGGAAGACTAAAAAGCAGCTGCACCAATGTTTGAACCACACATAAGTTCTTCCTCCAGAGCGATTTAGCTCCCAGAGCGATTTACTTGAAAAGGAGTTTTCTCTTTTAAAGGGGTTTGTCTGTTTTTAAGGGGTGTGTTAAGAAATAAAAGCGTTTATTAACTGTGGTTTGCAGTCTAGTAAATGTACTAACCTAGCTCTATTTATTTATAGGAGTGTGCCAGTGTAAGTAATTAATCAACTTATGGGTTTTTTTTGTTTGTTTGTTTTTTTACTACTTACTGCTTGAATGGTGGTAGGTGGTAGGAATTGTTGAAATAAAATTAAAGCACTGGGTTTCTAAAATAAATACTTGTGTTCAACTATATTGTTACCTGTAGGGTGGGGGCTGGTAAGAGACAAAAGAGAGGCATTTTTTTTTTTCTCTGATTGGATGGGGGTGTAGCTAATTGGTTTAAATTGGTTGTGGACTGTTGAAACCTTGGTTTTGAACCACACATAAGTTCTTCCTCCAGAGCGATTTAGCTCCCAGAGTGAGTTACTTGTAAAGGGATTGTCTGTTTTCAAGTGGTTTGTCTGTTTTTAAGGGGTGCGTTAAGAAACAAAAGCGTTTAGAACAAGAAAGGGTTTAAGAACAAGACTGCTGTTTCTCTTGTGTGTATTGCTGTTTCATCTTGTTGTGTATTACTGTTGCGGTGTATTGCTGTTTAGCATGGACAGTTTTGTTGGGGCCATGCAATGTGCATCCTGCTGCATGTATGGTATCTTGGAGCAGCCGCACCAAGGGACCTATGTTTGTGTCAGATGTGAGTGGGTTGCACATTTGGAATCTGAGGTCCAGAATATAAAGGGGAAACTTGCAGTATTGCAGGGCTTTACAAATCTGTGGGAATTGTAGGTACTGGCAGGGGCCAGTAAACTGGAGGGTGGAAATGGGGCACATAGGGTGGTAAAGGAAGATAGATTTGTAAGGGTCACCAGGGGAAGTAGGGGACGGAGGATAGGGATGCTTCTTTCCAGCTGGTTGATCCCAATAGATTTCCCATTTTAGGCGAAGATGTGGAGGAAGATGGCTTGGAAGTAGCATGTATGGAGCGGGTCCTCCCTTAATCGGGTGCCATTTCCAATACAAGGGAGGGAAAACTGGGGGCTTGGAAGGATAGGCAGGTGGTAGTGGTAGGGGACTCCATTATTAGAAGGATAGATAGATTAATCCATCGCCAAGACCCTACATGCCAAACAGTGTGTTGCCTGCCTGGTGCTAGGGTTCAACATGTGGTGGATCTTGTAGACAGACCCGGCGGTCTTGGTTCACATTGGTGTCAATGACAAATTTAGAGGTGGAGGTGAGGTCATTAAAAATGATTTCCGAGAGTTAGTGGCCAAGTTAAAAGTAAGGACCTCAAGGGTAGTGTTCTCAGAAATACTACCGCAGCCATGTGCTATGCTAGGGAGGCAACTGGAGCTTAGGAGTATAAATGCATGTCTAAGATGGTGGTGTAAGGAGATGGGGTTTGGGCTTTTAGAGAACTGGGCTGACTTTTCTGTTGGCTACAGGCTCTTTAGTAGAGATGGATTGCATCTCAATGATGATGGTGCAGCAGTTTTGGGGGAGAAGATGGCTAGGGGGTTGGTGTAGATTGAGGGATCAGGGGGCTAATGACACAACAGAGGGAGGAGACGGGGGAGGGGACAGCATAGAGGATAAGGAGGCATGTATGTCCAAGAATGGAAGTAAATCAGTTGATAATCTAAAATGTATGTTTACAAATGCAAGAAGTCTGGCTGGAAAAACTGGGGAACTAGAACTTATAGCTTTAAAGGAAATGTATGATGTGATCGGTATAGCAGAAACGTGGCTAAGTGATTCACATGACTGGACAGTAAATATTGAAGGATACACCTTATTTAGACATGACAGAGTTAATAAGAAAGGAGGGGGAGTATGTATGCATGTTAAACAGGAATTGAAGCCAAATCTAAAAGAATCTAAAAGGAATAGATGGGGGTATAAACAATATGGCAGAAGCAATATGGGTACAGCTGTATCCAGGAAGCAAGAAGGTGGGTAAAAAAATTGTTGGGGTATGTTATAAGCCACCAAATGCCGGGGAGGAGGTGGAAATGAATCTCCATATGCAGTTGGCGAAGGCTGCTGGTATGGGGCATGTTTTGGTTATGGGGGATTTTAACTACCCTGACATAGATTGAAGTAGGGGAATTGCCAGCACCTCAAAAGGTATAAACTTAAATTTCCTATATGAGCATTTTCTTTCACAGATGGTAGAAGTCCCTACTAGACAGAATGTGTTGTTGGATCTGGTGATATCAACAGTAATAACCCTGAGCTCATTTTGGAAATGAAGGTAATGGAAAGCTTAGGGAATAGTGATCATGATATAGTGTCATTTAATATAGGTTGCAAAAAACTAAAGTGCACTGGGTTAAGAAATATTTTAACTTTAGGAAAGCTATTTTATGTTGTTAAAGAACTTTAGGAAAGCTAATTTTATGTTGTCCTATATGAGCATTTTCTTTCACAGATGGTAGAAGTCCCTACTAGACAGAATGTGTTGTTGGATCTGGTGATATCAACAGTAATAACCCTGAGCTCATTTTGGAAATGAAGGTAATGGGAAGCTTAGGGAATAGTGATCATGATATAGTGTCATTTAATATAGGTTGCAAAAAACTAAAGTGCACTGGGTTAAGAAAATATTTTAACTTTAGGAAAGCTAATTTTATGTTGTTAAAGAACTTTAGGAAAGCTAATTTTATGTTGTCCTATATGAGCATTTTCTTTCACAGATGGTAGAAGTCCCTACTAGACAGAATGTGTTGTTGGATCTGGTGATATCAACAGTAATACCCTGAGCTCATTTTGGAAATGAAGGTAATGGGAAGCTTAGGGAATAGTGATCAGATATAGTGTCATTTAATATAGGTTGCAAAAAACTAAAGTGCACTGGGTTAAGAAAATATTTTAACTTTAGGAAAGCTAATTTTATGTTGTTAAAGAACTTTAGGAAAGCTAATTTTATGTTGTTAAAGGAATCACTACTGCTCATAGACTGGGGAAATTGTTTCTAGGTAAAGATACTGAGCAGATGTGGACCACTTTTAAAGGGATATTAAACTATTAAATTTCTAAATTTGTACCTTTATGGAATAAGTGTAAAAAAATTAGGTCCACGACTGCATGGCTTAATGCTCAGGTAAAAAGGGAAATGGGAAAAAAAGAAAAAGGGAACAGTGGGAACAGAATAGGGAGTACGAAAGCTGTAATAAGGAGTGCAAGAAAGCAATTAAACTAGCTAAAATAGAAAATGAAATACGGATAGCCGAACAAGCAGAGTCCAACCCCAAAATGTTTTTTAAGTATATAAATGGTAAAAAGAAAAGGACTGAGAAAGTGGGACCATTAAACAATGGGTCTGAGATGGTTGTAGAGGATGCCAAAATGGCTAATCTGCTAAACCGTTTTTTTACATCGGTTTTCACTATAGAGAATCCTAGTCCTTACAGCAGGGATTGTAATAATATGCAGGGGAGAAATGAGGAGTATTTACATTGACTGATGGAGGATATGGTACGGAAACAATTAGAGTAAGCAATTAGTAAGTAAATCAATCAATAAAGCCCCAGGACCAGATGGATTGCATCCCCGGATTTTAAAAGAGCTTAGTTCAGTTCTATCTAGACCACTGTTTCTCATCTTTTCAGATTCACTTTGGTCTGGGGATGTGCCACTGGATTGAAAAAAGCCAATGTAATACCAATATTCAAAAAAGGTAGTCGTTCACAGCCTGATAACTATAGACCTGTAAGCCTAACATCAGTGGTAGGGAAGGTGTATATTACAGGATCATATTCTTAACTTTGTCTCCAGAACTGATCTTAGTAGTAGTCAGCATGGATTTATGAGAAATAGATCATGCCAATTATGCCAATAATTGGTTTTTATAAAGAGGAAGCTAAGAATTTAGATTCGGGCACAGCAGTGAATGTGGTATACTTGGATTTTGCAAAAGCTTTTGATACTGTGCCACATAGGCGACTAATGGTAAATGGAGCTACATCTATGTGGGCTAAAGTTCTAAGTGGAGTGCCTCAGGGTTCTGTACTGAGGCCACTTCTTTTTAATCTGTTTATAAATGACTTAGAAGGGGGCATTGAGAGCAAGGTCTCAGTGTTTGCTGATGACCCTAAACTATGCCGAGCTTTGGAAACTTCAAAGGATGTGCAAGTGCTGCAAGCAGACCTAGATAGATTATCAAAATGAGCAACAGAATGGCAGATGAGATTCAATGTTGATAAATGTAAGGTGATGCATTTGGTATTTAATATTCCCTGTGCCACCTACACCATAAATAAGTGATATGTGTTAAGCGAATTTGTAATGGAAAAAGATTTGGGCGTTCTGGTAACAGACTTAGCTTTAGCAAACAATGCCAGACAGAAACAGCTGGAGCTAGCAAGATACTTTCTTGTATAAAGAGAGGAATAGATTTAAGAGAGAAAAATATTATTCTCCCTCTTTACAAGGCACTGGTAAGGCCTCATTTGGAATATGCAGTGCAGTTTTGGAATCCCATATACAAAAGGGACATCTTGTAAATAGAAGCAGTTCAGACAAGGGCAACTAAAATAATAAAGGGAATGGAGGGGCTTGACTTTGCATGCAGATTAGACAAGTTAGGGCTGTTACATTGGAGAAGCGAAGTTTGCGTGGGGATATGATAACTTTATACAAATATATTAATGGGCCATTACAATAAACTCTCTGGTGCATTGTTCACGAATAGGTCAAATCAGAGGACTCGTGGACATCCTTTAAGGTTGGAAGAAAAGAAGTTTCATCTTCAGGTTAGGAAAGGTTTCTTTACAGTGAGAACGGTAAAAATGTGGAACTGTTTTCATTGAATAGCTTTAAAAATGGCCTGGATAAGTTTCTAAAACTAAAAAATATTGAGAACTACTGGTATTAATACATTTACTGTAGATCTGGTTGATCCAGGGATACTTTCCCATTGCCGTTTGGAGTCAGGAAGGAATTTCTCCCCCCCCCCCCTTTTTTTAGCTGTTTTTTTTTGTCTTCCTCTGGATCAACTGTTAGGATGTTTGGCCTAGCATTGAAGAGCCAATTCCTCGGGTCAGGACTCAGCCACGTACCTGCAACATAGATATCGTTAAAGGGCATCTATACCGAAAAATAGGTTATTTTAAATTGACCATAACTGGAAACTATAATTCTTCCCAACCACTCAACCATCATTTTTTTTTGTTGATCTGCCCCCTACTTCTTTAGATATGCAGTCTAAAACTACTTATATATCAGCTGTCAATCAAGTTCCTTGCTCTCAAAAACTATTCTTCTGTGAGTAGTTTTACTGTAGCTGGAATGGTGACAGAGTTTTGACAGTTAAAATGCTGTATGCTGTGTGCAGGCTTGACAGTTAGTTTGTGGGGGGAAAAGTCAGGTTGGATGGAAGTGGGAGTGGTTAAAAGAGGGAGGGGGGATACTGTTCATAAACAAAATGTACTGGATTAAAGGCATGCAGCAACACATGCAAATCAAAATAAGTGCTACTTGTGGGTGGTGTAATCAATTATAGATAAAGTACATTTTTCAGTATAGTGTCCCTTTAAGGACTGTAGTGTAAACATCTTGGACAAAGAACAAGCCTGGCATAAAAGAGGAGACAAAGAGGAAATGTATGTCAAAATAATGAAACCAAGCCTGAATGGGGGGGGGGCAGTCCAATTGTCTGCAATGTAAGATGCAAACAGAACCTTGCATTCAGGAGGTCCCTAACACCTTGCTGTTATATGTTGATTGAGACATATAGTATTTGTTTCCAACAGATTCTTGTCATCCAGTCATCCAGAATTGAGAAAAACAGTCAGATAACTAGTGAACCATCTTTAAGAACTGAACTTTAAGTCCAGTTGATCTAACTGAATACAACAGATACACACCTACATGAGCTGGATGAATAAGAACCTTCACAAACTTAAAGAGGAGTACCTTAAAATTATGGTAGTAAATATATTTTTTCCAGCATAACCTGGACTGCAAGATAATTGGCAGGCTGGCAAATGGACTAGGTGTTGGAATTTATACTCAGGTTTAATGTACAGTGGCAAAAAGGCTGTAATGGATGATTCATTAGCCCCCTCACATGGTGCAATAAATGTTCTTTCACATTTTTAATGGATTTTGTGTGTGTATAAATAATCTGTGAGGATACAGAATAAAAATCAGTGTGCAACATTTCAATGAATATTATCAAATATACATATTGAACAACCTCCATATACAGTATCCTATACTTGAGCCTCATGTACACAGGTAAAGTGCTGAATACAGACATGTATACAATATGGAGTGATGTGTCAGCCCTCTTCTATTACACTAATTCCACTTAACAACTCACTCCATACTTATAGGTAAGACCATAAGAGACATAAGGAAAAGGGTCTATGTGCATCTTATTCATTATAGGAGCACATGAGCAGAAGATAGTAGACAGATCGGGACAGCGCACCATCAGCTGTTCAGAAGCCGCAAGCGCAGTGCCGAAAGGCAAGTTTAACCTTGCAGAAGGTAAGTTTTATTATTCACAGGGAAGTGAAAAGTATCTATCCTATTTCCCTAAGAAATTATAGATTCACTTGGCAGCTATTTAAAATAGTCAGTTTAGTGAGTTTAGTGACCCCTTTTAAAACAGTTTATTTCCAACACACTCTTGATCTATTTATTTTATTGCTCACCACAAAATTTTCTCAATTCCCATCCCACCCGTTACCCTTCATCCATTCTACTCTAAAGTCCGTCTAACGATGTATTACTACTAAATTGAGACACTGGCTGCCCCATTGACTGCCATGGTGCTGTCTTACAATGTGGTTGTTCAATAATGCTGGGGTCGGAAATATATGAATGATATTTTCCAACACCTCTTGCGTAAACATTTTTATTTTCCATTATATTCTTAAAAAATATGGAACAGTCTTCTGACATTTAAAAATTTTCTGTTTTCTGGGTCTTATTATTATGCCGCTATGCTGGCCATGGTAAATGTTTTCTATATCTTAAGGAGCTCTGCAAAGCTACAAACCTTATAAATATGGAGAATTTTGCAGAAGGTGATGAATTGGTGAAGACTTGAAGATTTCTCAGTCCATTTACACTTATCCACACACATCATATCATGTGCCCCTCAGAGTACAGGTATCCAACCTGTGTAAGATGCAAATAGTAAGAAAAACACTCTGCATTTTTATAATACTGTCATAGCTATTACATCATGACAAAAAGTCACATTTACTGAGTCCTAAGTACAGCACTTATTGCATGTTTATTTTTAGCTCATTTTAAAGCTTTAGTTACCCTTTAGGATGTCTTGGAGTATGTAAATTTACTAATGATTGTTAAAGAAATACATTTTATATTGAAAGTGTAGAAGATGGAATAAAAATAACTAAACAGACTATGCTTAGATGGTGATATCACTGCAGTGAAAGTGATAATTAACATGATAAATAAAGTTAGATGTGAGAAGAGGTGTATAATTAAAGGCAAGAAGATCATCTGAAATTGGAGTATTCCTAATAAAGGTTATTAGCTGGGCGACACTGATTGCAATTAAACTGTATTACTGCTGACTTAGCTAACCTGCATGTGTTTTAATAGGTGTCCTTTGAATTTTCATTAATCTGGCAATCCTATATATTAGCAAAAAAAGTTCCTTAATGTAGTTCATCCCCACTGTATCTCCATTCAAATATTTTCCCATGAATGTCTAGAGTCTACAGGAGAGTTGCCATAAGTGGAAAATCAAACTTACCAGTTCTAATTTCTTATAACCCACTAAAGGTGGGTACACATTGTACCAGTTTGAATCTGCAAGAGTCTGACATCTTTGAAAGATGGTAGTACACACAGTCACAAGTGTTACCCCTATATAAGTATAGGGAGATCGTTGGTGACTGCCATACTCCCCACAATCGTGGCCGACTCCCTATATTTTAGTACATGGAAAATTTATGGCAAAAACCACCATTTCAACCACCATACTTAAGAGAATGTTGACATTTCCTGCTTCCAGTAGGTTGAGTAACATCACCTGGTTGTGTTCTCCTCCTGTTTCCAGGGGCAGAGAATACTCACTTAATGCAGGGATAGACAGGAAGTACTTGCACAGATATAAAATTATTACGCAGGCAGAGGTTGATCACATAAGTACAAGTTGGTTACACAAGCATAAAGTGTTCAAGCATGAAGTATTCAGTAAGTTGTATTTCTGAACCTTTCCCCCCAATAACTTCTCACAAATTTTACCAGGGGTTGTGATTAAGGATTTTATCATTTCAATTACCATAATCTACCCAAAGAGTTTTTTCTCTGTGCATAAATAAATGTTTCTAAAGACTTTCTGGCAGCAATTTAAAAAAAACTTCCTTCCTGCAATACTGCTTTTTAGGATCAGTCCACCAATCAGTGTAAAGTCAGCCCTCTAGTCCACCAGTCAGTGTTAGTCATCCCACCACACCCACCTCTATGTTCCCTGATGAAGCCATGCCCACACGTCTGCTCATAGGCGGCATTTAAAATTTGTTTTAGGTGTCAAAAACGCTAGAAACACCCCTGCGACACCCAATATGTTCGTACAACCCCCAGATCGCATGATCTATGGACACCTTTAGTCCATGATTCAGTTGTTCAGTAGAGATCTGAGCATGTTTGACCCACCCAACATCCAATCAGTAGTAATTACTGTTTGGAACATTTCAAGGCCGTGTGCAGCTTAGCAAACTGCAGCATAGCAAACGGTATGAAATTAATTTTCACAAATGAAGACATGTGTAGAATGCCAAGGTGTACATACTGTAACATAGATAACTAATAATCATGATTTTTTTTATCTACTGAACTTATATAGTCACTGTTTTGTTACTGGACATTTTTTTTTTTCTTGCTGAGAACTGATTTTATGAAAAACCCTGACTTCTAGTAATGTCAAATTCAAACAGTGGAAAATTAAGGTATATGAACTTTATAGCACTTGGCTCTTCTGAGAACATTACATTTTTCTTCTTTAAACTTGCTGACTCGTGAAACTCAGGGAGACTGTTGCAAAGGATTACAATAATTTCAATAACTTCTTCCAGCTACAAAATGCAAATGCAAATGTATCAACACATTCATCCATTTGCTTAGAATTTTTTTTTCTTTTACATTACACATTACTGGAAACTATAATTCTTTCCAATTACTGTACCATTATGTGTAGATCTGCTCCCTATTTCTTTAGATATCCAATCTGAACAATTTGTTTGTTGATCTGCCACATTTTTCTTTAGATATCCAATCTCAAAGTGATTACTGAGCATGCTTGCCCCCATAGACAGTTTGGTCATATGGAATGAGGTGTTGGTTAAGAGAGGGAGGGGGTATACTGAGTATGAACCAATCATGTACTGGATTAAAGCCATGCAGAAACACACACACTTCACAGTAAGACCTACTTACATGTAGTACTTTAAAGATTAAGATAAGTCATTTTTTCATTATAGTTGCCTTTTAATAAGTCACCCATATGACATTAGTTAGACATACTAACAGTCATAACAGTTTATAATATCAACTTTGCTTTTCGATTTTTAAACCATTGTTTGAATAAATACTATCACATGGAATAAACACTATAAACCCCCCTCCCCACCAGAGTGAAACGTACCTTTACTTTACATGTAGGCCTCCCAAACCTCAAGCAAGCTACTGTATACTGACCTATTGCCTCAATGTCACTGAAGCCTGCTATTCCTCCTAATCTTTGCCAGCGCTTACTCCAGAGGTTGTCAAAACCAATACTAACAGCTGCTACCCAGAAGGACTGGGAGGACACATAGGCACTGGCGCAGATTTAGAGGCTTAGCGGACTTTATGGAGATTGTAGCAATAGATAAGTATAGCTGATTAACAGTTTGGGGCATGTATCTAAAGCTAGGTTTCAATTAGAGGGGTCAAACTTTTCGTTTAGGTTTACTTTCTTACAGGCCATATGAATTGTTAAACAGCTGTGCCATATACCCTTTTACCTAAGGCCAGAAATGGATGAGCATTTGTCATCTCTTCCCTTTAAAACCAAACACATACACATTCTGCTGTATATGTTTCAAGGCTAAGTTCCAGTTCTGTGAATTCATTTTGAATTGCTAAACTGCAGCCTACATCAAGTTTCTAATGAAAATGCTGCCTTTAGCATGCTCGTTTTATATGTGTTCACTTTAAAAAGGAAGAGTTAGCAACACAATTCTAGCATGAGATAAATCTGCCTATTATGCACTAAAATGTTGAAGTATTTGCGGATCAGGCTCACTGAAAGTATTTCATGGGCATTAAATTGCTGCTCACTTGCACTTAATGATAATATCTAGTCAGTTTTTTAACTCTGCTGCTGGGTAAATGTCTAAGGATATTTTAAGAATCTATGCTGACTCTGTTAGCACTAATAACTCTATTGACTTTACTAAATAACTACATTTTAAAGCAAATGGTTCAATACCAGGAGCAGTACAGGGGTAATTTTCATTTAGCTATTGCATTGTTTGAATAAACTACACAACCATTGTCATCTAGTGGGTGAGCCTGTATGAGTGGTTAGAGACAGTTCTGTAACACCTCCTCCCTCCTTATATATTGGAGAAATAATAAAAATAGGCCATAAAATATGACGTTTTCAAAACAAGATAGGTTGAGAGGGGGAATGATTATGTTTTCACTGTAGAAGGATATTTCAGAATATATTTTGCTTTGACAGGGCAACAGGTGTATTTGTATTTTTTGTATTCAAAATCTTTATTAGTTGGAGAGAGAATCCCACATTTCTACCTCTCTGATAACTGTACACAGAGCAACTGGCATTGACAGGTGCAGTTTATTGAAGATTCCACCCTTAAAGGGCAAGTCCAGCCCTAAAAAGAAAACTTACATACAGGTAAATCATCCCCCAAAACCCTAAACGGTAATAGTTTGAAATCTGAAATATATAAGTCTAACCTGAAATCCTGCACAATGTCCTGTTGCCCCTGTTTCTGCTTCCTGGTTCTTCCAGTTAGCAACTGTCAGTTACTGCTTTGACAGTTGACATCACAGCCAATGACTGAATGTTAATCCACTATCTGCCTCTTCTGAGCATGCTCAGGATCAGTACAGGCTCAGTACAGGTTTCTAAATTGCTCAGTTTCCATGAGGCATCCAGAAGCATAGCAGGCATACAGTAATGAATTCATAGGACAAACTATGATATATCAACATGTTTTAAAGAGGCTATTCTTTCTAAAAGATGTTCTTATGAGGGTGAAATTGTCCTTTAATTAACCCCCCAACTTATAGAAAGTAGCTAATTACTTATTAATAATTCATGTAATTTCAGTCCACAGTTTTTAAAGGACAAGTCCAGCCCTAAAATGAAAACTTACATACAGGTAAATCACCCTCCAAAACCCTAAACGGTAATAGTTTGAATTCTGAAATATATAAGTCTAACCTGAAATCCTGCACAATGTCCTGTTGCCCTTGCTTCTGCTTCCTGGTCTTCCAGTTAGCAACTGTCAGTTATGGATTTGACAGTTGACATCACAGCCAATGACTGAATGTTAATCCCCTGTCTGCCTCTTCTGAGCATGCCCAGGCTCAGTACAGGTTTCTAAATTGCTCAGTTTCCATGAGGCCTCCAGAAGCATAGCAGGCATATAGTAATGAATTCATAGGACAAACTATGATATATCAACATATTTTCTTTCTAAAAGATGTTCTTATGAGGGTGGAGTTGTCCTTTAATCCATTATTCCCTAAGTCTCCCCCATAGTTTTGTATTTATATATATAATATTAAAGGGACAGTGCAGTGGAAATTATCAATATTTGTTACATTGTTAGTTTGTGTAATGCCTTCTTAGTTATTTTACATTTTCTCTCCCATTTTGAAAAATCAGTTGATTTCATACCCTTTGCTGTTCCATGCTGTTGAGATTAGTGAGCTGACATTTGAGGTTCTGACGGTCCTTCTTCTTCCCAGGATTCACCACATCCTTTGAATGTTCCTAACAGTAATCTCTACTGATTGGCTGTTGGATGGGTCAAACATGCTCAGATCTCTACTGAGCAACTGAATCAACCCAGGAGCTGGGTTATGGGCAAGACCATAACGGTCTCTACTAGGGGTCCTGCAAACAGGAAGTCAGTATTTCGGTTGTATTTATTTATACACAGACACAATGCTGAATTGGCTGATTAAGTTCATTGGGATGTAAAAATATTGCTCTTTTTTCTGAAAAGTACCTGTATTTGCACTGAACTTCCCCTTTAAGCATTTAGATAATTTACCTGTTAGATATACATAGAATAAATATCAATTAGTTGACTGGTTATTTTAAGGTGCAAACGTGATATAAGAATAGGTTTGCTCATTATATGTTATAAGTCATGCTAGTGGTTTTAGCACTAACAACACAAGAAAATTATCAGCCGGTCCTAGCTACAGGGGAGAGATAACTAATACAGTTATTTTACATTAGTTATTTCAATCAACTAAGCAAAAAGGAAAAAATAGAGACAATAATAAAACAGAATTTTATAGAAATACAAAATATTTTTGTGGCTGAAAATTAATGTTGTGATCACAATACCAACATGTAAAGGACATATAAACCTTTCAAACTTTAATTTGGTCACAGATTATAGGACCAACCATCTTCATCCAACTGAGACAAAATCGGCATAGAAAAAAAAATATTTTTAGCACCTGGTTAAGTTAAACCTTTTGTTTACTGTGTTCACATGAATAAGTTATAGATGAGCATCATGAACTGCAGCAGTGGCTCTGTTGACATGACAACATTATAGACTGAATCCCGATCTGCCCTCCAGGATAAGATGGAATATTTGCTCGTTTTACATTTCACTACGTTCAGGTCTTCAATTTTTTATGAGCTGAATAGAAATTTCCACTACTTTAGTCAACACACCTGACAGTACCTTAGCAACTGTTAGAATAGAGGAAACTAGGCTGTCTTTGTACGATACATGTGTAGCAGCCTGCAGAAAGAGGCAGTGTAAACCTTCTTTTAAATGAATGGATTTGTTTCAATGAGTTTGTTTTTTACACAGATACACAATGTCTTAAGAAAGTTCTTTTAGACAAGGTACAGGTGGCCATCCAATCAAATTGATAAAATGATAACCCCCCTGGTGATCTGATTGTTGCTTTTCACATATCCATTCTCAAACCCACATCAATGTATGTAGATCATTTCATTTAGCCTGTAGTTAAATCTATGAGGTCACCCTTAAGGACAGTTGGGTTCTTCTTAAGATTCTAGATGAAATACCATTCTATATGCTAGCAGCTGACACCCATGGTCCCAAAAGAAAGAAATTGTTTATTCAGTTTCTTAGTCCTATAGAACAACAAACAGGTGACTGACACTGAAAATTGAGCCGACCGACCAATACATAAAAATACTGACCGGTTGGCTGAAAAATCTGCTCGCGTGTACCCAGCAACTTAGGTTGCAAAATGTGCAGATATGCTATTATGGGCCAAACCCGCATAGTGATAAAGATAAGATAAAAGATAGGCTGACATGCCTTAGAACTCATGTTATCACGTTTATTATATGCCCATGTGGCCTTTACTATGTGGGTAAAACATCCACCACCCTAGAGAAAGGATGGCAAATTATCACCAGTAAATAAGTGTTAAACTAAGTGAACCAACCAAAAGTCCAGATGATTTACAGCTTAACTAACAATGGTAACTTACTGTAAATGGCTGTGGCACCTGGGAAATGGCCTGGGGAACATGTCACTATCATAAAAACTTGTTAAAACACTTCTTAAACACGAGTGGGCAATTGTCAGGTTTTGCGCAAGCTACATTCGAGGGTTACTGCCAATTCGAGGGTTACCAAACGATACTTTCGAGGGTTAGGGAATATAGAACCATAAATTCGAGGGTTACTGAAATTGACCGATGCTTTTAAAGGGGTTAACAGAAATGAACGATACTTTCAAGGGTTAGCGAACGATACATTTGAGGGTAACATTCAAAGGTTACCGAAAAGGAACAATACTTTTATGGGTTATCGAAAATCGAAGGCTACATTCGAGAGTTAGCGAACGGTACATTCTAGGGTTAGCGAAAATGACCCATACATTCGAGGGTTACCAAAAACGAACGATACTTTCAAAGGGTTAGTGAACGATACATTCTAGTGTTAGAGAATGGCCCATAAATTCGAGAATTATCAAATTTATGATAATTATCGAAAACATAGTCCGAAAAAACAAACTAGTCTGAACCTGAAATAGTTTGAATAGTTTGAGTTTGTCCGAACTCATAAAGTTTGGCTCCAACTCGGGTTCGGTTTTGTGTCCATCTCTAGACAGCAGTGGGGATCAATCTGGACCATTTCCTGCTTCAAAGGTATGTCCTGCATGAAAGGGATGTATTGAGGATCCGGTACTTGGGGACCCTGGCACCAAAGGTCTCAATAAACAATTCTCATGATCTTGTTTCATTTAAATGTAATAAGAATATGGACAACCCCTAAGAGATTTAAGATCTACACCATTATGTAAAAGGATGGTCATTTCATTTGAAAATGAGTGTGGGTTTCAATATCTGCTTATTAGTTAAAAAGACAATAGAGGTGTTTCAAAGAGTCTGCCTTTGTATCAGAGAGGGATCTAGGTAAATTGTTACTTTTGTAAACAACCTTTTTTAATCTGTAATTTTTTTAATAATCTGTACATGTATCTATTTTATGGGTATTTTGGTGTGCACACTGTACTGTGTAATAGTAAATGGGTCTTTTCAGATTGCAAAGGGTTGACAGGGGGTGTGAAGTGGGCTGAGAATGGTTGTGCCTTTGTTAATGTATATGAGTTTTGGAAGGGGTGGTCCTTTGTCCTTTTATTTTGTTGTACATTAATTTATATCCTTTTCCTTTGTATTGTATAAATATATTTATATTTTTACGGATATTGCATTAAGTTTTTAGAAGCAACTAATTAGATGGGGGTATATAACACTATGACACTCTAGATGGACTAGAGCTCAAACTCGAACACGAGTTTGAGCCGATCTATTCGAGTTCGAATGGACTCGGACTTCTCAAACTATATCGGACCAGGATTTTCGATATTTTCCGGACTTTCGATAATTATCGAATGTTCGACCGTTCGAGGAAATCGAATATGCGAGTAAAATGTCTATTATACCTATACACGAGCATCGAATCCGCAAGTAAAATGTCCATTATACCTAGACGCGAGCATCGAATCCGAAACTAAAACGTCTATTATACCTAGGCGCGAGCATCGAATATGCGAGTAAAATGTCTATATACCAATACGCGAGCATCAAATCCGCGAGTAAACTGTCTATTATACCTTTGCACGATCATCGAATCCACAAGTAAAATGTCTATATACCAATACAAAAGCATCGAATCTGCGAGTAAAATATCTATTATACCTAGTCGCGAGCATCAAATTCACTAGTAAAATGTCTATATACCAATACGTGAGCACCGAATCCGTTCATGGGATAATTATCAAATGCTCAAACACGAGAGCTCGAAAGTAGCTTGCGTGAGAGTAAAATGGACTTTTCGAAAGTCCTGGATATTCGAACGTTCCCCAGACCATTTTCCAGATCCCACAGCCATTTACATTAAGTTACCATTGATATTTTAATTATATTTCATTAGAACTTTTCGAACTATTTGACTCCCATTGACTAATGGGTCCGTTTTCGAGCATTTGAACTTTCCATATAGTTCGAAAGTTCAAAAATGGACCGAACTTTCGAAAGTTCGGCCATCTCTTTATTACACATAGTAAAGGTCTATATGTATGTTTGTAATTATCACTATTTAACTAAAATCACGATATATCTGTTGTATTCAGTTAGATCAACTGGACTTAAAGTTTAGTTCTTGAAGATGTTTCGCTAGTCATCCGACTGGCTTTCTCAATTCAGAATGACTTGTACAAGTATCTGTGGCAATTATTTACCCTGGAAAATTCCAATTAGCATATCACAGCCAGATGTTAGGGAAATTCTGAATGCAAGGTGTAATTACATTTTGGCTAAGAAGTGTTATCCAAACTGCCCAGGGTAAGGTGTCAAAACAGCGTTGTACATGGCAGTTGGTGTCGAACCCCCACCACCACCTCTATTCAGGCTTTGTTTCTTTATTTCCACTTAAATGGCCTCCTTGACATCTCTCTTGAACCAGTCATGTTGACATTAGAATCTTCAAAGATTTCATTTCGTGCAGGTACATGGCTGACCTGACCTGTGCTGACCCAAGGAATTGGCTCTTCTGTGCTGGGCCATACGTTGATGCAGTTGCTGTTTGGTCTCCCCCACATGTCTTTTTAAGGAAAAAGGACATACTTTTGAAGATTGTAATGTCAACATCTTGGCAAAGGAACATGACTGGTGCAAGAGAGGTGTCAACAAATATACCATGATCCGGAAAAAGCATAAAATCACCATAACAAATTACACTATACAAAGTATATTACTACTACTACTAACTTGTATTTTAATTACATTACTTGAAATGACTACGTTTAAAAGGAAAACTCAAAAAGGTAGGTTTAGCCACACCTCTAAGTGTGCTAAAGGGTCTCCATATGGACACTATCATCCAATGAGGTTCTGAGAAATGGCTAGTTTTTCCCTTTTTTCCAATATTAGTATATTAATTAGAGATGGACTCGAACTCGAACCCGAGTTTGAGCCAAACTATTCGAGTTTGAACGGTCTCGGACTTCTCGAACTATCCCAGACCCGGATTTCTCAGACTTTCGATATTTTCCAGACTTTCGGTAATTATCGAATGTTCAAACGTTCGAGGCATGCGAATATGCAAGTAAAATGTCTATTATACCAATACGCGAGTAAATATCGAATCCGCGAGTAAAATGTCTATTATACCTATTGGCAAGTAAATATCAAATCCATGACTAAAATGTCTATTTTACCTGTACGCGAGTAAATATCGAATCTGCGAGTAAAATGTCTATTTTACCTATACGCGAGTATCGAATCCGCAAGTAAAACGTCTGTTATACCTATATGCGAGTAAATATTGAAAGAACTGGTGTAGATACTCACAGAGTTTACTGTCCTTTTCGGCTTCAAGTCTACTCCACTCCGTCTTAAGTGGCAAAGTACAACTTATGGAGACAAAATGTAGACGAGCCACAAGCAGCAAGTGTGAACTGCAACAATCTTTAATGATCTTTAAAGATTGTTGCAGTTCACACTTGCTGCTTGTGACTCGTCTACATTTTGTCTCCATAAGGAGTAAATATCGAATCCGCAAGTAAAATATCCATTATACCTATACGCGAGTATCAAATCCGCAAGTAAAATGTCTATTATACCTATTCGCAAGTAAATATCGAATCCGTGAGTAAAGTGTTTATTATACCTATACACGTGTATCAAAACCTCAAGTAAAATGTTTATTATACCTATTCACAAGTAAATATCGAATCCATGAGTAAAATGTTTATTTTACCTGTACGTGAGTAAATATTGAATCCGCGAGCAAAATGTCTATTATACCTATACGCGAGTATCGAATCCGCGAGTAAAATGTCTATTATACCTATATGCGAGTAAATATCGAATCCGCAAGTTAAATGTCTATTATACCTATACGCGAGTATCAAATCCGCAAGTAAAATTTTTATTATACCTATTCGCAAGTATATCTGTTGTATTCAATTAGATCAACCGGACTTGAAGTTTAGTTCTTGAAAACGTTTCGCTAGTCATCCGACTGGCTTTCTCAATTTAGAATGACTTGTACAAGAATCTGTGGCACTTATGTACCCTGGAAAATCCCAATTAGCATATCACAGCCAAGTGTTAAGGGCGTGATTAGATAGTGGCTAAGAGGTGTTATAGGAACGCCCAGAGTAAGGTGTCAAAACAGCATTGTACATGGCAGACAGATGGTGTCGAACCCCCCCACCTCTATTTAGGCTTGGTTTCTTTATTTTCACATAAATGGCCTCCTTAACACCTCTCTTGAACCAGTCATGTTCCTTTGCCAATATGTTAACATTACAATCTTCAAAGGTATGTCCTTTATCCTTAAGATGCAGGTACACGGCTGAGTCCTGACCCGAGGAATTGGCTCTTCTGTGCTGGGCCATACGTTGATGCAGTTGTTGTTTGGTCTCCCCCACATACAAATCAGAGCATTCTTCACTGCACTGCACTGCATATATGATGTCGCTTTTCTTGTGTTTCGGTGTTTGGATACGCGAGTATCCAATACGCGAGTAAAACGTCTATTATACCTATATGCAAGTAAATATCGAATCCGCAAGTAAAATGTCTATTATACCTGTACGCGAGTATCAAATCCGCAAGTAAAATGTTTATTATACCTATTCGCAAGTAAATATCGAATCTGTGAGTAAAATATCTATTTTACCTGTACGTGAGTAAATATTAAATCCACGAGTAAAATGTCTATTATACCTATACGCGAGTATCGAATCCACGAGTAAAACGTCTATTATACCTATACGCGAGTATCGAATCCGCAAGTAAAACATATATTATACCTATACGCGAGTATCGAATCTGCAAGTAAAAAGTCTATTATACCTATACGCGAGTATTGAATACACGAGTAAAACGTCTATTATACCTATTCGCAAGTAAATATCGAAAACCGTAAGTAAACTATCTATTTTACCTGTATGCGAGTATCGAATCCGCGAGTAAAATGTTTATTATACCTATACGCGAGTAAATATCGAATCCGTGAGTAAAATGTTTATTATAACTATACACGAGTAAATATCGAATTATCGAATCCACGAGTGGTTTATGGGATAATTATCGAACGTGAGAGCTCGAAAGTAGCACGTGTGAGAATAAAATTGTTTTTTTTAGTCCTGGATATTCGAACATGTTCCCCAGACAATTTCCCAGGTCCCAGAGCCATTTACATTAAGTTACCATTGATATTTTAATTGTATTTCATTCAAACTTTTCGAACTATTTGACTCCCATTGACTTTAATGGGTGTGTTTTCGAACCTTCGAACTTTCCATATAGTTCGAAGTTCGAAAACGGACCGAAAGTTCGTCCATCTCTAATATTAATATGATGAGGCTGTGGCGCACCTTCTGTTGCAAGATGGCTCTATTTCATTGTATGCTCTGTGGAGGGCTTTTTCCTCCTTTAATCCCACCTCACCTTAATTTATAAAACTTATCAGTATCCTGTGCTCCCAAATCCTACCCCATAGAAACTATGAACCTGTGCCCTGCACTGATGAAATCTAGAGATGTTCGAACTTCGCAAAATCCGGTCTGCTCGAGGCTCCGCGAATTTTCGAAAAAAATACGAAAATCCGCGAACGGACCCATCAAGATGAAAAATACCCTCAAAATTACGAGATTTTTCGTATTTTCGAAAATTTTCGAAAATACGTGAAAACTCGTAATTTAGAAAATTTTCGAAAATACTAAAAATCCGTGAATCGGAAGTTCGGAAGGCGGAAAATCCGGAAAAATCTGCCGTTCGCGAACGGGATAAATCCGCGGCGGATCCGAGTTCGGATCCGCGAACCGGCCATCCCTAATGAAATCTAATAAGATTGAAACATGGCAAGATAGTCTGGGTTCTTTACAGGACCTCAGGCTGACCAATAGTGATCCCTCTTTAACACACTCCCTGGTGACAGCTGTGAGTTAATGGGGCATGGTTTCAATCTTTCCTTTATAGAAACTTCCAATGAAAGTCTCCTCTTGGTTGGTTTCTATTGGATGGAAGTTAGAGGGATATGATATATTTAAGCTCTGCACAGCAGTTATATTACACTGTGGTGGTGTGTGTGTGGAGTGAACTATAACACTCTATACAATGTTATTATTAATATATCAGAAGAACCCAAAACCCTGGATTTAAATTTCTATAAATTCATCAGAACAAATAAATAAACAAAACAAAGTGATAGTGTTATACAACAAATATAATATGGATAATGTCTACCTTGTCTTATATTCTCCTTTGCTGTTAGAGGTGTCTGGGTACCGAAGCGAGGAATATTCGTAGGCCACTCTGCTCCAGTTGCCACTATCCTGGATAAATTGTCAGTACCTCATATTCAACCTCTTATACTTGTCTTATATTGATCTAGATGCTAGATCTAGTTGTACTTTATATATATTTACCCCATGTTTTTCTAAAGCACTTTTAATACTTGAGGACTTTCGTATATAAATGTTTTGCATGATTAATAGGGCTATATTTATAAATCTATATATATTTATTTATAGATTAACGAACGCCCATAGAATACCATTTTGGTATTTTTCTGCAGCATGGTATTCTACGACTGAATGTTCAGTAATTGACCAATGTTTGGTGTTAATGTATGACTGTGGCTGTACATTTACGGTTACTATTGTACCGATAAAGTTTATGAATATGGCCCTTAGATTCAAGCTCTGCACAGCAGTTGTAATTCTCTGTGGTGTTTGGACTGAACTATAACACTCAATGCAATGTTACAATTAATAGATTTAAAAAATTCTAAACCCTGGATTTAAATATCTTTTCTGTATAAATTCATCAGAACAAATGTATAAAGAAAGCAGATACTTACCGACCCAACACCCCTATGTTACAATACATAAGTCAAAATGGAAGGTTTAGCCACATCTAAAGGGTCTTCATATGGACACTAAAAGGAAGTGCCACGTCAGTAACATTGAATCATTTTGTAATGTTCAAGCACCTGCCACTGTTAATAAATAAAAAAAAATTAAAAAAGTTATCTATGTTATAGGCATTGTACAATTTCCACTTTTTAAACTTTGTATTATAGGATATTGTGATTGCGTTATCGTTAGTGTGCATGTGAGCTTATGTGTGAGAGTTCTAGGCATTTCACACCTGCCCTCTATATAGTGTGATGATTATAGTTGTTGTGGAGACTGTGTTCCCCAACTGCTGATTCCCAAAATATAGATTTTTAATCTGCGTGCCGCGGTGCTGTACTTTTTGAGGTATATTATTTACCCCTTCTAGCTAAGCTAATAAGTTCTCCATTTCTAGCAGGCCTAATCATTTCCCCTCTGTCAGGCCTACCTTGTCCCACTCTAAATGCCCCTCCCCTAGCATGCCAAATACATTCTTTTGTGGTGTACGTCCAATTAGTTTCTTTAATCGGCCCATAGCTCAACATACACATGTGTACCAATGGGCAGACTTTTGCTAGGATATGCATATAATATATATATGGGTTTGTTTTACAGAACAACTAATGGATTTACAGGGAGATTCAATAAAGGTTCTTATCTTTAAAAATGGTGCTAATTTTGCCTCATCCAATCAGATGCTAGCTTAAATGTTAAATTTAAGCACCATTTTTAACAATAAGAATCTTTATTGAAAACCTCTGCATGTCTTTTTAGGTCTGTGCATGTATATAACCCTTATATTATATAAATATATTTATATCTTCATAGGAGTTTTTAGGAGCTACCAATGTGGTGGGGGGTATATGATATTACATATAGGAATGGTGTATATGTATGTGTGTACTATCTCACTATTACCATTTAAATGACCATCAGTAAATGTATATAAAGGATATCACTGACTTATATTAGGTACAACACAAAATATACAAAATACATAAACTTACTTACAGAGCTGAGATCCCTATTTCAAAATGGAATGGTCATATTGCAGCTTAAACCACACCCCTGTGTCTGCTCCATGTGAAATGAAGTGTAATACAGAAAAAGTTTCTGTCTGCTACACAGGATGTGATGTGTATTGTAATGGACATATACACCAAGGCTCCTTATATAACATCTCCAGCCTGCAGGTGGTGTCAGTGAGTAATAAGAGACAAGACATCCCTGCTCTCCATAGCTAGGAGGACAGAAAGTGAAAGTAGATTATGGTGTGTGCTTTGGAGAGATATTGACTGCAACACAAGATCCTGTGTATAAGATCCTGTTACCACCTGTTGGGAGGACAGATTATTGGACAGACAATTTACCTTATTGGATACAAACTCTGAGGCAACAGATAAGTGTACACCAACTTACAAGGACACACAATATATGGGCCTGGTCAATATTCAAAGTGGTGCACCATAGACAGGGACACCCCTGATTACTGCATGTTACTGCATGTTATGTGGGGAAACTGTTTATGTGCACTGTGTGCTTTGTGCCAGACCACCAGAGTAACCTACTGTGTGCCACGCTACCTATAATCCTTTCATAAAGCATTGATCTGGTACAAATTCGTGGCAGCGTTGCTGGTAATACCATTTATTCTCCCTGTTTTCTTTGTATATTTGTTCTGTGTATTAAGCTATGGAGGCTGCTACTGATTGTATTGATTTAAATCCTCCTGTCCTGGTACCTGATGAAATTCCCCAATTAGACTCTGTAGCTCTACCAGGCCCAATTGCCAAACCTATTTTTAAACCTGATCCATTTGATGGGGTAACTAGGGAGTGGACTGATTGGCTAGAACAATTTGAATTGGCAGCCACTATTAATGGTTGGAATGAAGGTGCTCGCTTGCAAGTCCTTAGCCTTTTGCTTAGTGGTAAAGCCAGGCAGGTGTCCAAGGATTTACTGCAATACTGAAATAAAAAGCAGTTATCAGTTATTAAAAATTGCTCTGAATCAATTTTTTTTCAATCAGATCTGAATAAATGAGTATATAAAGGATAAATCCATTTCTTTAGGTAAACTGGGAATGAGAAATGTTTGTTTATACATTAGATTATTAGGGCAATGCTATTACAATAACATGATGCTGTGAGGTACCTTCTGTTATAATATAAGAGGTACCATCACCACTTGCCGTGGTGAATACTAATAAGTATTAACCTAGCATGTTTAGTTTCAACCACACAGTGTGGCAGGATTACCTGGGTCTACTCTCAGACCTGCAGGATTATTCTTTTTGGTTCCTCTGGAAGCTGGTGACTGTCTGAGTAACATTTTAAAATATACCTGTGTAAAGATTCTATATCCACTATATTCACTCATAGCAAAACATACACACACATAATTTCCATTGTGCACCAACGGGCACACTTTTGCTAGTATAATTAGTTTGTAGTAGACTGCACTCTCGTACGAACACCAACAACCCGGGTGCCATCCGCACATATAATGATACAAAGCACTGCAAACACGGAGCACTCCTCGGGATTTCTTGAAATAAAACGTAACTTTTATTGACTTCCATAGTCAATGCATTTCAGCTCCTACAAAGCCGTCATCAGGACCATATATATATATATAGCCTATATATGTCTCATTTGTTAGCTTGAGAAAGGAGGCGCAGTCCTCTGATATGTCGCTTGTTACCATCTGTACGAATGGGGTAAAGTTGTTATAAGTTGGGATAAGTTGTTAAGATTAAAAAAATATCTGAGTGCCGCAGTGGACATTATTGCTACATATTGGGAGTGGAATGACGAATTCTCCTTTAACGCAGGCACCAGAAGTTGAATTGAATAAAGGTGTGCAGTGCTTTATGTGAAAATTGTGTATATATACATGCAAAGACCCTAACAGACAAAATCCATTAGTTCTGTTACACAAACCCTTCAGCCAATAATTGAAGATATAAAGAGATAAGATAAAATACCCAAAATAATCTTGGCTTAGGCGGATTTTGCACAGTCACATTGTATTTTTACAATGTATTTTTAGTACCGTATATACTCGAGTATAAACCGTCCCGAGTATAAACCGATGTACCTAGTTTTACCTAAAAAAGGATAAAAAAAGAGATTGACTCGAGTATAAACCGAGGTTGTAACCCCTACTAGTATTTGCCACTTAAGATGTTTGGAAACTACAACTCCCAGCATGCTTTATTGCTGGGAGTTGTAGTTTTCAAACATCTTAAGTGGCAAATACTTGCAAATAGGGGTAAATCCTCCTTTATTTGTGCATACAGTATGCTCAAATAATGAAGGTTTTACTTTTATTTGTAAGTATTGTGTGCCCTGGTGTCCCTGTGGTATTCTCCTACCTTGTCCGCTCGCTCCACATCCTCTGCGCTTCAGGATGATGTCACTACTCGGCGCCGGGTAGTGACGTCATCCGGAAGCGCACTGAGGATGCGGATTGCGCGGCCGCCGGACAAGGTAGGAGAAAGATTGACTCGAGTATAATCCGAGGTAAGATTTTCAGTCTTTTTTTAATGCCTGAAAACCTCAGTTTATACTCGAGTATATACGGTAATTATTTAATATAAAACAAATGGGGGTATAGAAGAGGTCTATTTGTTGCTATGCTTACTTTCCATTCTCCCCCAATGCACAGACCTAAAGCAAATTCTGATTATGACCCTGCAGTTAGATGCTCTAAACTGAAACAGCATAACAGGCCATAAATGTCAATGTGTTCTGTGTCCAGATCATGTAATGCTATAAAAGCCCAAAGATAGCATTCTCAGAAGAATAGCCTTGAAATTACAACACTGTCTTTATGTAACAATCTTATTAGCATATTTGAAAACATGCTCTCATCCGACAGGAGGCTTATGTGAGGTCAGTCGAATTGTGATTTGTTCTGTAGACTAGAGCCTGTTCCTTGCTATATTGGCCAAACATTCTGAACATAGCACAGATAGTACTCTAATCCTTTACTCACCTCATATAATGCTATCAAAATACAACAGATAGTGTGGCATTTACAAAATAGATGCAACTTGAACCATGAAAATAACCTAGAGTTTCCTCTTTAGTGATATAATCTTATGTACAGGTACTACTGGAATTATAATCCGATTTATCTCTGATCTTGACAAGCTTCACTGCATGCATAATTTAAATAAAAAGACCGTATTGAAAGACATTTTTCTTGTGTCAGCTCTTTAAATATTTATTGAAAAACAATAAAATCCCCCCCTAGCCGTTTCTTTATTAATGTAAACAAACACAGCTTTGAAGATGCAGTTTTCATAACTCATATTTTCCTAGTAAGCAAGAGGCATATTTTGAAAAAATTTAAATAAGATCAAATGCTGTTTTTTGACCATTTAATTAGGTAGGTAAACAACTAATACATGTTGCTAAAAAAGATAATGTATGTTTACATGTGAAAGGTATGTTGTCTTTTGGCTTCTAAAGCTTTAAAAACATTGGGTTAAGATACAAAATGCCACATGTTTCTGCCTTGTTGGGCCTCTTCAGCACAGAGTAAGCAAATCTTGCCTGTAGCCCCATTAAACTGATGTTAGATTGGGTGAGTCCTTTAAAGAATTAAACTTGTATAAGGCATCTTTTTTTCACAAGATAAAAAAAATGACAATGTCCCTTTTTATGGAGGGAGAGCTAAACTGCATCACGGGGTGGGATATGATTTTTATGTCTAACAAAGGTATGTGCTGAAAAAAAATACCAAAAGTGCGGGGTCAAATAGGGGAGAGGGGTTGACAACTGCCCCTGCAACCACAGGCATCCCTGGGGCAGTATTTATAAAGGCTATTTTGCAATATCATGCTTTTAACAATCGTAACTGTGGTCATAAATGAGCCATAAAATTACAATCACTATTGTACAATCACCTATACAATACCATTACACTTGGTCGTACTTTTATGATGATCCATGGTAACAGAACTTTCTGATACCACGGGTTAATACATTTTGCCCCTAAGTACATACCCACTGTGCCTAATGGTAAATCCATACCTGAACTTACAAAGTGCTATTTAGAGGACAGCAAACCCCTTTAAACCCACCCCCTCTTTATAGTACCAAAAAATAGTAGGTCCTACCCTTAATTTTCCATTAATCGCTGATAATATTTATCTACACTTGTCTGCCCAGCACTCAGCATTTGCGTGTAGAGGCTTTGAACTTTTAGTGCACAAACTGCAATTCCATGCCAAAACCAAAAAGATTTGCAATAGAACCTCAGTTTTCACCGTCTGAATTTCAGTAGTTTTGCCTCAAAAGCAGGTACAGGACCAAACCATCACCATATGTGCACAGTGAAAATGACAAGCCAGTAAATCTGTTGCATTCAGTTAGTTAAACTGGACTTAAAGTTTAGTTCTTGAAGACGTTTCGCTAGTCATCTGACTGGCTTTCTCAATTCAGAATGACCTGTACAAGAATCTGTGGCAATTATGTACCCTGGAAAATCCCAATTAGCATATCACAGCCAGGTGTTAGGGACCTTCTGAATGCAAAGCAAAGATTGCATTGTGGCTAAGAGGTATTATAGGAACGCCCAGGGTAAGGTGTCAAAACAGCATTCATTCAGAAGGTCCCTAACACCTGGCTGTGATATGCTAATTGGGATTTTCCAGGGTACATAATTGCCACAGATTCTTGTACAAGTCATTCTGAATTGAAAAAGCCAGTCGGATAACTAGCGAAACGTCTTCAAGAACTAAACTTTAAGTCCAGTTGAACTAACTGAATACAACAGATATACCATGACCTGGATAAATGAGAACCTTCACATGTCACAAGCCAGTAACATGGAGTGGTTTGGTTTTTATTATTGGTTTCTATGTCAATAATGAATATAATATAAAAAGGATATTTATTTCAATAGCAGCTTTGCCTCCAATGTCTGTGACTCAGGAAACCATGGGAGGGACAGATAATAGAACCACACACTGAGAACCTTATTAATATTTTCGATTTGTTTAGTCTTAGCCTATTAACTGTTCCACCGACTGAACATTATAGAACAGTTTGAGAATTCAAAATCTACAAAGCACACTTATGAAAAACCAGAAGAAGAAAAGAAAATAAGAACTATTTACCTAACAAAGTGAAATAATCATATTGTGCTAGTCACTGAGCACTGTAATCAAGTTCACGTCTCACAATGCTTGGTTTATATAGAGCACTCAACAAAGGATAGTAATTATCAGCTGCCACAGCTCAAACTGTTACTTTCCTGGTGCAACTGCAAGGTTTGTCAGCTTATAATCTGAAAATCAAATTAGACCCATTTAGGAATATCTACAAGACAATTTGTGTCATTTAGGAATATATATGCTCTAAAATAACCTTAGATTTGGACAGATTAAGGACACTTGTGCTCTACACAAGTGTTATTAGGTGTTATAGTGTATATAGTATATAATGGGCCTGTCCCTCGATCCCTGCTTCATCTACAGCAGTTTTCTGGGAGGGCTGTATTGGGGGGGGGGGGGATAAGAATTTGGGCCTTCCAGGTCCTACTTGCAGTTGCAGGGGCTGCTCCCCTTGTAATTATGTCTCTGTAAGGATAAATAATAACTTATTCTCCTTAAAGTTCAGTTAAATAATCCTTCAATGGTGGCATTTACTAAGTTTTGTTTGTGACATTGCATATAATGCACATTTCTGTTTACCACATTTATTTTAGGGGCCATATTTATAAACTAACAAGCGATACCGTGGGTTAGTTAAAGGAGAACTAAAGTCTCAAGACAACATTGTCCCAATAGACAGAGCACATTCACAAACATACAACAAGCTTTGTCTTACCTCTCCATTTGCTGTGGCCATTAGGGGATTTATGAAAATAACTTGTGAGTACTAGTGGTCAGCTCCCACAATCCAATTTAGCTGGGTAAACCCCCAGCTAAGTGTCTGCATACAGGTACATGCTCTGTAGTGCTCAACAGATCAAAACAAGGAAGTTGCAGCCTTGCTTCCTAGAAGCTGTCAGCCAATCACAGTACAGCACAGAGATCCTCCCTCTCCCTGACACAGAACAGGGATTTTTAGTTTTTTGTTTTCAAACACAATCAATGCTCCTGTCCTAACAATGATATTATCCTTTACTTTTCATACAAAAGTAATCTTTGCAGTGTATTTCATAGATAAGATGGATGTAAGAAACGGAATACTAACATTTCAGCAAAAATTAAAAAAAAAAAATAACAGTCTGGGGAATAGAACCTGCAACTTGTACATTTACTCTGTCTTGCTTAAAGCAGAGCTCTCACCTCTAGGCTCACCTCAGAGATAGTATATAGGATGGTGATACATGTAGAATCTTTTACTATGAACATAATGGAAACAAAAAATAAGGGTAAGTCTGCAGATTTGAACTTGCAACCTTTTGAACTGTGTGTCACTAATACTGGCGTCTATGGAATATGGAAGTCCCTGATGGAAGTCCCTGATAAGACTTTCAAAGCTGCTTGTTACCCTGCAGTTTATCTACCAGCAACTCACACTGACTGGTAAATAAACTGCAGGGTAACAAGCAACTTTTAAAGTTTTTCAGGGACTTCAATATTGGTCTGGAGACATCTGTATAGAAAATACTGGGGTCAGGGGGCATGGTTCTTTGATGACTTCATGGGGTGTGGGTTGTACTGGCAACAACATGGAAGCCTTCTTAGTTACGGAATCTATTTCTCACATGTACTAAATGCAACTTACTAGAGAAGAATCTTACAATGTATAGGTGTTCTGGGGAGAAAAACTTTCAAGGTTTTTAAACATTTAAGTTTAGCTCTCCTTTAATGAACGATCGCGGTTGTAAATGTTAATTACCGAACGTTCGGCCGCAGAATACCGTGCGGTAGTAAACTACTGCAATGGTATTTTATGGGGATAGTAAATCTATGATTTTGTTATCGTAGATTTACGATCGGTACCGTTAACTTACGATTGTATCGTAATTTTCTGATCGTTTTACCGATCATTAAAGGCACGGTATCGCTAAAAAGCGATTCCACGGCTTTATAAATACGGCCCTAGGTGTCATGTTGACAGGCCTTTAATTGTCTTTGTAAAGCACAGATACTGTTAAGTATAACGGAAAGGCTCAGTTTTAAAAGTGCACTAAAATGTGACTTTATATACAACTTTATACAACTTTCAGGGGCGTGTTTAGAGCAGAATTACAGGTGCCCAAAATACCCCCCTCTCTGCTGGCTCATAGTTACCTGCTGTTCTGGCACTTTGCATATTGATATGCTTATTATCCTCATGCTGATTCTACCTACTATCAGCTGGCTGAGTCTGGAGGGTCACTGCTTTGCCCGTCACTTGAAGCAGTAAATGTCTAGGGCCATCACTGCCAATAGTCCCAGACAATCTGTTCTCCTGCATCCAGCAGAGTGTCCCACAGTCTGCAGAGGAAACTGTGCATCAAAGAGATGGATATTTCTTTATCTTTGGATGCTATGTCACAGTTATAAATATAAAATTAAGCATCTGCTGATGAAAGTTATAGTTATAAAAGCAAATTATATAGAAGACATTCTTTAACATGGTAATGGCCTTCAAAAGCGGATGTGAGTGTAACTTGCATTTCGATGGTTTACTTATTGTGCAATCCTCCCACCTCCCCTTGGAAAACCTGGACCTGCCCCTGACATGGAAGGTCAAGGAATCTCCTACACAGTCATAATAATTATTAAAATGATTCTTTAGCCTAATGCTGGCCATACATTTATTAGACATTAGATATGATGTTTCGTTCTTCAAATTCTATGTAATGTCTAAATTCAAACTTACCCATTTACCCCTCCTGACCCAATTAATTTTGGGATTGAATGTTGACTGCAAAAATTATCGGGCAATGTGGTTGTCCAACTGCTGCTGGTAGGTTATGTGTATGTCAAGCAAACAACCAGACATGCTTATTACGTGCCATACATCCCACTAGCCTGTAGGCAAATAACCTGGTGTACAATTGATATAAAAATGAACAGTAAATTACTTTCCCATATCCATCACCATTTTTCAGAAGCAAAACGTTATTTGCTAAAGTTTATGGATAAGAGAATTTTTAATAAATCTGATTCTGCAACATTTGGGGATTCCAACAGTTTGTGACATTGCTGCAATTAATTTGCCACTTTTTATTGTCCCCATTGTATTTTGAAACCAGTAGTGCCCTCGGTGACTGGAAATCTGGCAGAGATCTCTATAAACAGCCCTGTGGGGGAAAAACACCAAACCTTTTAGATCACTATTTGAATGCATTTGTATATTATAACCCTTTCCCACATAAGCCTTGCTAAATGTTCAAATTGCATCTCTAGTCATTGCATGTGTTATGGCTTCAGGCAGTAAATGTTCCTAATGACACAATGAAATCAATGCCATTGTGTCAATATTTACCACAATAAAAGGGTGAAAAACAAATCCAGATAAATAGAGTAAAAATAGAATGGATGCCTTCTTCTGTTTTTCTGACTTGTAACAAAAATATATCAATGAATGAAAAATAAAATGTGCCACAGCTTAAATCACAAAAGATCTTTAACCCTTTCACCATATAGTACCGTAAGTTTCCTTTCTCATAATTCTCATGGATAATGTACATCTGATTGGGCAATTTCCAGAACTTGAACTTTAAACCTTATATTATATATTGCTAATAATCTATAAAAATGTTTCATAAACAGACATGGCTTTCTGTTTATGAAGGTCTTAAACATTTAAAGGGTCAGAGACTGTCAAACAGTTTTTGTTTTCTGGTAATGAAATAACCATTTCTAATACGTGCAAAAGAGGTTAAAATTGAACGATGTATTATAAGGCAGTTCCACAGGGTGATGCTGTTCTTCCAAGCGTAGGAGGTGAATCACATACCCAGGATAATACCTGTAAAACTGAGGCAAAAAAATGTTTATTCCTGTCAATGAGATATGTCTTCCAAGCATATGTTTGCTGGGGTCTAGGGAGAAGAAATTGGCTAATTGCAACTGTGCGGATTCAAAACACAAACACTTAATAACGGAAGAAAACCTCTGAGAGCGAAATGATAGCAATACCGAGGCTTGCAATTAAGTTGTGCTTTTACAGAGTGGCATGTGTAACATTAATAGACATAAGTAAAAGATTTCTTCTCAACTCCTATCATCTTCATCTTTTAACTAACTCTCGGAAGGCCTAGGCATTTATTTTCAATATTAAGAATTGATCCCATCAACCAACCACATTACAAACACACATTAAAATCAGACCACAAAACAACAACAATGTTCCACAATATATGATGTCAGTGCTCTTTGCTTTTCCATTTGTGTTACAAGCTACAATAATCTTATTACCACACTGCAATACACTCTTTTTCTATTAGCCTCTTTGTAGGCTTCATAGCATTACAACAAATACTATGTAATAGAATATTAAAGAAAATACTCTCTTCTTTGTAAATTGAAGTCCTATTTTTATTTTTGTTTGGGCGACCTTGATTCACCGAAGGATAACTAGTTGCTAATTGGTTGACAAGTCAATCTCTAATTTCTGCAACAGAAACTATATCATTATTATTATCTTTCACCAATCCAATCTATCATCCTTTAAGCCATTTCAGGATTGCTAGGAAGAGTTAACCCTTTGGTCAACTGGGCAGTAATCGCCAGTGTGCATGCACTCGGCCCACAGATCAATGAAAGGCGCTAAACAAAACGTGGTAGATTTTCGCTTAATTTTTTGAGGGCCACGCGTTCATCGAGGATTGCAGGATACACACTACCATTGTGTACAAACCTTCAGTCCAGGTAAGCACCAGATACACATTAAAATTGGATGAAGCAGCCAATAAAGAGGTCTGTAATAATCTGGGCATTATAAACCATTTATTGTGAACCCAGTAGTCTATGTATGGCTTTTAAACAGATTCTGTTTTTTTCCAAATAAGTTTTCTCATACAGTAGATAACTTTCCTTTTACCATTGCTCTATATACTTTTTTGAAGTTCTGTTTGCTGGGTTGGAAAGAAAATTGGTCAATTTGTAGCAATTGACCCCTGGAAAGTAACTAAGAGAAGATCAATGACCCAGTTGTGCGTGACTGTTTCTTCAGTTTTTTTAACATCTCACAAGGTAGATGCCCCATCAAGCTAACAGAACACTCTGTTACAGATGTCATCAAACATATTATTTACACTGTAGACTTTAGGGTGATGGTTGTTTGATCACCATAGGAAATGCAATACAGTCTTACAGTGTTTTTCCATTAAAAAAATGAGATGTGCTCAGTTTATGAGTGAGGCAAACTACTCTTACTACAGAGAGGTTTGTGTTTTAGCTCAATTGAGCCATTATACAAGTGTTTTCAATCACAGGTTTTTTTTAATGGAAAGCAATTCATCAATATTTTTCCTTGTCAGCCCTGGCCATCTATAACCTTTGAGGTATAATTTTTAGTGAAAGAAACATGGCAAACATATTGCTGGAATACCACTGCTGATGTCTGTATTCAGAAATGTCATTCCATAGGAATAACATATTGGATAATTAACAATAATCTGTCACACTTCCCCTTTAATTTGCAGTGATTGCATTATCTGGTCTAGTATTCAGAGAGGATTACATTTCCAAATTTAACTTTCATTTAAAATCCTCCAAAATGCTATTCTGACAGAATATCAAAGCTTTATACATAGGACCATATGTGCACCATCAGCCTTAACCAACTTAATTAACAGAGTAAAAATAAATTAACAAAGTAAATGAGAAAAGTTAGAACAAAATATGAGAATACAATAGTATGAGAACCGTGCACAGCATTACGATGGGGCATTAAAAACACATGACGACAAGTCAGTTTGTCTTTGTGGATGAGATGAGTCATTAATGGAACCTCTTATATACCAACCCACAGTTTAGCACCATAGCACCATTGGCGTAACATTAGGGCCTGCCTGGGATGCAATCAGCTGTTTAAAAGACCGGAATCGAACCAGAGGTTCGCCTCCAGACATTTAAACAGCTGATCGAGCATGTGTTCATTTCATACACGCGATCAGCTGTTTAAAAACAGCTGTTTGCAGACCTTCTCCGGAGAAGATTGTGGGCCCTCTTACCTCCCAGACAGGCCCTAATGTTACGCCAATGGTGCTATCCATCATCAGCATTTCAAAATTGAGCTGAGAAGGAGAGAGTGAGAGAGAGTGTGGAAGAGAACGGGGGGGGGGGGGGAGGGGGGGGGAGAAAGAGGGGGGGGAGAAAGAGGAGGAAAGAGAGAGAGTGGGAGAGAAGGGATTTGTGATTCTTTAAAGAAGCTAGTTATATATAACAGATTGTTAAAGGACCTACTTGACCTCACTTCTCATGAAAAAAATATTTGCTGGGTTCAGGCATCTTTGACTTGTTGAACAGCTATGAATACTGAGAAAAGAGAGTCAAAACATAAAGCCCCAGGCACTCTTTGTTAGACACTGCAATTATAATGTACATAGAAGAATTGTTTTTTTTCATGGCCCCATTTATCTTGGTAATGCTGTATATCTCTGTGTATCTATATATAATAGCTATATTCCCTTTTCTGACTTTTATTTTCCATATTTTCCACATTGCCCTCCTGGCATTCTAACAGTTGAATTTAGATCTTCATCCTTCTATGTGTATGCAGATGTGTTCCCTGCTAATTACATTTCTATACGGTCTGGTTTCTATACTCTTAGCTCCCTAGCCATACTTTCTTCTGCTCTCAGTTATTATGTGCAACATAGTTAAAAAGAACAAAATAACAATCATTGCCCATTGCAGATAACGAGACTAGACTAGAATTTAATTGGATAAAAAAAAATCCCCACATAAAAAGTCTCTGAAGATGGAAGACACATTAATATCATCCCTCTCAAATATCAAGAGACATCAGTAAAGAAAGACTCAAGCCAACAGTTGTGACCAGTATCAGGATCAACAATGTAAAAATGAATTGGTGTTGTTGAGGGCACTAGGTTAATGTGAATGAGTTTTGGGCTTTTTTCGAATTTGGTTCAATTGTTTCTCTGCTGTAGTTGTCTTATCCAATTATAACGTATGAATTGAATAAAATAAACAACTTTCCCTATATCTGGGCATGTTTTTTATTTAACGAGTCTCAATAATTATAAAAAAATAAAATGCTGAGTCCCTAATTCTGAGACAGAGGGCAGGAGTTGACATTTCTAGATCAACACAGGTCACATCTCTAGCACAGTCACTCAGTATGAAGAGTCTATTAGGAAAAACTGCATACTAGGAGATACTTGGGAAGACTCCCATCTTATTAGAAATATGTCTATGCAGCAACATTCCAGGTGGCTCAACGTGGAGTCTTTCATTCTCGCACATAAAATAGGACAAAAATTATTTGATTTGTACAATTGCCTTTCTTGTTTTTTCCTTCTACAGTCCAATGTGCTAAATTCACTTATTAGCAGCACATTGCATAACATGTTATAGATTTGCAAGGTCTGATAAGTTCCAGTGCATTTACTTAAAAATAAAACGCCACTTTACACTTGGCCCACAAAATAAAATAGATGCAGCTGTTTAAGGCCTGCAACAAGAAGCAACAACTTCCCAAGATGATTTTGTTTTAATGGCTGGAAATAAATTGTACCTGCAAAAGTCATTTGCATTGCAGATGTGCCTTATTTTAAGGGTATGTACACTGGATGTTTTTTTAAATTGTCCATTACTGTCTCTGTAGCATTTTTTTGTTTATCTCTTCCTTATTTATTTAGATATCCAATCTGAAGCATCATGCATTTAAGCTGACAATCAAGTGCCTTATCCTCATAAACCCTTCTGTTGTGTGCAGTTTTGTTGTAACTGGAATGGTGTCAGTTAGAATGTGTGAATTGCATGGTGGGAAATTCCCACTCTCGGTGCTAGATAATTGCAGTTTGTGAGTAGGCTCAGTTTTTTTTTTTTTTTAAAAGGTCGGTAGAATATATGATAAAAAGTGAAAAGGGACTCTCCAATCTTTTAAAAAGTGCAAGTATTTATTGACCCGTTCCTGAAATTCCCCTCGAAAGGTATCTTTTGAATGAGTGAATACAGAATTGCACTTTTTCAAAGATTGGAGAGTCCTTTTGTCCTTTTTAAGATATAGTCTGTGGACTGAAGAGCATACAATCTGTAGTTGGACAATCTGATGAGGAGTGTGTGTGTTTTATAAAAAGTCAGGTCAGAGGAACAGGGCCATCTCTAGACTTTTTGGCACCTGGAAAAAAAAAATGCTTCCCCCCCTCTTGCCATGCCGCCGGAAGAGGTGTGTTTTTATAATTGGTTAATACTTTGTCTGGAAGTGGGGTGTGGCTTGTTCAGAAGTTGGAGGGGCTTTATACACATGACTGGTAAATAATGCCCACAATGATTGATAAATGATGCCCACAGTGACTGGTATTAGATGCCCACAGTGACTGGTAAATGATGCCCAACATTGATTTTTGATCTGCAGGGCTGGCAAATCATGGAAAAATCATGTGTCCCAGGCACATGGAAAAATCATGTGCTCCAGGCACATGATGCCAGGGAAAAAAAAAATCTGCCATTTAAACTGCTGCCTCCCTACAGGGTGCTGCTCTGTAATGTGCTTCACCCTGCCTCATTAGAGAGGCGGCCCTGCAGAGGAAAGAAAGTGTTGGTTATGAGAGGGAGAGAGGATACTGAGCCTGGGCAAAACAAGAACTGGATTGAAAACATACAACAACACAAATACATCTCAGAGAAAATGCTGCTTACATGTAATTAAGTATAGATTAAGATGATAGATTAAGTATTTTTCTTCAATGTACATACATTTTCAATATATACATTGGAGAAGGGGCCCAAACTTTAATACACCCAGCAGTTGCAACTCTCTGTCATGGTATATATGCAGTAGTATAATATGAATATTTTCACATAGTTGTTTAGATAGAACTATCCCTTTTATATGTGTACTCAGTATCTGTGAGGATCATGAAAATTATATTTTGAGGCAAGATGCCAGATTCCAATTAACCTATACCCAAAGCCTACAGCCTTTAAATCTGCCTGACCTCTGCATTACTTTGTATGTACACAGGGGCTGTAATAGCAAAAAGCTTGTCATTAAGTAACATTTTCCCAGATACTGCAAATTGAACTTTTAAAATTAGATCTACTTATGTTAATCTGTAAACCTTTATCTGGATATAAAAATAATATTTGATTTATTAGAAAACACTCAAGTTAAAATTCCTGGGGTAAGAATAAAGGAATATTATCATATCAGATACATGATGCTACATGTTATATATTTTTACTATAATATACCTCTTAATTAAATTTAATTGCCAAACAATCAAAGGTTATAGTCTAAAGTCTAAATTTTGCACTGGCAAAATTAATGGCGGATTTTCAACAATTCAAGGATTGGATGTTCGGGAGCACTTACAATGCAACATGCCGTCAGACCTTATTTACATTGCTGGAGTTGCAACAGCAATGAGTTTGGGATCAGTTATTTTTGAAGAATATATAGGCAGATTTTTGGAAATGTCCCTATGGATATGGCAAAAAACTGAATTCTTGTCCTCCATATTAATATGTCTTATTACATATTGACTAATTAGCTCCTGTTAGTATGTTTGATCTGAAATTGTATTATCTCACAATTGTTTTAGCACTTGGAGTTAAAGTAGTACCTGCAAAAATGATATATCTAGTAACTGTTAATATAAATAAGGTAAAATAAAATTAATACAGTGTAAAATCTAGTTTGAGCAACAATTAGTCCAGTATTAAACAAGCACATATCATGCAGCAGTGCTCAATGCACCCAATAAAAATGATAAGGAGGCAAAAAGAAAAGTCCGCTTATGGCTTCACATAAACATTGGAAAAGGGATGTTAACAATAAAGCATTCCTATATTCCAGACCTAAGGATTGCTATAGATTAGTAATATTCAATGTGTGGCTGATGTTTAAAAACTACAACTCCCAGCATTCCAAATTGTAGTTTTCAAACATATGGAGAACCACAGGTTGGACATCACTGCTACAGATTATTTGACCGTAGCATCCCATTAAAGGGCATCTTCACCCTTTGTCCCTGCCCCCATCCCGAACTGATATATTTTGGATTTTATTACTTGCATTATTAACCAGATATTTGAGGATATAATTATTGTCTCCATTCTGGCTGGCCCCTCCCTCTGTGCAGTCAATCAAGGCTATGACAACTGACATTACAGCCAATGATTGACTGCTGTTTCACCTGCTGTCTCCTTTGCACATACTCAAGCTTATAAAAAGCTCATTGAGTAGAGGGAGGAGGCAAATACCTTTGCCAGAACGGAATAGAACTTATTATTAAATATCTGGTTACAAATGCATGTAGTAAACTGTTAAAAATAGCAGATTGGGTTGCGGGCAGATAAGTGACAAATCACCAGTTTGTTTTTTTAAGATGGACAGGCCATATTTAATGATTAATGTTTTTAAAATCACAATAAACAATGCTGCCTTGGGTTACTTTCACACACACGGTCAAACTGAGTTGGTTCCAGATGTTTGCAGCTAGAGGAAAGTCACATGTAGCGTTTCTCTATCGGTGACCATCAGGGAAACCTTCAGCAAACTGCATTTGTTATTCATCTAAAAGTAGCCTTGCAGCATGCAATATTCATAAGTACTTTGCATCTAACTTCAGATAAAGTTACTTAACGTATGGATAAGAAGCAATTAAATGTGCTCTAACAAACTGCTGAGAAATAGTTCCATGCTTGTTTATTTGAACATCCATCTCTTAATGACCAAAGCATTATTAACAATGTATTTTTTATTCTTACATAGAAAAACACAAGATTACACTATCCTGGATTATTGCATTATTCCTTGTACAGTTTTATATTCACTAAGATCTCCCCCAATAAAATATGCAAACAGACTGGTGAGCTTATGTTACCCAGCCTGTTTGCAGAGGAAGAAGACAGAAATCTTGGGTGCTAGATTGCTGTTACCTTCTCTTAAAATGTATATGAAAATCTTTGTTTTCTTTAAATTGATTGTTTGCACATATTTTCTGTGCTCCTCGGCATGTCACTATGTATTTCTTTGTCTAAACCTGATCATAAATTTAAAAAAAAGAGATATTTGTAATTATAGTAGGCGTTCGAGGCTAAATTGATTGTCATGATACAGTAATAGACTGATTGATTATTTTAGCATGGTTAAACAGTAACAATTCCTACAATGAATGATGCACAATAAAATGATAAATGCAAAGACATTTAACTAGGTAAATATAATTTCAAGTCCAAAAGAATATTCTTCATCCATCAAATGAATCTAAAACATAGAGAAGAACAAAACAGGCGTTTCGTAACACAACACTGAGAGTTCGTAACACAACACTGAGAGTTTGGATTAAACTTAGTTTTAGTTAATATGAGTGGAAATTCTGCAAATAACATGATTTCATTTTGTCTAATATCAATTTTAACTTTCAATTCTTCTGCATTACATTTCAAATGTTCAAAATTCCCATTTTGTTAAAATTCCTGTACATTGATATTTTGAAAGTTCCACCATATCCACAAATTATCAAAACAGCAGTTCCTCTCCAACCATCTCTTTGCACGGTTACTATTATATTATCTGTCCTTCATATTTTTGTACCACTCCAAGGTCCCCATATCTAGATACTAGTTGCCATTTTTATGTCTGACAAGGCCTTCATTTATAGAAAAGTAACTGAAATAAAATAACCGATTCCAATCACTTTGTGGTATACAGATATACCACAATGTAGTAGACTACTGAATCTACTGAAACGGGCGCTCCTTCGGAGATCCGCCTGGCCAGTCGGGCAACGATACCCGACCAAAAGGCCATTTTGCCCAATAAAGTACCCATACACAGGCCGATTATTGCCCGAAACGGACGTTCGTACACATTGTGCGTCGCGGGTCGGGACCCACAATCGCACATGTATACGAACCTTTATATACTTTTTACCTTTCCAATGTGTTTGTCATGTCAACTGTTCAAAGGTTGTAACTATATATGTACCGTCAATTTAGGTTTTGTCTTACCTAACAAAAATGATCAGGCATATTTTTTGTCTTAAACATGGATTTGAGTCAAACTCTCAGTTCTTCTGATGAAATATTATCAATCGAAAGAAGCGGAAAATTTCAGAGCTGTCTAAAATTCTGTGTCAAAAGCTGGGTCTGTAACATGAATGTACTGGTGGAATAAAGCCAGGCAAAGTTATAAATCCCTAGAAAACACCAGTATTTGCTGTGTGAGATGACAAATACTGCATAATAGACCATAAACAACTCTGTCAATAAATATCAACCATTAACACCTCAGATGGTGCAAATCAGGTGTGTGTGAGCCATGGCACAAATGTGAGTCTGCCACAGTGCATGGTTCCATTTTCCTCATTAAATTCTAATTGTCTCTGTGTGTTCTTGCTTTATCACACTTGTGAGTAGAGATGGACTAGAACGTGAATGCGAGTTCGAGACGAACTTAACAAGTCCGAACAGACTCAGACTTCTCGAACTATCCCGCACCCAGATTTCTCTGACTTTCCAGACCTAGCGACTGTATTTTAGATAATTATCAAAAATGTATGACTTTAATGGGTTTGAATTCGAACTTTCGAACTTTTGCTTTATGAAGTTCGCTCATCTCTACTTGGGTAATCATTTTTTGATCCTCTAAATCTGTATTTTGCAGTACAAGTTATGTTTGTGCCACTATCAATAGCCATTCTCAATGCTTTATCAGTATTTACTTATATATTATATAAATACAGACATTTACTGGTTTACAAATTCCTTTAATTCTAATTTGTATGTAAGCCAGAACACCATTAAGGGACATTAAATGGGAACTGTGGTCTCCATAAAGTAGCTTTTCTTGAAAGGTGCACATTGCTTCCTGGTGACCAGGAAAAGCTACTAAGTGTGCCTATTGCACAAGGTAGAGTGAGCTTTTGGCTCAGGTGGTGCTCCTTCAATTAGGAAGAGAAGCGTTGACAGTAAAAAAAAAAGCGTGAAATTTTATCTTGGTTGCGACTGCGGGAACCCTGCGCGATCAGCTGGTCTTTTAAACAACTCATCGCACGTTTGTTTCCTTCATACACATTTAAAAACAGCTGATCATGGAGAGGAGTGGTTCAGGGAGCCGGCCTCCAATCTCAAGGCGGGGCCCGGGCCCCTGCAGTTACCGTATATACTTGAATATAAGTTAATCCGAGTATAAGTCAATATACCTATTTTTACCTGAAAAATAAGTAAAAACTGATTGACTTGAGTAAAAGTCGAGGGTAGAAATTATGACTACTACTGCCTTCTGATTCTGTATTTTTTTAAGGCTTTAGTTGCCCTTCAAATGGACAGCAGAATTCCCATACAGTAGTCCCATACAGTAATAGCCAAATCCAGTATGGCTATTACGGTTTGGGACTATTATATGGGAATTCTGCTGTCCATTTAAGGGCAACTAAAGCCTCAAAACAATACAGAATCAGAAGACAATATTTTTAACAATAGATACCATCTTCCTGATTCTGTATTGTTTTGAGCCATTAGTTGCCCTTTAAATGGCCAGTAATCCCATACAGTAACCTCCAATTCCTTGGCACTCCAGATGTTTGCAAACTACAACTCCCAGCATGTTAGTAGTAGCTGGGAGTTGTAGTTTCTAAACATCTGCAGTGGCACCCTCAGGCCATTTCCCTTCCCCCCCCCCCCAGTTCAGTTTAGAAGAGTGTTAACTTCCTGGGCACTCGTATGCAATCCGGATGCCGATTACTTGGCCACTGATATGCTGCCTGATGTCACTACGCCATTTTTAAAGCCTGAAAACCCCGGCTTATACGCGAGTATATATACGGTACACCTCTGACCTTACATTCAAATTCAAAATATTAATTGCTATGGACACACACTATTTAACTTTAAAATATACCAACAAAAAAGAATGTACAAGGCCCTATATATTATAATACTATCTGTGCACTTAGTTAGTTACATGTTTATCCATATTCCTGCATATACTGTCCTAATTAATTACCTTGATTGCATTTTATTTTTTAAAGGGTATATCCACTGGCGAAAATGAGTTTAAGGTTTTCAGTTTAATTCAAGAATGGGAGTTAAAGGAGCTATGTCTTACTTGCTATTCTTCAATTAAACAAGCAGGAGCCAGAAACGAAATGAGGAAGAGACAGTCAAAAAAAAGGCGTTGACAGTAAAAAAAAAGCGTGAAATTTTATCTTGGTTGCGACTGCGGGAACCCTGCGCGATCAGCTGGTCTTTTAAACAACTCATCGCACGTATGTTTCTTTCATACGCATTTAAAAACAGCTGATCACGGTATTGCGCTGTTCTTCTGACATGGCATGTATATATGTGCTGCGCTTGCTCATACAGTACAATCTCCATTGGAGCCTGTCAGAAGAACCCCAAACTCAGTTTTGTCAGTGGAGATAACCTTTAACTTTGAATTGTCTTCAAAGTTAAACAGACTTATAGTCCCTACTTGTTTTTATAGGAGGAAAGAGAACTTCATCCAATGCTTTAAATTAAAATTAGTTTTCCTTTCAACATTTTAGCATTCTCTCTTTTTCATTGCAGTATGGTGAGGTGTACCTATGGCTGCAGGCCACTGTACGCATAAACATAATGCATTTCCATTCCATAAAATAGACTTGCAAACCAACTGAAAAAAATATGTGAGGAATGGACCTAAACACACAGTACACTTTTCCTGTGTATTTGTGTTGATTCTAAGTGGGAGATACAATAAATTTCCCTATCACAACTGCTTATCGTTCCTGTGATGTACTGCAGTAACTGCTTTGTGCCATTAATAAATTGTGTGAACGCGAGTGGTAAGTTGCAACCTTTTGCATGGTTTTAAAGCCACTATTAAAAAGTTAATAACTCCATGTAAAAAACCCATGCTAACCCAATAGTAAATTGTGTAGTGTATTTATCCCCCTTAGCACAGGATATTGCATTTCCCTGTTACAGTCAAGTGGCAAGATAATTTAGTATTGGTAGCCTTACATTTTGTATTATATAACTATTATCTGTAGCTAGATATTGATAGGTTACCTTTTTTCAAAGAAGTGGGCCTTTAAACTAGCAGTGCTTTCTTAATTTTCTACTATGTCCTTCATTAAACATTTTCAGGGTTATTCAATAAAAGTTCTTATTATTTAAAATGGTGCTAATTTTGCCCCAACCAATCAGATGTTAGCTTTCAAATGTTAAATAAGATCTGATTGGTTGGGGCAAAATTAGCACCATTTTAAACGATAAGAACTTTTATTGAATCTCCCTGTTTGTTTTTAGATAAAAGACTAACAGGATTATTCAATAAAAGTTCTTATCATTTAAAATGGTGCTAATTTTGCCCTAACCGATCAGATGTTAGCTTTCAAATGTTAAACAAGATCTGATTTTGCAAAATTTGTACCATTTTAAACGATTAAGCCTTGTACACACGTGCGATCGCGGGTCCCTACCTGCGACGCACGATGTGTCGGAACGTTAGTTTTGGACGATAATCGGCCTGTGTATGGGCACAAAACGGCCAGTCAGTCGGGGATTGTTGCCTGACTGACCGGGCGGATCGCCGAACGAGCAGCCATTTCGCCTGATAAAGGCCGGGACCCACGATCGCACGTGTGTACAAGGCTTAACAACTTTTATTGATTAACCCTGTAACTTCACAAATTGACTTACGATTATTTGCTTATGTTTATGGCAATTTACAAGAACAATTAATGGTTTCCATGATAGGGAAGACTAGCAACAATGAATGATCTTTGAGGTCAGAGAGATCATTGGAAAATGGGGCATTGTGCTGTCTAAAGCATTCCATTCTAGAAGTCATGAGTCATAGTATCCCATGATGTCTAACCACTTTCCCTACTTTGTGTTCAAGCTGTTAGAAGTTCTTCATTAAATTGTCCTTTAAAAAGATATCTTAGTAAGTACAGTAATTACAGTGTGTCTTTTTATTCAGTGATAGCAGTGCCAATCATTGTTTATGGGAACAAAGAACTACTGTTACCCAATAAAGGTACCACATAAACCTGTATTTTTCTTAGATTATACTTGACATTCCTGACTCATCTTCTGTTTATTCATGTAAAGTCTAGAAATGCACCAAGTACAGTTTATTTACCTAATTTTACATCAGCATGTCCCAATGTGGCCTATAAACTAGTATTTAAACAAACAAAAGGGATACATAGATGTATCAAAAATGACATTAATTAGAACCCACGTAAAACAGCAAACGCTATGGCTCTATTGGGGCATCTGCAACCCGAGGTCTTCTTTAAACTTTGACTTGTCATGACAACCCTTGCTTGCATATATATGCATGGGATTCTTTTTGTCTCCATTATTCTTTAAGTGAAGGAATATATTAAACTAAAAATGGAGACCATCTACAACTCGCTGCTGTTTTAACAACACCTAATTAATAGCACTGCAGAATATGTTTGCGCCTTCTGTCTCCATTTCTGTTCAAAATATACTTTAATGCAGAGCACTGGATAAGCATTGAACAAAGTAAGAAACTTCATTTTGTAGCATTTTGTACTGAGACATTTTATTGAATATTGCTTCTGCATTGTACTGATAATTAAAGGAGAGCTTACATATTAATCTCAACTGTTAATTGAAGATGGGTGATCAATCCAGTTCCCTGGATTCCCGTCTTCATATTTCCAAAGTTTTTAAGCAAATCTCATCTAAGCAGTTTTGGCAAAGCAGGGCAATCAATGTCTCCTAGCACAGTTGAAAGTCCACTCTTCTGGTCAGTGCAAAACAGTTTAGCTTCCCATGCAGTCAATAACAAAACAGTCACTGCACAGATTTATCGAGGTGGCATTACTTCTCCAGCTCCATAGAAAGAAATATGCTTGTGAAGGTTCTCATTCATCCAGGTCATGGTATATCTGTTATATTCAATTAGATCAACTGGACTTGAAGTTTAGTTTTTGAAGATGTTTCGCTAGTCATCCGACTGGCTTTCTCAATTCAGAATGACTTGTACAAGAATCTGTGGCAATTATGTACCCTGGAACATCCCAATTAGCACATCACAGCCAAGTGTTAAGGGCGGGCATGCATAGGGCTAAGAGGTATTATAGGAACGCCCAGAGTAAGGTGTCAAAACAGCATTATACATAGAAAGAAACGTCTTTTTATTTAAAATACATGAAAAGCTTAGTTTAGTAATTCATAGTAAAAACAAATCTAGCAGTTTCCTGGTGTGTCTCAATATAAGGCCAGGGTCGATTTCTGATCATCAGTGGAAAGTGCAAAGCAATCATTTTTCTGCTTATTTAATTAATCCAGGTCTGTTTTGGACATACCCTGAGAGTTTGGCAAAGCCAACAACATTTGCAGTATGTGTTGCTTATTACAGGGATGGCTTTTGCCATTGTTTCTGTATTAAACCTGTTGAAGTAAAAAAAAAAAAAAACATAAAATGCTGTGTTAATGACTTACCTGAAAGGTATATTAGAGCAGTACCTTCAACACTTGAATAATTGTACTTGTAAAGAATTGACCTGGCAGGCAAAGTAGCATTACTCTTGGACAAATAACCCATTGCCTCATTTGCATTAGTAGAGGAAGGTAACAGGTACTGCTATGGGCTAAGTAATCAATATATCAGAGTTTTTACATTTTGCTCTCTTTTAACAAAAATGACAATACGCCACTTCATTATTTAAAGTTTAAATATAGCAATGAAGTTAAACATTAGGCAGATTCTGCACAGAGGTTGCTGCATAGGGATCCTGTTCCAAAAAATAAAAAATGTTAAATGTTAATTCATATTTTACATCCCTGAAACATAACTTGTACTGAAATTCGGATGCTTGTGTAATTTTTTGCAAATACTGTAAACTGGCTTGTTCTCTTGTGTATGTGTGTTTGTTAATTTGTTGATTTTGTTGCCTGGCCTTTTCTTCTCCATTTTTTAAATGTTAATAATCAACTGCATGTCAGTTGTATTCCGTTCCTGTTTGCACAGATTTATTCACATTAAACACTTTACAAAGCATGCTGGCACTTACAGTATATAACATCAATAAACCTGGCTTATCAGCCCTTCCAAATGCTATTTAATAGTTTGACCTTTGAAATTGAAAATGTTAATGGGAACTGAAGATTTTCCATTATAAGTGGAATGTACAAACACATTTACAGCTTAATTAGGAGTAAGAAAAACTTCCCAAAATGTAAATAATATGTTAAATATTGCTCTTATTATGAATATTTTACACTTACATTCTTTACATTGTGTTTATATTGTCATTTTAAAATAAATCTATTCTGATATTTTCTAATACATTAAATCTAATCAGAAAAAAAGTTGGCAATTTCGATGACAAAAATAAACAAATATTGTTATAAATGTCTGTTTTCATAGACCTTACAAATGTCCATAAAAAATTCCTGATCTTTAAATTTATTAAAAATAGTGTAAATATTTCAACAACTAAAGAATAAATGTTTAGAAAGGGAAAGTTTAAAGTATACTTTGAATTTGGTTTGAAAGACCGCATTTTTAAGGGAATTTGTGTGTTTGTGCTGCAGATTTTAAAACTCAATAAAGCCAATGAAGAGGACATTGTTGTTTTTTACTTACTCTTTAATATGTCACATGCATTAAAGGCAGGTCAGTTGGTGTGTGTGTATTCATACTCAGGTTGGGGGATAAAACTAACTTTTTTGATGATTGGTCAAAATGTGTTTTTTTACTTAGTTACCCATTAAATATGGCTGCTATGGAAATGGAAGGGTGGGTCAGTAGATTGTGACCTGGATCAGGTTTGAAGTTAAAAAAACAAACTTTTGATTATTGATCAAAATTAGTTTTTTTGACTTTAGTTACACTTTAAGTATTGGCTGTCACACAGTAATGGAGGGGTAGGTCAGTAGCTGTGTATACCTGTATCACGTTGGGGGTTAAAAAAACAAACTTTTTAAATTATTGATCAAAATTAGCTTTTTTGACTTAAGTTACCCTTTAAGTATGGCTGCCACAGTAATGGATAAGTAGATCAGTAGGTGTGTGTACCTGGGTCTGGTTAAGGGGGTATGTCTTTTTTGTGTTTACAACCATAAAACTATCTTTTATTGATGATAAATATAATTTTTTTTTCTACTTTAGTTACCCTTTAAGTATGGCTTCCATGGGAATAGAATGGTATGTCAGTAGGTGGGCTGGTGGTATCACCATTTGTATTTATGACCATGAAAAAAACTGTTTTAAAATATCCACATTTGAGGATTGTTACCACTGTAGTCTATGGGGAAAATATCTGGAAATTCGCTGATAATGCCATAACGCTTCTGTGGATTCCTTAGCTAGAAGATAGCACACTTCTCCTATATGCCCCACACGTCTGTACCGAATTTCATGTCTCTAGTTAAAAAACTGTGGGAGGAGATACGGTCCAAAAAAGCAGAAGAATAAAACGGAAGAAGAAATAAAAAGGAGAAGAAGAAATAGAAAGAACAGTAATTTGTCTTTTTCAAGCCAAATTAATAATAACAACACAAACATGACAGCATATTTAAATGTAATTCTTTAATAAAAGAGATCACATTGGACCATGATCTGTATAAAAGCACTTGGCCTGTTTCCCAGTACTTGGTCATGGAACTCCTTGGAACCTTTAATATATAGATTACACCACCAAGAAGTTCCATCTAACCATCTAAAAGCACAAGGCTGCATGTCCAGTTTTCTAGTGTTTTCTGTCAATAAAATGTAATTGAACATTTTACAGCAAGGCTAATTATTGACAGAAAAGTTATTACTGAAACTCTTCATTAGATTGGTAACATTCTAGTAATGTGAGGGCTGTAACTGTAGCCAGTTTTAAGCCTTTTAAAATAATTTTCTAGTCATAGGATACTGTGCACCAAGCTAGTTTTCTTACAGTACATGGCAGATAACAGGCATCTCTTCACTTGCCATCCATACTCTTAAGTTAGACATACTCAACTAATTTTTGTCAGAAAGATTTATTCAGTTTTATTGAGTCATTCAAAAGATCAACACAGGTGTGGCCTTCTATTCTATAGTATATTAAACACATTTTGGAGTGCGACTCTCTAACCTAGTCTGTATACTGTATTCCTATACCTCTAGGGGTTTTGAGACGTCTGCACCCTACCAGGTGTGAGTGCATTTGGGACTTTGCTTCTTACCTTCTATTCTATGGACTGCCTTCTGATATCAGACAGACTATTGAGCAGAAAAGGAACAGACCAGCTAGAAAGTTTTATGCTGATCCCATCTGCAGCTACAAAACCTTGGGCTGATTTCAAATTGCCCAAGATAGATGGAGCCAGATAGTGAAATTCACTGGGAACTTCCTAATTCATGGCTGCCCCATCTTGAAAGACATTGAAGGTGCAAGGTAATCTAGACCCTATGATATTTGGTATATTTATGTACATAAAGGCATACTAATAGGTTGTTTGTAAAAAAAAAAAAATTGTGACTGAGCGACTTTTCCTTTTCAGAGTTCTTTATGCTAAAGTTTAAAGGCCTTAGAAAAATAACAATCTAATAAAGTAACATTTAACTGGGAGTAAGAGATGTTACTCCTACCTCCAGTTTTGTAGTTGTACAGCCCATACACAGCTTTTGATGTTCCCACAACATTCCCTCGACATGCAGCATAAAAAAAAATTACTTACGATCATCAAATACATATTTTGGTTTTAGGGTTGTACAGCAATATGAGTACTAAAAAAATTTTTTTTTCAACTTCATCCCAATGTATTTATTCTAAAAAATATATTAAAGATATTAAAACATGGTATATTCAATGAACTTAATATAACATATACTTCAGATATCAGATATCACAATTAAAATAATGAAAATGATAAACCTAGGCATTGCAATGCAGTTAATCATGAAGTCCATGTCTACCCTATATTATTTTGAGTAGCCTTGCATCTCTTCTCTACGATTGATTGCCCCTGAATTACTGGCCTGTGTGTACACAGCCTTAAACAGAAAATTTCATTGGTATCTGGGTGTATATGCAATGATTCACAAACACTTATCCGTAACTGATTTCCTTATAGTCTGTATAGAGAGTCATCAGTATAGCAAGCTAATAATGACAGATTTTTTTGGGGGGGGGTGGTATTTGCCAATTATTGTGCATGGCATTAAAGCAGATGTGTGTATGGTGTGACACACACCAAAAAGGGGAATCACATGCATTAGGAAAACAGAACTTATTGCAATGCAAATAAGTGCAAGGACACAATGAGTTCCATGTTATTGTGAGTCAGGGGCTTGGGCTGGACCTTGCAGACCTATATGTTAATTGTCATCAATATACTCACTCAAACAACTTTATATTATCTGAAACTACAATTTGAGAGAAGTAAAATGGTGGTACTCACATATTTTAATTTGCTTGTTTTCTCATTATTTTTTTAATGTTTAGTTTTATTGCCCCCACCCTCCCTTAATCACTGCCTTCTTGTAGTGTCTGCGACACTTAGAAGTTCTGCACAGCTTCACCATGGACACTGCTCTGCTTACACATCTTCCCCTCCCTCTCTCTGCCTTCTTTTCACTACTGATTCTCTTAATTGTTGCAGAAAGTGTGCTGGTAGGCAGCCAGTGATCCTAGCAAAAGGTCAGGGATAGGGAACATATTATAATATCTGCTTCTGGAGTGAGAGGCCTTTCCCTGTAAATGCTGTCATTTCAAATTAAAATTTCTCAGAATCTACAGTTCAGATTTAAAATCCAAAAAAAGTTTTTAAGTAGTGGAATCTTGCTGGATTTTTACCTTTAAAGAGTACAGATACACTTTAAAATAAAAAGGAGATTTGGCAACTATGTTATTTTAAAGGAGAACTAAACTTAACAATTTTAAAACTTAATGTGAAAGCTTTTCTCCCCAGAACAACTGTACATTGTAAGATTCTTCTGTAGTAAGTTGCATTTAGTACATGTAAGAAATAGATTTTTTAACTAAGAAGGCGTCCATGTTGTTTCCAGTACAACCCAAAATCCAAGTCATCAAAGACCCATGACCCCTGACCCCAGTATTCACTGTCTCTATGAGTATACTTTATGAGTATTTTCTATACAGATGTCTCCACACCACTATGGAAGTCCCTGAAAAGACTTTGAAAGTTGCTTGTTACCCTGCAATTTATTTACCAGTCAGTGTGAGTTGCTGGTAAATAAACTGCAGGGTAACAAGCAGCTTTCAAAGTCTTATCAGGGACTTCCACATACCATTTTTTAAAATTATTCTTTTCCTAGCAAAAGATAATAGCTTCCAAATGTACCTGGACTCTGTGCTTATCCAATGGTGGTGCACCGGGTAAGGCACCAGGTTTAGAAAAACACAGTTCAGAAGGTCACAAGTTTGAATCTCTAGACTTACCTTTATTTTTTGTTTCTAGTAAAAGATTCTACATGTACCAGTGATCTATATAGTATCCACACACACACACACACACACACACACACACACACACACACACACACACTTTGTGTTAGAGTTGACCAAGGGCAATAAATTGGTGTGTATCTTATTCTCTTTAATGGATTAATAGAAAACTAAAATCTCAAAATGTTTAGTTAAATGTGCTGTCCTACTATTTTTTCCACATTATTTAATAACATTGATTACACTGTTTTAGAAATAGATACATTTTATGTGCCTTCCGGCACATAATGGAGGTAGTCCAAGAGTTAATACAGTACATTATGCGAAAGGCTTATCCAGTCAGTCACCTTTGCATAATGAGCTATCCGCACTAATGATTTTCCGGCTATGCTTGGCTTAGGATATAGAGATATTTTTTTCTGCCCAGCATAGCTCAGGATTAATATAGCAAACAGGAAATGTGTTAGTTTGGAGGTATTGTTTATGATCTAACATTAACATGCTCCTCACACACAGCTAGTTCAAACAATATACTGGTTTCTGATTTGTCTGCTTGAGAGGAAAGAGTCTATTTAAAATCATGAATAGGGCTTTAAAGTTCAACCATTTACTGCTTGTTTAGCTGCTACAGAAATATACAGGAAAGGGGAGCAATACCATGTTCAAATATAACACACAACATACAAAGTCGACTGGGCACAAAAAAGATAGGCGCATTCGCCTGCCTTAACTGCCAAGTATGTACAGCTATTATAAAAGACACATCCCTCTCAAGGCACTAAGATAAAGTTAAGAGACTTTGCTAGCTGCATCACTATGGGTGTCATCTACATGCTTAAATGCCCTTGTGGGTTATCATATGTAGGAAAAACTAAAGAACAAATTAGGACACGCAATGGTGAACACTATCAAGATATAACTAGATGCAAACTAGAGAAAAAGGAAAGAGTAACTTCAATCTTAAGACATAATGCTGCGCAAGTCCGATGGATGGTTCCGGAGGTGGTGAGCAAATTGCTAAAAGGGTTGAAACTTCTCCAGAGGGAAGTATTCTGGATACACCACCTCAACACCATGCAAAGGATTAAATGAGGCAATAAACTATAAATGTTTTTTGTGAAATAGATTTTTCCATTATGAGACATATAGTATTTTTTTTAGTATTTTTTAAAGGAACTGTAAACTCAGTATTTGCAGTCTTTGCTCTCCGTTTCTATTATTCACAGGGAGGTGAGAATGCTTATTCTCATCACCCTGTGAATAATATTACGCTCGGGGGACCTGGAACTTACCTTCGCTCCGCTCCTTCACTGCACAGCTGTTCTGTCCCGATCGCGCGCCCTATCTTTTGTATTGGTGCGCGGTCAGGACAGAGCGGCTGTCAGTGAAGGAGCAGCTGCGAGTGGAGCGGAACGAAGGTAAGTTCCCGGTCCCCTGAGCAAAATATTATTCACAGGGAGGTGAGAATAAGCGTTCTCACCTCCCTGTGAATAATACAAACGGAGGGCAAAGACTGCAAATATTTAATTATATGGGTTTACAGTTCCTTTAATATACTTACCAGGTCTGATTTGGTCCACAGGAGACTGCAGATGGAGAAAATTTGAAATCTGAAAAGAAAGAAAAAAATGTTGCAGAAAATTAACAGTGTTGCAAGTAAAATATGTATCCAACTATAGGTTAAAAGTATATTCATTGTCAAAAGTACAAAAGATGTAAATAAATTCCAAAGGTGCTCCTACCACTACATGTATGTATAAACATGTAGTGGTGGCTAATACACTAATAACACAGAGTTAAGCACTTTAACTGGAAAAATAACCACTGGTATATTTTAACTCTTGACTTTTATACATATAGTTTAAAATAATTAGTCTACCATCAGCCTTATAAGGCATAACACTTTAAATTTAAAATTAGCACTTAAAAAAAAAGCCCCTTGAAAAAAGCCCCCTATAAAAAAGGTATATTATGAAGGTAGGATATTGTATGAAAACATTGGAGAAATACTTCACTCAAGATTATTCAGGACCCCCCAAAACCCAAGTCACATTTTGCTTAATAGTTTTAATAATGAACCCAGTGGGAAAAATTATACTTAAAGCTCCACGATCCATCACTGCTCACTCCCTCTCCTCTGCTGCTGCTATGTGCCTTCTCCATTCATGAGCAGCAGCAGTGGAGGCTCGTACAGTAATGGCCGCCAGGGAGCCACGCCGGTGGATCGTGGACTTTGTTAGTATAATTTTTCACTCTGGGAGCATTATTAAAACTTTTAAGCAAAATGTAACTGAAGTTTTGGGGGGTCATGAGTAGAGATGGTTCCTAGAGTGAGATCCACGGCAGATCTTGGAGATCTGCGAATCCCGAATCTTGTGGGTTTTCCAGAATCCTGCGCTCCGAACTTTATTCGAAAACTTTCAAAAGTCTTCAAACATTCGAGGATTTCTGGTAATTCGGTAATCCTTGAACAGCTGAGGATTCTTGAACTCGACTGAAAGTCCAACGTACAGCCATGGCTCGAACCGGGGCCCCCCTCTTCGGCACATATAACTGACAAGTGTCTTTGTTGGAGGTCCTGCAACTTGAAACCAGGACCTTTTAGAAGAGCCCTTGGGGGTGTGTCTTCTTTCTTCCCTGCCGACGACACCAATTCCACTGATGTTGCCGACACCAGGTGGTGTCACTGCGGCCGCCAGAGACACCGCCGGTTCTGGTGACGTCTTCTTTCTTCTGTCATCATTGTGATGACTTCTGAGCCACGTGGGGTTTGCACCTCTTTATACAGCTTTACTGAAGGACCAAATTCAATTGAGATTGGTTAATATTTCAATGCTTGCAATCATATGATCACACATTAACCAATCATATTTGAATTTATTATTGGTTATTGTAGAATGGCCAAAAGTCCTGCGGCCGGACGTTCAGTGATCCGCAGCTGAACCCGGGACCCCCTCCTGGGTCCTTAGAAGGACCATTGTGGCCATGGGAAGGGTTTTTGGGGCTTAAGGGGTCTTGCAGCTCCTACCGGGACCTTCCTCCTTATAAGTGCCCTTGTGATTGGTTAATATTTCAAAATTCAAATATGATTTGTTAATGTGTGATCAAGCATTAAAATATTAAGCTATCACAATTGGAATTGGTCATTTAGTAAACCTATATAAAGAGGTGCAAACCCCATGGAGCTCAGAAGTCATCACAGTGATGGCAGAAGAAAGAAGACGTCAGCAACACTGGCAACGTTGATTTCGCCAGCACCGGCGGTGTCATTGGCGACATCAACATTGCCTGGTGTTGGGAATATCAGCCGAGTTGGTGTTGCTGGCTGAGAAGAAAGAAGATTTCTGATCAAGATGCTGGCAACACCGGCAACGTTGATGTTGCCATCATCAGCAACGTCACTGGTGGCATGTCTTCTTTGTTCCCAGCCAGCGACACCAATTCCGCTGATGTCACCACCTGGGAAGAAAACATGCCCCCAAGGGGCAAGGGGTATTCTAAGAGCCAATGGGGGTCCTACTTTAGAGCTGCAGTACCCCCAACAAAGGCACTTGTCAGTGCCGCAAGGGCACTTCAAAGCGCCGGGGAGGGGGGTCCCAGTAAAAAAGCCGTGGGACCCCTTAAGCCCCAAAAGGAACTTGTCAGTGCCACAAGGGCCTTTCTAAGGGCCACAAGGGCACTTATAGGGGGGACCCAGTTCTAGCTGCGGGACACCTTAAGCCCCAAAGGGCCCTTGTAAGAGCGACAATGGTCCTTCTAAGGGCCCAGTAGGGGGTCCCGGGTTGAGCTGTGGGTCCCCCGAACGTCAGGCCGCAGGATTTTCAACCATTCAAAAATCCTTGAACATCCGAAATTTGGATTCCTTGAACATTCGAGTAATCTCGAATTGGTAATTTGAGGATTACCAAAAATGGCCTGCGGAAACCCACACACGCGCTACTTTTTTTGCTGTTCTTCCCATGGGGAACATGTTCTCTGGACCATTTCCCAGGTCCTGGAGCCATTTACAGTAAGTTACCATTGCTATTTAAACCATTATTTTAGACGGGAATTTCAGAATTATTTTTCCCATTGACGTTAATGGCAAATTTTATAGAGTTTCGAATTTTGGTATTTTTTCGAAAATCCTGTGAATCCTCGAGCAGAACAGATTTTCAGAAGTTCGCCCATTTCTAGTCTTGAGTAAAATACTTTTATTTTAAAATTAGGGGTGGACATATCCTTTAAGGTAAAAAAGGTAAAAATTTAGGACTTTCTAAACTGGTGTTACCTTTGGGGGTTAAAAGGATTTTTCATTCTATGATTATGAAGAATAATTATGTAATTTAACCCCTTTGTTTATAATGTATCCTAGTGTCCAGATTGTTTGATATTGCATGGGGCCTAGGAATGTGTATTGGTTATCATTTCTAAATTTGATTGTTGTAGTTGTTGAGTCAAAAGTAAGGTAAATGAATGCAGGGCTCGTCTTTTTTATTTTAAGTTGAAATAGTCCAAAGAAAGTGTGTGAACTTTGTCTACCATTTATCATAGTGTTTAAACTTTCAGGGAGATTCAATAAAAGTTCTTATTGTTTAAAATGGTGCTAATTTTGCCCCAACCAATCAGATTTTATTTAACATTTGAAAGCTTACATATGATTGGTTGGGGCAAAATTAGCACCGTTTTAAACAATAAGAACTTTTATTGAATAACCCTGTTTGTTTGGCATTAATCAAACAGCGTTTGCATTTTTTAAAAATGTTCTTTACATAAATGATAAATAGATAGTATTGTTACATTTTCGAATGTTAAACATTACCATACATTTTATACATGTGTAACATGAAATAATTTAGACAAAAACCCCCAATCAAATATAAATATAACATAAATAATTAATTAGCTTACACACAATTCCTACCCAGAAGCAAACATCTTATTGTAACATTCTGTAAATTAATAACGTTGATTCAATATCAAATAGAAATGTTGGCTTTTTAATCAACATTTTGCTTAGTTTTTTTTTTGTTTTTTTTTACAATGATCTGGATAATTGGTTCTGCATATTGGTTTTCCATATAAGCAGTCTTGTCTGTACCCACTTAAGGGCTGCACAGGAGTCACGACCTTCAACCATGCATAAAGTGTACAAACGGCTTGTGCACTTTATCGTCCAAAATGGCTTCTCGTTTGGAGATCTGCCTGGCCGGTTGGGCAACGATCCCAGACCAAATAAAGTGCACACACACAGCATGATTATAGTCCAAAATCGCAGTTCATACACATTGTGCGTCACAGGTCGGCATTGGCAATCGCACGTGTGTACGAACCTTAACCCCCTCTTTCCTGAACAAAGCTATCTAAAACACACGTAAATTTGATGGTCATACCACATACCATTGTCAGGTTTTGGAAGATTTTGGAAGAAGTGTGGTAATTAACACCTCATTGTTAAAAAAAAATAATATGTATATATTTAAAGGCAAAGTGTGCAGAAACTGAAATGGCAGATCACTATCGACCACAGCAAGGCTGCATAGCAAAGGGTATGAAAGCAACTGATTTTTTTCTAAATAAAAATAATATGTAGCATACGGTAACTAGCAATATGTAATATTAAGAAATAATTTAAGTATATTTTTTTCCGCTGAACTAAGAAAGTCTAAAAAAAAAAAAAAGAAGAAGCTGGCAGATAATTACTGGACAAGCCCACAATGAATGCCAAAAAATCCTTAGCAGTTAAAAGACATCAGCTACTGTACATTGATGGTTAAACTAAAAATGCTGCTTGTGTGAAAGTAGAATATGTTACATGCTGTGGATTGCATGCACATTTGTATTAACCTTCTAAACGAATTACTCTAGATGAGTACAGTATGTGCATTTTGTTTGCGTTTATCTGCGTCATAGTTAGCCTGATGTATAGAATATTATTTATTTAGTGCATCATTTCTAGTTACAGTTGTTTATAAATGTAAAGGTTTCTTTAAGCATTATAACTACTGGTTATCCTGTGTTCAAATGCTCTACCCCATAGATGCCATCAATCTGTCTATATCTATAATTGGTTACATTTAACAAGCTTCCACTTAACTTTCACATTCCCACAATGCAGTAATCACTTTACTGTGTTTCTGCATCACAGGAGAATGGAAGGTTAAGGTGCACGCTCCTCTGTGCCTAGTTAATGTTCAGTTGCTAATAAGTTAGTGCAATATTTAACTTAACATTTTATTGAATAGGGAGTGCATTGCTGTTGTTTTTTTTTGTTTTTTTTGTAAAATGGTGCAGGCAAAATCAGTGAAAAACTCATAGTAACCCAATATCACTTTGGGTAGCAATGTTTTTCCACTGGTTTAATTGGATATCTTATAAGCTGTATCGTGTATATTATAATGCCAGCAGTTCTGCACACCATGGCCACATGGACCTAAACAAGTAACTTTGCATAACTCAACCTAAAATTTAGTGAACAAGGATATATACAAGGAGAATGCTTTTTCAGCAATGGCTCATTTGCATCCTTGCAAGATTTATAAGACGTTAAAATTCCTCTTTTTAATTGGCACGCAGACCATAGTAAGAGTGTCACATAGATAACTATTAGACAGTGAATAAAATGAATAAAGAAAGTCAATCTAAATGATTACTACCAAAGTCATTTGTATCAAATGTCGAAGCAAAAGAATCAAATACAATTAGGATTTCAACCCTTAATATAAAGTTTTATTTTTTAATGATTTCCCTCAAGGGTAACCTAACTTTGTTAAGAGTCAGTATGTCAACTCTTAGGTTAAACACCACATCCCATGCAGTTAAATAAAAAAAACAAGAACTTTAAATACATAATGATGACCTGAAAATACATTCTTCTTTCATATATATACTGTACATAATGAAAGGGTAAGACTATCACCTACATCAAATATGAAAGGATCACACACACTACTATAGTGTAATCAAGCAATTTATTGTGCAAAAAATTGTTTTTGGGGAGCCACTTGTACCCTTTCTCAGGTATAACCAACCCCACTTCTAACACACTTATTTACTCGTTGAAATAATGCCCTGGGGTAGAGGTCCTTGGAGGATTGGACCTACCATCATCTAGCAAGTTGCAACACCTGGTGTGCTGGGATGAGATTGTACTAGTTTTTTTTAAGACTATCACCTACTTTACATTTTCCCAAATTTATGACTTTTCAATTTCTTTTTTTTCTTCTGAATGTTATTATGTCTGAGACAAATGAGCCAATTTAATCATGACTGGATCTTGGTTGGTCATAGGCAGAAGATCAAATTGCACTGATGCATTTTCCACAAGGAAAAAGGAAGGTGAAGCTGCGTATTTTATTTTCTAGGTTAACCAACGATCTTCCACAGAAAGCATTTAAACAGAAAATAGCCAGACATTTCCAGAGAGATTCAATAAAAGTTCTTATCATTAAAAATGGTGCTAATTTTGCCCCAACTAATCAGATCTTATTTAACATTTGAAAGCTAACATCTGATTAGCACCATTTTGAATGATAAGAACATTTATTAAATAACCCTGTTCTTGTTGTAAGAAACAAATTTGCATATTGGGAAAGAACCAAATCCAGGACTTGTCTATTCTATAATGAAAAAGTATGCCAGAATGTGTCTACATGGAAGTGCTTTCTCAAACTCATCATTTTTAGACACTGGTTTGTATATTTTAGAATTATCAAAACCCCCAAATTCAACTTATCTTTAATAGGTTTTATGTCATGTTAGACATATTATGCCATATACCATACAGAGGGTATGCCATATACCATACAGAATAGTAACCATTTTACACAAAAGAAACAAAGATGGACCAGACTTGGGAACACTGACCACATGATAATAAATGTAAAATACAAATTTATTATTCATTTATTAAAAATATAGATCACACCCCACTCTAAACCCATAAAAACACCCCCTAGATTTGCTACTCTCTACCTAAATCAATATACTGGTATATTGTGCACATATACTAGACATGAAAATATATCACTATTGACTCAAATATACTATTGACTCAAATATAACTTATCAAAGGATGTCAGCAATGAGGCATGGATCACCCATATACAATACCCATTATGGAGCCACTTGAGACACTTAGTAGAGGAGAGAGGTTAAGTGCCATATCAAAGCCGCCAGACGAGTTTTGCCCACGTGTACGGACTTCCTTGATGGCACAAGATGTGTGGCTCAAGTGCGAAATTTAGGTGTGATCTATATTTTTAATAATGAGCTAATAAATCTGTATTTTATATTTATTATCATGTGGTCAGTGTGCCCAATTCTGGTCCATCTTTGTTTCTTTTGTGTAAATAGACATATTATGTCAGACATAATATAATTATTTACTAATTCTGGGCACAATTTCTGTTATTCTTTAAAAGACCAAATTGTGGAGTAGTATTGAAACAAAGAATTTAAGAAAAAAAAATGAAACCATGTACATTGATCTTTTCTTTATTGATTTTATATATTAGGAAAGGAAGGAAGTTTAAAGTTGTGCAAGTATTATGCGCTAATAAATATGAAAAGCTTTGTTTATTGGCTTAGCAATATTTCTCATTACCTAAAATGATTTATGAGGTTGATGTCTATAAAGGAGCAAAGGCAACAAGTTCATCTTGTCTTAGATACATTTTACTTGATGTTATTTATATGACAGCCTAAACCTCTTGCTAGGTTCAGCTTGACCTGGACCACAAGATGTCTGAACAGACATTATCTGCACATATCAATAAAATGCAAATATTGCTATTATTTCACCTATCTATATTTCACACATTTAGATATCTTTAGAATTACAAACTACAAAAATGAGAAATTAACCTATGACTGATATTAAATCTAGGACAAATATGGTAGTAAAATGTGAACAAAGATCTATTTATAAATAAAATTTAATGATTCAACATGCAATACGGATGCATTTGTCGGTTCTGCAACTCTTATTGGCGAGCTCCCCTGCTGCAGGTATAGCACCTTCCTTCATTCCTATGCTGCACATTTTGTATCTGCAGGTGATAAGAAAATTAGTCCCTGCCTAGTACTCTCTGTCTTCAATGAAACCATTGGAAAACTTACAATTCACAAAGTTCTGTTGCAGATCTGACATAGAATAACCTATTCCTGAGTTTCTAAAGTCATAGACATTAAAGTGTCAACAAAACAATTTAAATAATGAATTCAATTAAATCTAACATGTATAAACATTTACCTAAATAAATTTTCATATTTTGTCTTCTTTAAACAAACTTTCTGTAAGATGCCAAGCTGAGGGAAGCATACCTCTGATATGGTGCCAAGGATAAAGTTACTTATTATTATAGACAGATAAAATATACTGTATAGAATTGAATGGGGACCGCCCTAATATTTTCCGCTGTTTTACCGTACTTACCCCAATATTAATTGTTTAGGCCTCTCTGTAATATCAGACATTGTAGCAAAGCTTTAATTCAGTGCACAAACATAAATACATTCAGTGTCAGTCATTTTATGTTTTCCAGAGAGCATACTTTGGTAAAAGACACAATAAAATGAGTAGGAGTTAAAAGTTGAGACTTAAGATTTAAAGAACAATAATAGCATGTGCTCATTAGAATGACTATGGATCACATTATTCTTAATATTTAGAGCGGCAAACAGACTTTTTGAACAATTGCCAGCACTGGGTGTATTTAGTATGTCCGGTAGCTAAAGCTATTTATTTTCCATTGCATTCTAGCATTCAGATGCCCATAAACTTAAAATATAATAATTTTCTATCAAACTCATACATTTGGCTCCACTTATCGGCAGACACTGAATGCATATGATCAAGTTTGAGCATCTGGCTCTTCACTGTTCCTGACATTAGCACAGACAACAGAATCAGTGGACTATTGAATGCAATTACAATAAGCGAGACAGACAATAAAGATTGATCGTGCCTTCTCTTTTTATCACACACAAAACTAGTGGGGGTAAAGCTTGCCTTGAGCTGCCTTTATTTAACAATGATTGAAAATATGCATTTGTGTTGGTAAAACACTCTAGCATGTACCACTTCATTTACCGGACACATTATCAAATTAAATGAAAAGTGAACTGCCAAAAGAAACAGTTATTACACATTAATGATGATTATTTATTTACCATTGTTCAAATTTCAATGACAGAACAAATTTCTTCTCATTAGCTTTCTTTTTAGGTTATACTTGAGTAATTTTGTTATATTTTAACATCACTTCTCTGTTCTTTGCACAAATCTCAAAGCGCTGAAATGCACTAATGGTTTTGTGATATTTGCTTTTGACTGTATAACAATAATTAATAACATGCTGTTCTTTATTAATGCTAATTAGGTAAGAGTTCCTTTTTGTGTGTTCCAAATTTATACATTCTTGTTTGCTTTGTGCAACGCCGAAACATTTATTATAGAAGTTAAATTCCTCCACAAATACACTGCCTTGTGAATGAATTACCTGCATGTTCTCCCTCTCGTCTTATAGATGTGCAGATAGAATTAATCAAAGTTTTGTATGTATCTATTTCCCAATAGAACTGGGAGGGATTCCTTGCATACATAGACCTGTAAAAGCTAAAAACAGCTTTTTAAAGAGTAACTGTGGTCTCCACATATAAGTGCCCTTTACCTAAAAGATCTTTTTTTTTACCTTTTTTAACTTTCTAGCTTCTCTGGAATTTAGATTGTAAATTTACACTTCTGGATTTCCCTCTGTGACAGGCATGTGTCATATTATAAATATTTTTTTTTCCTGAAGCTAGTTAGGTTGAGTATGCACCATGCAATTTTCAGTCCGACAGTCCTTTCCACTCCGATAGGGAGAGAAACATTTTTCTTTCAGGCTTGTGGCTAGCTTTATAAATTATGAATAAGTTTTGCGGCTTATGATGCAGCTGATGATGGTCTGTCTTGGCAGAAGGCATGCCCCAACCTTTAACTTGGGGGCAGATCAGTGGTGCTGCTGATGTCATAGCTCACAGTGCTAGCAGAAAAAACACCCTTTATACAGCTTTAAGTTTGAATAGTTTGCAGCTGGAAGCATTTTTAATAAAGGTCATTTGTATGGAGACCACAGTTCCACCTTAAAGAGCCTGGTTGAAGTTCTTTAATACTATGTGTGCATCATATTTATAAACTAAGTAAAATAACTACGTAATGTCCTGAAGTAACTACAGACTGCACATTTTTTCTGGATATTTCAGTGGAGCGCATACAGTATATTGAGATACTATTTTGTGTCTTCAAACATGACCTACAAATCTACATTTTCACTAATCATGGGGAATTAGTTGGCTGTATCATGGCCTGAGCAGTTAAATCCCTATAATGTAAAACACCAAGCCAATACAAATAATTCTACAAGGCATAGATTACGAATGCTTCAAAGTACACGCTTAGTTAAGCTGAAAATGGTTTTATAAGGCAGCACCATTTCCAGATACATCATATATTTGAATTTTAAGGGAAAAAATGTGCATTTACTGTGTGTGATATATAATTATATTTTAGTTTAAAGATTAAACATAAAATAATCGCAGCCTATGGAGCTGAATAAGGAAACAACAAACCAACTGAAGAAACAGCTTTCAAAGATGTAAAAATGCTTCTATTTATTCAGGGAGAATGTTTGTTTTTTAGATAGATTGTACATGTTAGGAAGAAATGTAAGCACATAGTAGTATTTTTGCAAACTTCACAGGGATATCAACTGTGGGACAATTGAGATAATAAATTCCACTTCCTGTTTGAGCTTTGCTTGTGTGTAACAGATGGGTGATCCTATTGGGGGATTACTATCTGTAAAGTGCACCGACCTTGATTTTAGCGTGTTAATAAAATTTTTTGATTTTACCTCATCCACGTAAGTAGCGCATCCTACCATACATTGATCTATGTTTAGAACCTGGAGCTGGGAGGCATTATTTTGGATCAGCACACTGCGTTTTATCTGAGTGCCGCCCCATTTGTTTCCATTTGCCTGCATGTATGTAACAGATAGTTCTGCATGCATGGTGACATCACAAAATGGTAACAAGCTGGTCGTACAGGGATGGAACACAACATTGCGGGCCCCTCGGCTAAACACCATATAAGACCCCCTTCCAACAAATGTAGATAGAACTATATAATATATACAGTATATCCCAACGAAGGCCAGCAAATTATATTTTGTTTGGAATAAGACCCGTGCATGCTTTAAAGGGCATCTATAGTGGGAAAATTAACTTTTTCCCCTTTCTTTCCATGTGTTCTATAATTCCCCACAACCCCCAGAGTGTCTTCACTTTTTTCAGATTCCCTCTCTGTCCTGAGATACACCAGTTAGAAGTATACGTGATTGCATTCCTCTACTCCTACTTGAACTGTCAATCAAATCCCTGTGACGTGATCCCCCCTCCCTGCTCTGTAATAAACATAGAGATAACAGCATTAGCAGGGGGAAAGAGGTAGCTTTGATGGTACATATAAGGCTGCACTTGACCCCCCTTCTTAATAGCTTTCACTGATTGATGATGGGTCACAAAGTGAGAGATCGTAAACTGTACCATTCTCCTTCTTCTTCCGTGTCTCCAGGACAGCTTGCTTTCTATTGGCCACTGTGCGTGGGTGTGTTTTTCAGGATGTTGAACTTTTAACTCCTACTGCACATGATAAGCTTGTCAGTTAGCCAGAGTTGAGACATGGAGGAGGTAACAGAGAGAAGGGGGAAGTGCTGCACAGAGATCTGACACCATGGTTAAACAGAGTCACTGACAGAGATAGGATTAAGGCAGCACAGAGTACATGAATTTAACTTTGCAAAGGGGCAATGTGTTTTTTTCACTATAGATGCCCTTTAATTTTTGGAGAAGCTGTGCATTCTTGAATAATTTATTGTGCATCATTCAAAAAAGACAGATGAGTTTAACCTGGACCAATTTTTGACGTCAATAAAGCATATAATGTTCATCCCATTTCATGTATTCCAGCAAGTGGAGTTACTGAGAGGAGTGAAATGCCAGTGCTTTTGACTTATAAGTGTGTGTCAGATTGCTGTACGAGAGAGTCACTATTGCCCCTCTCATGCAATCACTCCGGCAATGCTACATTCGCACAGCGCCTCTCCGTGCATCCCAAAATAGAGTTTAACCGTTGCGGTAGTTTAACACCAGTCATTGGCTGGCGATAAAAAGTCCTGTAAAGGTAAGGCACTATGCAAATAAAGCCTCGCTTGCGGTGCCTGCGTGGTTAACTTTTGGGTTAACCATGCGTTAACCATGCAGGTGCCGCAATGATGGAGTTTAAGTCATGCTAACCAATATAAAATTGGTAAGCACGTCTTTTAACTCCATTTTCAGCCAAAGCGCCTCTTGGTGCATCTGAATGTAGGTTTACTGTGTCTACAGTAAATCTGGGACTATGAACATACTCACACCAAAACACAGTTTTTTGGATTGAATCTGTTGCAAAAAAATAAGAAAAATTGACAATGCAATACAAAGTTCTATTCATTTATTGCATCTGTACTCAACTGTGTACCTGCATCTTAAGGTAAAATAACTGCATTTGAAGATTGTAATGTCAACGTTTTGGCCGAGGAATAGGATTGGTGCAAAAGAGGTGTCATGGAGTCTATTTATGTCAAGACACTAACAGGGTTATTCAATAAAAGTTCTTATCGTTTAAAATGGTGCTAATTTTGCCCCCACCAATCAGATGTAAGCTTTCAAATGTTAAATAAAATCTGATTGGTTGGGGCAAAATTAGCACCATTTTAAACGATAAGAACTTTTATTGAATCTCCCTGTAATTGTCTGGGGGTTGACACTAACTGTCTGCCGTGTACAATGCAGTTTTGATGCCTTACCCTGGGCAGTTTTGATAACACCTGTTAGCCACAATGAAATCAACACCTCGAATTCAGGAGGTCCCTGATAGCTTGTTGTTATATGCTGATTAGGATGCATACCAGGGTATTTTGCTAACAGATTCCTGTTAAAGTCATTCTGTTAATCTAGCCGAATACTGCAGATAAATGTATATAGTGATTAGTCTATACCATATCCTGCTCCATAAAATGTTTTTTTTTTTTTAAACAAGCATGGTATTGGGCAAAATATTCAAAATATGTAACATTCTAGCCAAAGGTATCTGTACAATATTAGGATTTTTATAATTAGCAATTCCAAAATCAAAGAATATACAGTACATCCTTTAGTGCTGCACTTCTGACTAAGCAAGAAACAATGTCAAGTGCAGATAAGAAGCGGCACAAGTTTGATTCTAGAACATTTACATTGGAATTATGCCGGTCAGATAATGGAACAAACCCCCTCACCCATTTTCCAATAAGTATTTTCAGTTCATCAGGATGTAGTGGTGATTGCTTCTCTCCAAAAAAAATCTAAATATAATCAGTAATGTGCAAAAGTAAACTTTGTTTTAAGAGTTTCACCTCCTGCAAACCTAATTGTTAGAAGATGTATAAAAATGGAGCACTAACAGGGTTATTCAATAAAAGTTCTTCAGGGAGATTCACCCAGAGCCGCAAATGCTGTGGGCAAATCTCCCATATGGGATTTACCAGAGGCTGCGCGGATCTGGGTGAATCTCACCCGCACGGAAGTATTTAACGCCAGCTATAGCTGGCGTTAAATACTTACATGCTAAGACCCATGCAGCCTCTGGTAAATCGCTTTGCGCCGGCTGCGCGAGTGCCTCTTCCGGGAATCGCGCAGCTGCCACAACGCGAGACTTAACGCCGCACTAACCGATCGTAAATCGATTAGCGCAACGTTAAGAGGAGAAAGGAGCGATAAGCGGCTGCTCCTCCGTGAATTGCCCTGCTTATCTTTAAAAATGGTGCTTATTTTCCCCCAACCAATCAGATGTTAGCTTTCAAATGTTAAATAATATCTGATTGGTTAGCACTATTTTAAACAATAAGAACTTTTATTGAATCTCTCTGTTAATATCTTAAACCGGCACACTGCATCTTCTTCTCTACCATTTATTGGTAACTGATGATGATTCATTGTTGAATAAGAGGTCAATGATGACAGGCAATTTTTCAGATGAATACTAACCTTTCAACACTGCACTTTCCCCAGTCCACACCTCCTCCATAAGGCCAGAAAGCTTTTACAAGACAGAGTTAGCCATTGGCTGTGAAGTCACCATCACAGCAGTGACTGACTGCTGAAATCTGGAAGAAAACCAGCATGTGTGAGATGCCGGCTTTTTGCGACAAATAAAGGTAAGGATTATGTACTTCAGGGACCACGGGAAGTTAAACAATTATAACGAACATGTGGTGGGGGTGAAGGTTGAGGAAAGTAAGTATATACTGAGGGAAAAAATTATATTTAAAACTTAATTGGGCTGCAAAACCAACACAGGTGAGCATACCTAGCCATCAATGACCCTTCAATGCAGTAATTGTTGCAAAGTTATTACAGCTTTGTAGGAACAATTAAGGTAAGAGGAGTAGTGTTCTTATTGCATGTTTCTTTAGTTTTACATGTTAAAAGTAATTTTAACCATAGTGATCAAGTGGGTGTTATGTAAAAGAACACATACCTCAAGAAGCCGATCACAATCCTTGTAATCAGTCTTAGGTTTGGTTTATTTTTGTTGAGCTGTACAGTAGGTTAACAGTTATTCTAGCAAAGCTTTTCTTTTTTTTAAAGGACATGTACATCTTAAAAAAAGATTAGTTTAGTGACAAGTTTTGGCTTTAAAAGTTAAAGGATAACTATGCTGTAAAATAAAGTTAAGTTTAGTTGGAAGCTGCAGCTTTAAAAAAAACTGTTGGCTTTTTTTCCCCCTAAGCCCCTTTTAGAGCCTGCCTTTGCAGCTTCAAAGTTGCTGACATCTTGAATCTGGATAGTTGGATGTGTAGCTCCGCCCCTCTGAGATTTGCTGCTTCCTACTGCTGCATTAGTCTCCAAAGGGAATGATCGTTTGTTCGTGCCCGCTGCCCACGTGACGTCAGTGAATGCACAGACGTGTGTGCGTGTGACGTTATCTCGCTGCGCCGTGAGATGACGTCAGGAACATTCCCTTCTGAGACTAATGCAGCCGTGGGAAGCAGCAAATCTCGGAGGGGCGGAGCTTCACATTCAACTATCCAGATTCAAGATATCAGCAACTTGGAGCTGCAAAGGTAGGCTATGGAGGGACTTGGGAAAAAAATGCTAACCGTTTTTTTAGGAGGAGGACAGGCAATAGAGAAGCGAGAAGAGAAATGAATGAGCCGGACAGAAGAGTTGAGGATGGATTGAAGCGGTGTCAGGAGCTTGTTTGGTAAATCACACAGGAGTGTGTTGCAGTAGTCTAGCCGGGATATGATTAGGGCATGGACTAGGATTTTTGTAGCTTCATTCGATAGGAAGGGTCGAATTCGAGAGATGTTTTTGAGTTGTAGTCAACAGGAGGGGTTTGAAGGAAATATCGTAATCTAGCGTTATTCCTAGGCAGCGGACATGAGGAGATGGTGATATAGGTGTATTGCTAATATTAATAGTAAGACTAGGGAGGGGAACAGATCGTGAGGGTGGGAAAATGACAAATTCAGTCTTGTTCATGTTGAGTTTGAGGAAGCGGGAGGACATAAAGGCAGAGATGGCACTAAGGCAGTTGGTGACCTGGGATCTCAGTGTAGGGAGATCTGTGGCAGAGATGTGGGTATCATCCACATACAGGTGATACTGGAATCCAAATGAATTAATGAGTTGTCCAAGGCCATATGTGTAGATGGAGAAAAGAACGGGGCCTAGTACTTAGCCTTACAGAACCCCCTCAAGGAGGAGGCATGGGGTGGAGCTAATTCCAGAGTGGAAAACACTAAGGGGCTCATTTACCCGGAGCTGCTATCGCTCTGGGTAAATGCTCATTTTGCAATTCAACATCACGTTTGCGAATGTGGGTAAATCCCGTTAAGGGATTTACCCACTGCGGGATTTTAACGCCAGCTATTTGCTGGCATTAAAATCCTGCGCTAAAACTAGCGCAAACACGATATTAAATCGTGAGCGTTGGGTGCGCGGGTGATTTATGCATAAAATGCGCAAACCGGTTAGCGCGACTTTACCTCCATATATTTGCCCAGCGACTGTGGGTAAATGAGGCCCTAAAGGTCCTACCAGAGAGATAGGAGGATAGCCAGGAAAGTGCTGTGTCCTGGATACCCAAGGAGGCTAGGTTCTGAAGAAGAAGAGGGTGATCAACAGTAACAAAAGCAGAGGACAGATCAAGAAGAATGAGCAGAAGAGTAGTGACCTTTAGATTTAGCACTAAGCGGGCAGTTTCCGTGGAGTGGTTAGGGGGGAAGCCTGACTGGAAGTGGTCAAAGAGGGAGTTAGCAGGCAGGTGACTGACCAGTTCAGCATAGACATGTCTATTAAGTAGTTAAGAAGCAAATGGGAGAAGGGAGACAGGCCGGTAGCTGGAAAGAACGTATGGGTCGAGGGAGGGTTTTTTAAGTAAAGGGGATACCACAGCATGTTTAAATGAAGAGGGAAAAATACCAGTGGAGAGGAACAAGTTAAAGAGTGCCCTGCAGGTTACTTCTGATTTAATTCTGGTGTTAATTCAGCCGTACACTTAGAAAATGCTGCACTTGGAAAAAGGCTGCAGAATGTGACCAAGGTCAGAATGTGACTAGGGCTCTTAGAGATATAGCTGGACTGATTACAACTACAATTAGTAATGTATCTATGAAATACACTGCAAAGATTACTTTTCCTTTTGTATGAAAAGTAAAGGATTATATCATTGTTAGGACAGGAGCATTGAATGTGTTTGAAAACCAAAAACTGAAATCTCTGTTCTGTGTCAGGGGGAGGGAGCATCTCTCTACTGTTATGTGATTGGCTGTGAGCTTCTAGGAAGCAAGGCTGCAACTTCCTTGTTTTGATCTTTTGAGCACTAGAGAGCATGTGCCTGTACGCTGACACTTAGCTGGAGGTTTACCCAGCTAAGGTGGATTGTGGGAGCTGACCCCTAGTACTTATAGGTTATTTTCATAAATTCCCCAATGGCCACAGCAAAGGGAGAGGTGAGACACAGCTTGTTGTATGTTTGTGAAAGTGCTCTGTCTATTGTGACAATGTCATCTGGAGACTTTAGTTCTCCTTTAACTTTATTTTACAAATTTTAAAGCCAAAACTTGCCACTAAACTATTGTTTTTTTTAAGGTGTACATATCCTTTAAAGCACTGGAGTCCACATTTTATCTAAAGCAATGTAATCTCCCAAAATGTATAAAAAGGTCTGGTAACTTCCATGTTTACATAAATTTCCAATTACAAAATATTTTTAAGCAACCCAAATAACTACATCAAAACATTACAGAACTAAAAAAGGAATTATTAATTATGATTTGATGTTTTGGTTTATTTGCCTATTTGCTCTACTGAATTTTGCTTAGGAAACAGTTTCATTTCATTTTCATTTCGATCAATAAGAAAAATCTGTTACCACCGAACAAGCTCTAGTGTCCTAGTTTCTCACGTGCGCTATGTGTCTCAAGGGCGTTCAAGCCATAACTTTGTCATCATTTTCTTTGCATCTCCACTTATCTTTAGTATTTCATTTTCATTTACAGCACATTATGTCCTTAGTTAAAAAAAAAAATCTGTTATTTCTTTTAACAGTTGAAATTGCTGCAAGTGATTTAACTGTCATTTAATTTGATTCCTCTCTTCTGTCTGTGGAGAAATATGTTTAATGTACTGGAAATTATGTTAATAAGAAAAAGCATTATCTCATTTAATGAAATAAATACACAAATATTTCAAAATAAAATAAAGAGGCAATTGTTGCCACTGAAATATCTCTTACACTTTACATAAAATCGACAAATGGCAAAATCCATGGATGTATTGAACTAGAGTAACAGGGAAAAAAGTCTCCTGATTGTGAAGAATAAAACAAAGTTTTGCCTGGAATTTATACAAATGAACACCCAAACCAATCAAAATATCACAGGTTATGTGGGCTACACAAAAGGGGGTCTGCGGTAGCCCAACTTTAGGCACAAATACTGATATATAGTAGAAGTGCTACTGATCTGACCAAAAAAAAAAAAAATAGAAGAAACAAAGAAAAAGATGATCAATGCACATTCCTGAGCCCCATATAATATAATATCTGTGCTAGTGTAAACAGTAAAAACATGGGGGTTTTAGTTACAATTTTATGCATAAAAGTGAAAAGCCTTCCAAGCACATCAAGGTAACCCAAGTATGGAAGGTCCTAATGAATTACCTGGGATGACACTCTTGGTTGTATTTTCTTGAGAAGGTTGTCTCCCTGACCTTGCCTTTGATGTATGTATAATTTTATTTATAAAGCCCCACTTGGGTACGCAGCATTGTACATTACAAAATAATGAGTATACAAACAAGGAGATAAGTGCAGGCCATTATACAGATAAGTCAAAAATTTAATTAATTTAAATACAATTTCATACATCGGTTAAGAATGCATATATCTAAATTATGTAAAAACTTATATAAGTGCACCATGCCCTGAAGAGCTTACAATCTAAGTAAGAGGGACAATAAAAAAATAAATAAATCAATTTGTTCTCACTCGCTCTATTTTCGAGCTTGTTTGTGCCTAGGTACCACGAACATTTTACTCGCGGATTCGATGCTCGCGTATAGGCTTTAATGGACACTTTACTCGTAGATTCGATGCTCGTGTTTGCACCTATATACCATGGACATTTTACTCGCGGATTCGATGCTCGCGTATAGGTTTTAATGGACCCTTTACTCGCGGATTCGATGCTCACGTATATAGTATAAGTATAATAGGCATTTTACTCGCACATTCGAACGGTCGAACATTCGATATTTATCGAAAGTCCGAAAATATCGAAAATCAGGGTCCGGGATAGTTCGAGAAGTCCGAATTTGTTCGAATTCGAATAGTTTGGCTCGAACTCGGTTTCGAGTCCATCTCTAATTATGAATAGGAATCCTTCTTTGTCTGTCATTTTGATGATGTTTAAACAATTTACATTTTTTACATTACCAATGATAATTATTTTTATTATTATTGTGGATTTATATAGCCCCAACATCTTCTGTAGCGCTTTACAATTACATGTATAAATACACTTTAGGCCCTGCCCCAAGAGCTTACCATCTAAGCACATTTATACAACCTATCAGTATTTCTTCATGACTGATGGGGAAACCAGTGTGCATGGAGAACATACAAACTCCTTGCAGATGTGTCCAAGGGTGGACTCAGAATTTCTGGGCTGCAAGGCGTTAGTGCTAACTGTTGAGTCACTGCACTGCTCTTAACATTGAATGCAATCCTTTCTTACTCTACCCCATGCGACAAGTTCCTCGGTTCCGATGGCACAAGGCTTCAAGGGACTGTTGGTGTCCAAGGACAATAATGAGCGAAAAAAAAATTTAATCAAAAGTTTAAAACACAGCCCAGTTTTGAGGGCCTTCCCCCCTGTGTCAGACTGCTGTGCTTTCTCCCAAATGTTCATAGATATGGAAGTTTCTGTGCAAAAAAAAAAAATCTGAATTTTTTAAAATTAGAGTTAAGGTTCGTGCACAGGCTCAATTTCCAAGCGAGGAACGCCCCCGACGGCCGAGCACTACACGCGATGAACATCCATTTCGTCCGAGAATCGTCTGTGTGTATGCGCTCTGTCGGGAGTCATTCATTGATCCACCTGGCGGATCGGCGAACGACCCTCGTTGTAGTCGAGTTGATCTAAATGAATAGAACAGATAAACCATGACCTGGATCAATGAGAATCTTCACAAGAACAATAATAATTATCCATGTTAAAAGTTAATAACCAATAAAAAACTTTGACATAAATACCATTTACATTTGATAAGTCAAGGGCAGGAGAGGTGACCTGAGATGGAAGAATAATGCCCTGCTAGACATGAATCATGTGTGTGCTCTATAGGGGGTGGTTACCATAGAGGAGGCTCATCTGGTGTGGCACTTTCCCCTGAAAAACCTCTTCCTATATGGTATATCATTTTGTTTTGGTTATTATTTAAGATGATATGTATGTAGGGAGGCACATTTACAATGTTTTGTTAATTCATAAGAAAATAAATGATTTGTTTGAACCTCAATATAAAATGTCAAAAGTAGATGTATGCTAAAAAAAATATTTCTCAACGACATTTAATATGACAGACAAAAAAGCAATGAGCAAAAGAAAAAAAAAGAAAAGGGATTTTGTCCTTAACTAACTCTATTCTCAAAATCCCTTCAGCTTCCAGAGCCCTAAATACACAGCTGGTTCCATCCAAAGAAAATAAAAAGGGCATCAGTTCTAGATCAACTTTATTCCCTCTGTTTTAGTTACCCTTTAGTGGGTACCCTTTTTTTGTATTTAAATTTTATTCCAAAACAAAGATTTATGAAACAATGTTTATTTTCCTGATTTGGTCACTGTTGCTGACAGTTCTCTAAAATCGATAAATATTCTCACAACCAATATATACTCATTACTAATATGTACAATTACACAGATAATGAATCAGTACAGGTAAGTATTTTCATGAGGTCCTGTGGGGCTTTAGTGCTATTAAAATTGTTTCTGTACTATACCCTATGTCATCCAGAGTAAATATTGTTTATTTAAATCCTTCATATTATTACAGTTCCTGGTATAAGGATTAGGATTATCTATAGCGTATACAGAGGGAAAAACAGTTTAGCACATTAGCCTTTTTTCGGCATTCCCTATAACAATCTTTATTATAACAACCATTATTTAACAACCATTATTTAATTGGTTCTACATCCTCTTTCCTCATCTTTTTACCATAGAGCAGTAGATTAATGTCTGCACGCCTTATGTGATCACTTCTTGCTGGGTGCTTTGTGGTAATTCCTGCTAAATCCGCAATATAGTATACAATGATAGATGGATCCTTCGCACCACAGTCTTAACAAACAATGGTTTATTGATTGACGTTTCAGAGAGTAAGATAAGTGCTCATCTTTTTACTATTGATATAATTTTTTTGAGGTTGGTCCTGCTTTGTTCAGCTATCCATACTTCATTTTTTTATTATTACAGCTTTTATTCTTAATGTAGCCTTGTTCTCTTTTCTCAGATTTCAAAATTCTAAAATCTATTTTGTTTCTTTCCATTTCCCTTTTACCTGAGCATTAAAAAGGTATGTGTAATGAAAAAAATGGCCCTGGGGTGGAAACATATTTTAATGGTAGGCGAAAGAGGCAGCCATGAATGAATCCGGAGGGTGGGAGGGAGGGCTCCCCTTCGTATGCCAGAAACCTAAACAAGGACAAGGAAGAAGCAGGGACCGGATGACTCACAGACCCCTCCTACTCTTCACTTTCTGGTAATTTGAAAAGGCACTACAGGAGAACCATTTGAAGCAGTGTAAGGTAAGTATTTTTTAACACTATATAGTGGTGCCAGTAGTGGGTTAAATTTTAGTTTTCGGGTTGGACATGCCCTTTAATTGTATAAATAATTATGAGTAAGTAGCACTTACTCTGAGGTGTGTGTGTTGCTGCATGACTTCAATACTTTTTTTTGCTCAGACTATGAGCTGACTATTTTCCCACATAACAACTATATGCATACAGCACACCAACAGTCAAATTATTCCATCTACAGCAAAACTGATTGCAGAAGAATAGTAAAGCACTTGATTGACAGTTGAAATGTAAGATGTTTCAGATTAGATATCTAAAGGAATAGGGGGCAGATCAACCAAACAAATGGTACAGTGATAGTTGGTATGAATTATAGGGCCATATTTATAAACCCACGGTATCGCTTTTTATATAGAGAGTCTGAGCCCTGTCAATTGCATATGGTTTAAGGATAGGTCCTTTTTAACACAGTCACCCAGACAGTCACCTACACAGTCACCCAGACAGTCACCTGCATCGAGTGGCATTGCCCTTTTATAGCACTGTGATGATCACATTACCCTGCTATATCACAGCACAATGACATAGTGCAAATGCAAAAATTCCAGGGCCCACAAACAGCACTGGACCAAACACAGTTATTCCTACTGCTATACTGTGAAGGTGCATTCTGGTTCATCTGTTTCTGCTGCTGTATCATTTGGACACATTCTGGGTTACGGTCCTAGTTATTTCTACTGCTATACGTCTCCTCCACTGTCAATCATGTATGTGAGGGCTGACATCATGGCCAATGATTGAATAGGTTCCTCCATGCTGTATAGTATTTTTGCAGTCTCTAGGTGGCATATTTATAAAAAGAGCACGATTAGCTTCATTTTTAATGTCAGAATTCTGAATGTTTTCAGTTATTTTTTTAACTGCTAACTATGTTTTGTCATGACAAAAAGTAGAGTTAAACATTGTGAAAAGTTGGCAAAACAGACAAATAGATACAGCATTAATCCAAATAACAGATCAGAGCATGGTAATGTTAATTATGTAAGATAGCAGTGTGATAGCATTAAAGTGCTTATGGAAAAAAACCTTATATCTCTCATATTGTTAGCTAACATATATAAAATAGTCTAACTCCCAGGATGCTTATCGGCTGTTATTTTAATAGGGAAACACCATGATAGTTTTTCAGCAATAATAATGCAAGTATACCTTCCAGTATACCACAATGCATTAATGCCATAATACATTAATACTTTTTTTTATTTTACAGGCTTAAGGATGTGCGTGCAAAAAGTCTGTCAAAATGGCAAAAAAATGCAGTAAGTCAAAAAGGTGTGGCAAAAGGGTGGAAAGGTGTTAAATAAAAAACGTGAATCCCCCCTAAAGATTTTACCTTTGCGCCTTTATAAATGTGGAGTAAATGGGGTTTGTGTCCAGTAGCATTCAGATGAGTGGATTATGACTTTAAGGACACACCCTTTAATTCATTTTCAGGCTCCCTTTACACGTGCGCCTAGTTATTACCAATATACCTTTACTTCCTACTGAAAATATTTCTTTAGCGATTAGATACTTAAAAAACATATGCCAAATGTACTGTTTACATTAAAATCAAATATTAACTGGAATGTTGTATTTTTTCTAGTTTATAAAATGTTATCAAAATAAAAATCTGATATTTCAGAAGTTTGTGTGCTGTTTTAGAATCACTTAAAATCTTTGTCAACCATATGGCAAGTAATCAGGTCTGCAATCACTTGTTTCATATTATGTAGAGCGGGATTTCAGTATTATGCCATTACCCATCTGTTTCTGTGGAAAAGACATGAACCTTTCTATAAGAGGTCAGTTGCATCATAGAAAACTTCATTTGATAACTTTATCTCTACTCACTTGAGATTGGTTTAGCAATGCTCTCCAAACAACTACATCTTGTATGTTAAAATGATGACTACCATAGAATGATGACAAGCAAATTCTAATCTACATTTCTAAGGTAAAGGCTTAAATCTTAATTTTACTTTGCAAAGAAAAAAATACAATAATGCTTAGTATTATTTCAAAATAACCAGTAAATGTTTCTTTGATTGGAGCCAGTAGCTGTGTACATAATACCATTTGTAAAAGGAGAATTCCAAGCTAAACATTTTTTACCCAATTTATGGCCACGAAACTGGCAATAAAAAAGGCAACCACTTACCTTTTTAAATAATGTCTCACCAAAGAAAACATCTGCTAAAATCAGTAAAATCTTTAAAGAAGAATGATCCCCAAAATACACAGGCAGCTCCACAGATTCTATAATTATCAATTAGTAAAACCATGTCTTTCTCCTTTGAATTCAGCCTCTTTATTACGGCTCACGGGCAGCAGTTTTGAGAGAAAGTTCCTTAAACCTTTCTTATGTTTGGAATTTCAACAATTATTCTTTACTGACGAGATCTAACAAGATTGAAACACGTCGTGTCTGCAGGTCAGATGATTGGCTCTATATATTAAGCTTTATTGCATGTTATTAGCCAGCGGTTCTGGACACATGCATTAGCTAAGGGACATAAAGGAGTGTTTTGCATATCTCCACCCCTTACTCTGGGAAACATGTGAGTAAAAAAATACTTCTTGTTTCTTAGGCTTTGTGGGCAATGCTATTTATATAGCATGAGACTGCAAGATGCCTTCTGTTATAAGAAGGTTTTTCTCTGCTTTTATGAGTGAAGGGCTTTTTTGGCCCCTCTCTCCCTAAGCTTTCTAGCTGCCTTTTCTACTGTACGCCCAAGTCCCACACCATAGAGCCTGAATCTGTATCTTGCACTGACGAGATCTAACAAGATCAAATTACTCATGGTTTCTTAGGCTTTGTGAGCAATGCTATTCATATAGCATGAGACTGCAAGAAGCAAGAAGGTGTTTCTCAACATTCATTCTTTTTAGCATTGTGGGCATGCAGAGCCGGGGTCATCATGTTTGTGAGCACTGCGCATCTAAAGACGTAGCTGATTGCCAAGAGACTACTTAAGCCTCCTAGCCCTTGTGTCCAGTGCTGTTTGTTCAGACTTGTTTTCTGCAATTAGCTCTTGTTTTCTGATCCTGACTGCCTTGTGATGACTTTGCCCCATTTCCAGATTACACTTGTCTGCTGCTTGCCTTCATTCTAGCCCGTGACCTGACCACGTGTCTGCCGCATGACCTGATCCTAGCCTGTGTCCTGAGTTTGTTTGTCTGCTGCTAGCCCCAACCTTACCCTGTGACCAGGATATGCCAGTTTGCTGCCTGTTCAGATCGTGATAGTGTTCCCTTAGCCTGCTCTGAATCTCTCCCTCACAATGTGGGTTCTGATATTCTTAGGGTTTCCATCCGGGGTCACAACTTGGTACCTCCAAGCAGCATAACATCCTCACCATCAGAGGCTCTAGAGAATACCTTGGGGTACTTAGACCCTTATCCAGACAGAATGGCAGGTTTATTAAAGCAGCATCATAGAGGGAATAAACATGTAAGCAAATTGAATTGGGTGTGTATAAGGCTTCTAATTGTATGTATACTATATTAAATTGGTCACTAGTTGCACTATATAATGAATGTATATTATCCCATATTTATATATTTTGTGTGTTACAATGGAGGTTTGACCAAGCCTCTGGGAATGTGTACTCCACCCAAGTTAAGGTCATGTGCTTAGGTGAGTAAAGTATAGCAGAAGAGTCAGTCCCAAGAAAGCTAGCCACAGTGCAGCAAGGACTTTCAGCTCATAAAAGGCAAGTACTGAGAAAGTAGGCCCCAGCTGAAAAAGCAAACCTTAAAGTGGTGGCTGGGTTTAAAATAATTTGGCCAAGTTACTGAACTAATTGCTTTCATTTATTCAGAGAGAATGGCCGGCTTTTTAAAGCATCATATACTACAGTATATGTACAGTATAATTCTACTTGGTGCTTTATTAAAGGGCATGCCCATCCTTAAATCCACACCTCTGCATCTTGAAAGCAAAAATCTGGTCACTTTTCATTTACCCATCTCCAATTCCAACATATATATATATATTAAATTAAATTAAAAAATAAATATCTGAAAATCAAAAAATATACCCATAGAAGTCAATTGGGCAGAAAAGTTAAGAAAGTTCAAGTTTCAAGCACCTGGAAAAAGGTGAGGGGAACACATACAAATAACCAAAACTTTATTTTAAGCTAACTTCCTTTACACAATATCTGTTGTATTCAATTAGATCAACTGGACTTGAAATGTAGTTCTTGAAGACGTTTCGCTAGTCATCTCATTCTGAATTGAGAAAGCCAGTCGGATGACTAGCGAAACGTCTTCAAGAACTACATTTCAAGTCCAGTTGATCTAATTGAATACAACAGATATACCATTACCTGGATGAATGAGAACCTTCACAAGCATATTCCTTTACACAAGAGCTATTTTCGAGTTTCCACATAACATTTTCGCTAACTCTCGAAAGTAGCCTCATATATTCAGTAACCTTTGATGGTAGCTCAGTATTTCAATAACCATCAAATTTCTGAGATCCGAAATATTGAAATGGTTCAGATGGAGCTTCAGAACCAGGTGTCCGAGTCAGACCCGGGCCATACAATAAACTCTCTGGTGCATTGTTCACTAAGGACTCGTGGACATCCTTTAAGGTTGGAAGAAAAAAAAAAGTTTCATCTTCAGGTTAGGAAAGGTTTCTTTACAGTGAGAATGGTGAAACTGTGGAACTGTCTTCCAGTAGATGTGGTAATGGCAAGTTCATTAAATAGCTTTAAAAAAGGCCTGGATAAGTTTCTAAAACTAAAAAATTTTATTTAATGCATATAGATCTGGTTGATCCAGGGATACTTTCCGATTGCCTTTTGGAGTTAGGAAGGAACCCCCCCTCCCTTTTTTTTTTTTGCCTTCCTCTGGATCAACTGTTAGGTAAGGTTAAAAATAAAGGGTGAATAGGTTGAACTTGATGTCTTTATTCAACCTCAATTACTATGTAACTATGTAAGTTCCTAAAAGCTCATTGAGCAGGTGAAGAAGCAGCAACCCTTGCCAGAAAAGGAGAACAGGGGCAATACTTATTAAATCTCTGGTTAGAAATGAATGTGATAAAGTGATAAAATAGCAGTTGGGGTTACATGCAAATTAATTATCTGTGAGCAATTTTTTGATTTGAGGATGGAGATGCCCTTTATACATGATGATTTTTGAAAGAAATAATACGTAGCGGGGGGATCAATCATACAGTATTAATAAAATGTTCTAATCACCTATTGTATTCTCAGGCTTTTGAAAGTTAAGCAGCTATAAATGAATTGATGAATAATAAGTTTAGATGGGTAACCAATTCTACTTGATTTTTTGAGCAGTGTAACTCATGGAAATATTATATATTGCAAATCTTCATGCACAGCTAGTTCCCAATGTTTACAACTTGACTTCAATAGTGATATATTGTACGTATAGTTAATCATACAGTAAAAGAAAAAAATTCTGGTGAAGATGCTATGCAAATAAACAGAAGTAGAACTGGGTAATTCCCTATACCTTGTTTGGAAAGTATTACCTTTGTTCAGGTTTGGTTGGGAAAATGCAATCAAGCCAAGAAAAAAATGAAATGGAATGCAGTTAGGAAGATCAGAAGGTTATAAGAATTATCGCAGATGGAAAGGTTGTTTATAACACGCAGGGCCAGACAATGGCAGCAATCACTCAGCATTGATTAAACTAAATTGTAAACAGGCACTACACTGTTAGCAATTCAAATATTTTTCTTTACTGCATTGAAAGCCATAAAAAAATATAACAGTGCATCTAAAGTCCCAATAAACCATAACATCTAATTAGAGAAGTTTATACTTTATGTGCAGCATACAAAGTGCATTGTTTGTTGGAAGGGTCACCATTTAATTTCATCTTTGCATCTTTTGTAGCTTTTGGTGCTTGGTGTATTTTAAAATGTGGTTGTGAGCATCACAATTCAAGCATCTCTAAATGTAGGATAAAGCTGAACATGCACAAATATTTCCATGGGCAATTACATGGTAGATTCCATACAAATCACAAAAAGAATGTTGCCAGTTTGTCGCTAGATATAGTCTCTCCCATGAGGCTGAGTGAGCCTTTTGGCTCAGGCGACACTCTTGGTATTAGGAGTCAGCTAGCATGACTTTAACTCCATAAAACTGCCCAGAGCCTCTGGGTAAATTAGCCAGCAAAGGTTTATTCTAATTATATGGTTAAGGAACTTTGTATTTGTATAAGTGTGTGTGTGTGTGTGTGTGTGTGTGTGCGTGTGCGTGGGGGGGGGGGTATGTAGATAGTATTTATTAATATTAATATGTGTGCCTATGGCTACATTTATTAACAAAGCATTTGGTTGCCTGCACTTATGGTCGGAAACCTAAAGCCAGTTATTTAAACTTGTGTTTCTATAACATAACTGTTATGGTTCCATAACACAAAACATTTTTATTGTACTTGCACTGTGTCCTTACTGGTCAAGCCTTCAACACAAGATGCAGAGGTGTGGATGCGCACAGCGATCTGATGGAGGGGGTGAGACAGAGAGAACACAGTGCAAAGCTGCAGGATTGTGGATCTGCTGCCAAAATATTGGCTTGTAGGACAGTACAGAATATAGAAGCAAGTGCTCCTGCCTCATAGTGAGTTACAGAAATATTGAAACAAAACAAAAGTTACATATAGGGTTTGAAATTTAAATTAGTGTGTAAGGGGGTTATGTGGATTTGTGGACAGCCTTTCTTTGTATTACTATGTATATTATGATATATGTGCCCATGTGTCCCTCAGTACAGTCACCAATCCACCTTTTAGAAAGAGCACTTTCCAAGAATGCTAAAATAGTTACACGTTGCAGGGAGGGGGTAGGGGAAGTAAAAGCTGACATACTGGGTAAAGACATGTATCACTTTAGTGGAGTGGAAAGCAAATCAGAACAGTTTAAAAATAATCAGGACCGCCTCTCTAATGAGGCAAAAAACTTTAGGCTGCACATTAAGAGAAGCGGCAGTCAGGCCAGTAATTAAAAAAAATTTGTGCAAAAATTTTCTTTACATTTTTACTGTCTGTTCTCACTGTATGAGATCTTTACTGTCTGTTCTCACAGTATGGAACCTTTACTGTGTGTTCCCACTTAATGGGACCTTAACTGTCTGTTTTCACTGTATGGGACCTTTACTGTCTGTTTTCACTGTATGGGGCCTTTACTGTCTGTTCTCACTGTATGAGACCTTTACTGGCTTTTCTAACTGTTTAGAGAAAAAATCTTTTTTCACTGTATGAAACTTCACTGTCTGTTCTCACTGTGCGGAACCTTTGACATCTCCTCTCACTGTATGGGTTCTTTACTGTTCTCACTGTATGGGACCTTTACTGTCTGTTCTCACTGTATGGGACCTTTACTGCATGTGCCTGTACGCAGACACTTAGCTGGAGGCTTACCAATCTTAGGTGGATTGTGGGAGCTGACCCATAATACTCACAGGTTGTTTTCATAAATTCCCCAATGGCCACAGCAAAGGGAGAGGTGAGACACAGCTTGTTGTATGTTTGTGAATGTGCTCTGTCTATTGGGAACATATTGTCTGGAGACTTTAGTTCTCCTTTAAAAACAAACATTGCAATCCACCAGCTATAGAACAGAATACAGATTAGCACATGGAACATTTGAGCATTGGTGTGTTCTAGTTCTCCTGTTTAAATGGAAAATAAGAATATAGTGAGTTCAATACACATAGTTTATGCAAATATTTGTTTTTCTACACTGATCTGTGTTATCTGGGGACTTTATGCTGAGATATGGCCTGACCTTTTTGCGCCTTCTGACAAACCTGTCAATCTGTTGTTTAACTTAAATGTATTGAGAGTATTGGCACATTACAATGTTGGATATAATACTGACAAACCCTTTTTTACCACTTACTACTTTGCAGATGGGAATTGATATAAATATCTCAGAACCTAAAATAGCAAAACAAAATAATTAAATTATTTGCATTTTAAATTCTGTTCCAACCACAAGAGTTTGTAATACACTTAAAAAACACTGTATGCTTTATCTAGTCTTGTACAGATGTTTTCATGGGTATGCCAATTCACACTACCGAGAAGATCGGTAGTGTGATTTTTTTTTTTTTATTTTGCTAATCCAAATTCAATTGGCATTTGCAAAACCTCAATTTGGAAGGGATCAGGCAGGGCATGGAGCAGGGGCCTGGTGCCCACTGGAAGTATAAGGATCAAATTATATTTTTATTTTACTGGTACAAGCACAGAATTACTAACTGGGACAATAACAACCAATGGAAGAGACATTAACTCTTAAATTTAAGAGAGAGGAAAAGAGCAATCTACAACAAGACTAAATTATCATTCCTTATTATACGAAAAAAACTACAATACTGAATTGATTTTAAGGTGTACAGTGTCGTTTGATTATCTGGCAGCGGACAAAAAGCTATGCAAAGCATTTTTTGGAGCAATTTTCACTGCCCCATTTCCATGAAGTAGGTATATAGAGTTGCTTTAAAGGGAACTTTTGAAAACCACCCTTATGAAGGTGCTGGCAACCCACCACGCGTCACACTATTGGACCTGCTAAAAAATCATGGCCAAAGGTTAATATTTCAATAAGTACATTCAGTCGACCAGGGCAAAATATCTACACTGCCACTTTAAAACTAATTGGTAGACCTGTCAGTCCAAATAGCAGAAGGTATACAGCCCTGTGTTCCCAGGTATACTAAATATTTTTCAACATGAGATAAAAACCTTGATTGTTGCTCAACAACTTTAAAGGTTCATACACACCTGCAGATTTTTACCAGACCTCAAGCCCCGACTGGCCTGAGCCTGATGAACACCCGCGACGAGACTTTTTGCCAAACATTGTTAAGTACTTTTTTTTAATAGCGTTAAACATGGCAAAATGACACAGCGGTATTCATAAAGTGGAGAAAAGGGGGTTTTTGGTAACAAAATATCTAAAAGGTTATTGTACTGCAAGGTTCCATTAACATGACTATTGCTTAAACAGCATTTACACTATTTCTCATATATTTACAATTACCATTTACCACACATCTTCCTATATTGGGGACCTAAAGACTTGTTAGAAGTATTCATCGGGGAAGTAAAAAGGAATTCCTAGATGCATATTTATAAACGAGCGGCAACTTTTCGCAGCTGAGTTTTCCGCCATTTTTGCTAAAATCGCTAATAACGCGATTTACAAATGCGTGAAACCCGGCCGTGAAAAGTTAACACCTTGTTAACTTTGCATCAATTACCTCTCACTTCTATTTATAAAGCATCAGTAACTGATGCGAAACAGCCAAGAACAGGCTGGGAGGGAATGCGGGTAAGGATCGCCGTGGGTGGTCGCATTGATCAGAGGGGTGTGGTGGGGTGGTATGCCCACCCTGCCCTCGCCAAACCCCCGCGGCGAGGGCGGGGGTGTACGCCCACCCCGCCCTCGCCCCCCGCGGCAGATGTGATCACCCGCTGCAACCCCTTCCCAGCAGCCCCTACCAGACCCCCACCCCGTACTCATGCAGGGGGGTAGGGAAGGGCCTGTTGGGGGGGTGGAGGGACCCTCCAGCAGGGGCACTGAAATGTGCCTTTTGGGGCTTAAGGGGTCCCATAGCTCGAACCCGGGACCCCCCTCCCCGGCCCTTGTAAGGGCCCTTGCGGCACTGAGAAGTGCCTTTGGCAAAGGGTCCCACAGCTCAAACCGGGACCCCCAGTGAGCGGTTCTTTAAAAAGCCCTCAACGAGGCCAATGTTGCCGGCCTCTTGATCTGCCGCAACATCTTCAGGCTAGCAACACCAACCCCACTGAGGTCGCCGATGCCAGGCAGGCTCACTGCGGCTGCCAGTGAGCTCACTGGCACCACCGGCCTCAGCAGAGCCGATGTAGCTAGCCGCTTCTTTCTTCAGCCATCTATGGCGATGGCATCTGAGTTCCGCGGTGGGTTGCTGCACTTTATATAGGTTTGCAGAAAACCCTAATCCATTTCTGATTGGTCAATTTTTTAATGCTTGGTTTACATGGTTTACATTAACCAATCAGATTTCAGAAAATTTTCCAGCTGCAGGGGTACCTCTCGGGGGTCAGCGGCCTCAGCGGAGCTGATGTCGCCGGATGGAAGAAAGAAGACGCCAAAAGGCTCTTTTAAGAGCCACTCACTGGGGGTCCCGGTTCGAGCTGCGGGACCCTCACCAAAGGCACTTCTTAGTGCCGCAAGGGCCGGGGAGGGGGGTCCCGGTTCGAGCAGCAGGACCCCTTAAGCCCCAAAGGCCCTTCTCATTATAAAAATGGCGATACCGGTATTTTTTCCTCGCCAATGTGCGGCGGTAATTTTACGGCGCTATTATCGGCCGTTTATAAATATGGCCCCAAGTTGTGATAATTAAAAAATATAAGGAAGATCAGTAACATCTTTTTTTAGGAAGCCGACATCTACAAATTCTTTGCTTCACTATTATAGCACAGACCATGAACAACTTAAGAGAGCAATCCCAAAAGGACAATTTATGTGCGTTAGACACAACTGCACTATTGATCTTAACTATCATGAACAATTGTTGGATTTATTTAAACGCTGACAGGAAATATCCGCATACACTTCTGAAAAGGTAGAGAAAAGATGTGGGTAGACTACCACAGAGTCAACTGCTGACACCTAGGCAGAAAAGGACAGATAATTTTATCTCGACCTACTGTAATGAATGACAGGACCTTTAAGCTAGGTACACACCTAGCGATTTTTCCTCCTGACCGACCGTTCGATACTTTCGAACGGTCGGCCAGGAGGAAGGACTGTCGGTCACGGCAAAAGCAGCCGCGTCTGATAGTCACCGCGACCGATCGTGCGGTCCATAGAGGACCGCACGATCGGACGAGGTTTACCATCCTGTCCGATCGTCCTTTCGTCCGATTTGGACGAACGGTCGATCGGATATGGGCACATTCGGATGCGATAATTTCGGTCCGATCGACCTATACACTGAACTATCGGTCGATCGGACCGAAATATCTCATTGTGTGTACCCAGCTTAAGGGAATTTTATCAAAAATTGGCACATCCTAACAAGTGACCCTTTATTCTCTAGCTTACACCCTAATATGACAGCTAGAAGAAAGATGAACCTGTCAGACTCACTAAAAGCCATTTTCAGTGGATAAAAAACTGATATACAAAAGAAGCAAAATAATATATCCCCCATAATAAATATCTTACTATAAAATGTTAAGATTTGGAATTTACATGTGTATAAAATATTACGCACCTGGAAGAACCCTAGATTCCTCCATTTGTATTAACTGAAATTAGTAGTACATTGTATTTAAGTTGGGAAGAATTTAGAATTAAAGGGCATCTATAGTGAAAAAAACACATTGCCCCTTTGCAAAGTTAAATTCATGTACTCTGTGCTGCCTTAATCCTATCCCTGTCAGTGACTCTGTTTAACTATGGTGTCAGATCTGTGTGCAGCACTCCCCCCTTCCACCTCCCCTCTGTTACCTCCTCCATGTCTCAACTCCGGCTAACCGACAAGCTTATCATATGCAGTAGGAGTTTAAAGTTCAACATCCTGAAAAACACACCCACGCACAGTGGCCAATAGAAAGCAAGCTGTCCTGGAGACACAGAAGAAGGAGAACAGTACAGTTTACGATCTCTCACTTTGTGACCCATCATCAATCAGTGAAAGCTATTAAGAAGGTGGGTCAAGTGCAGCCTTATATCTAACATCAAAGCTACCTCTCTCCCCTGCTAATGCTCGTATCTCTATGTTTATTACAGAGCAGGGAGGGGGGATCACGTCACAGGGATTTGATTGACAGTCCAAGTAGGACTACAGGAATGCAATCACGTATTCTTCTAACTGGTGTATTTCAGGACAGAGAGGGAATCTGAAAAAAGTGAAGACACTCTGGGGGTTGTGGGGAATTATAGAACACATGGAAAGAAAGAAAAAAAAGTTCATTTTCCCACTATAGATGCCCTTTAAGAAGATTTAGAATTAGACGATTAGATGAAGTTTGAAAAATATATAAGGTGTCATATACAGAATGTGACAACGATTTTGGTAATTTTAACCATTTACCGGTAATTCTTTAATACTGGACACTTTTCTCGTATAACTCGAAGATGTATGAATTTTGCACAGACACTATGACCTTTTCACTTTAAGAATTTTCTCTAAAAAAATTATGTGATTTTAATGTGTCCTTTAACCGACATTGGTATTAAAATCTATTCGTAAAAAGGTAATTAAAGGGGAACTGTGGTCCAAAAATTACTTTAGGTAAATTGATAGGAATTGCTCTCCTGGGAATTTTTGCTATTTATTTTTATTGTTTGTTTTGCATAGTTTTGAAGATATGTACATTTTTGTGTGTGATCACAGCATCACCAGGTCCCCTGCACTTCCTGCTCTGAAACCATGTCAGTCAATCTGCACTGTGTCTCCTCCTCCCCTTTGCAGCCCCCCTGGTTCCTCCCACTCATGGACCCCATGGTTCCTCTAGTCACGGGTGCATAAGTCCCACACACTCACAAGTGCATAAGCCCCGCCCACTCACGGGTGCAAAAGGCCCCCACTCACGGGTGCCGTGGGCTACTCAGACACCCACCCACCCCTACAGAAAACTCTGTGGAAACAGCCTTTTCAGGCAGAATGAGAACTGCTGTTTTCACATAGTGGGAAAGAAGGGCTGTAGATTCCCTTACCTTCTTTGTCAGGACTTCACACAACAAAGAGGAGGAGGGACTTTCTGTCTCCCTCACACACTGAGGGAGTCTGAGGCTGTGCTCACCAGCGGCACTGTGCAGGAGAAGCTTTAGGAATGTCACATGTCAGCCTCCCACCGATTAACTTTCTGGTCAGTCATTTCTTTATATCTTGGGCTGTGGAGCACGTAGAGAGGTGGCTGATGGCTTGTTTTAAAGGTAGGAAACTGGCCTTTAATTTACTTGTTTGGAGACCACAGTTCCCCTTTAATTTTTTTGCATGTCCCAAATGGAAGTGGTCTGTCAGGCACTTTCCTTCTTCCCAATCCGGTGGCGGGTCCGTCTGGTCTCGGCAATCTTCGGGCTCCTTCGTCAGGGGTGACGTCATCCATCCAAGTCCAGCGTCTTTGTGCATAAGCACGTCTGCTTCTGCTCGCACACCCGCCCGATCCTCTTCTGATGCCGTACGGACACGTGAAGGCACCCCTCCTTATCTCCTCCTATCCTCAGACGAAGGAGAGCCAATTCATTCAAATAAGCCAATCCCTGCATCTGGCTCTGCCAATCCTTTCCCCATTGGTTCCTCTGGTCTTTATATTGCTTTCACTGACTATTCACCCTTGCCTGTTATAGCTTTGGTTGCCAAGCTAGTGGTCCACTTAATGTTTCTTGTTGCGGCAATTAGTAGCCAATCTGGTTCTTCATATTTTCCTGTAATTGTATGTTTGTGCTCTTGTTCCCTTATCTTTTGTCTTCCAGTTCCTGTAATATCCTTTGGTGTTTCAGTTTTCCAGCGTCCATACCTTGTGCTTTAAGACCTGGGGGTAACCGTGTACAGCGAGACCCAACAAGTCTCCTGACGATCGGGGGCTTGTCTATAGGTAAAGACAGCGGCTGTAGATTGGGGTATAGGCGCTAAAGGTATACTCTGGGATTCTGGGCATCAGATGGTCATTTTAGCACTAGGTTACCCTGGGATGGTTTAGGACTGTAACACTTTATAAATGAGATTGGATGTGCAGTGGATTCTTATAAACACTGTTGATAAAAAGAGCAGACCAGAAAGGTACATATCCCAGACTTTTGAAAACTGACAGACAGGATCTGACTATCATTTTTCAAAGATCAGAATACACACAGCCCTGAGTGTTCAGCATAGGGAGGAAATTCGGGAGTGTGTGTTTCCTTCGACTGCAGTGGGGGAATTTTATGGCCTTTCCTGAACAACCATTTGGCTAAGCCAAACGTTCGCCGGCCGCGCACTCGTTCGGGAAATCCGCCACACACAGTGCAGATAAAGTCCCAATACCATCGAATCAAACAGTCAGGGGTGTTCCTAGGGTTTTTGGTACCTGAAACAAATTTTAACTGCCGCTTATAGGCTGTAGTGTGTGTTTACGTGAAGCAGGCTTTGTCAGGGAACATAGGCATGGCTTGTGGAGGTGGGTGTGGTGGGCTGACTAACACTGACTGGTTAACTGGAGGACTGAATTAACACTGACTGGTGGACTGGTGATGAAATGCAGTATTGCAGAAAGGAGGATATTTTTTAACTGCCACCTTTTAAGTGTTCCACAGGGGTACGCCCTGAGCAAATGTTTCAGTTTGCTTCATGGTAAGGGCACCCCTGCAAATGGTATCAGGGCTTTATCAGTACTGTGTGTACCTAGCTTATTTTATGTAGAAAATAAAGAATAGGCTGGCCAAACACCTGTCATATATAAAAGACTAGCACATAGACACTTGTCAGAGGGCAAAAATATTTCTGAGGTGGCCCATTATTTTCTACTGATGTATCAGGGAACATATAATGGTCTAGTCTGCCAAGGGATTGTTAAAATGCATCAAGGGATCAGAAGAGACACAGATAAAAAAAAAACCTTTTGAGATCAGAATGTCAATAAATCATTAAATCCCTGAAGGTTTAGCTTCAACTGTGGATCTTGGATATTGGACCAATCCTTTACCCCACCCCTAAATCTGATTGGTCCAATACCCACGATCCAATCAGATTCAAGATTTCATTTAGACCAATCAGATTTTAAAGGTGTGTTGGGGAGACACTATAAAATGCAAGAGATGTGAATTGCAGCTTAGCAGCTATAGATTAGCATTTGTAGTCTTGTATTTAGGCATAAGGTCTAAAACAGTTAGCTGTTAGTCTAGGATACACCTTGCTGGGTAGGCTCAATGAGTTACCTTCAGCCCTTATCCTTAGATCCTCATTATTTGGTGATAAGTATTAAAATAGCACTGCTGCTGGGTAGTTCTCTATTTATGTTATTTTAAAGCAGGCCCTATCAGAAAAACTTTATCATATATACTCAAGTATAAACCTGTAAAATCAGCCTGAAAAACCGAACTCGGTTTATACTCAAGTCAGTTACCTTATAGCAGAAATCAGGCAGCCGCACACTCTCTCCCACTCTCTCTCTACTGGCGTGCCGGCTGATGTCACTGCCCGGCGCCGAGTAGGGATGTCAGCCAGCTCTTCAGTATAGGGAGCATGGGAGCGAGCCTGCGGCTGCCTGATTTCTGCTATAAGTTACAGGTACTGCCAGATCCAGGGGTGCCTCAGAATGCCACAGAAGCATGCCCACAAAAGGTACACACTGAAGGGTGTTTGAAACAGTACAGAATCAGAAGGCAGTAGTGGTCATAATTTCTCCCCTCGACTTATACTAGAGTCAATCACTTTAATTTGTTTTTTCTGGTAAAAGTAGGTACCTCGGTTTATACTCGGGATGGCTTATACTCGAATATATATGGTATCTTAAAAAAATTTAATTACTGAGCCAGAAATCTGATTTTGTTTTTTTCTGGTCAAATGCCTTCTAACATAGTTCTAACATTATATAGCGCCAACATCTTCCGTGGCGTTTTACAATTACATATTCATACATTACATATAGGGTAATACATGTTATACAAAGTCATACATATTACATACACAGGTAATACATAATATAAGTAAACAGAGTGAGGAGTTTTACAGCATTACCGTGATACAATATGAGAGAGGACCCTGTCCAAAGAGCTTACAGACTAGAGGATATGGGGGTAAGACATTAGGTTGCGGGGATCGGAAGGCTGTAAATAGATTGACAGTGGAGCGTGAAAGGCGAGTTGGATCATATTGGGTAGTAAGGGGGTAATGTTTAGGCCAGGTTATATGCTTGCCTAAAGAGGTGGGTTTTAAGGTTACGTTTGAAGGTGTTAAGGGATGGTGAGTGATGGACCAAAGGAGGGAGGGAGTTCCAGAGCAGAGGGGCAGCACGAGTAAAGTCCTGAATGCGGGCATGGGAAGAGGTGACCAGAGTGCATGAGAGGAGGGTATCATTTGCAGAGTGGAGGTTGCGCCTGGGACGGTATCGCTGGATCAGCTCTGAGATATATGGAGGGGCTGTGTTGGATAGTGCTTTATAGTATAAGGTAAGCAGTTTGAACTGGATCCTTTGCGTAATGGGCAACCAGTGGAGGGACTGGCAGGGAGGAGAGGCATTAGAGAAGCGAGAAGAGAAATGAATGAGCGGAGCAGCAGAGTTGAGAATGGATTGAAGCGATGCAAGGCGGTTATTTGGTAAACCACACAGGAGTGTGTTGCAGAAGTCTAGCCGGGATATGATTAGGGCATGGACTAGGATTTTTGTAACTTCCTTCGAGAGGAAGGGTCGAATGCGGGAGATGTTTTTGAGTTGGAGACAACAGGAGTTGGCAATCGAATTGACATGAGGTTTGAAGGAAAGATCGGAATCTAGCATTATTCCCAGGCAGCGGACATAAGGAGATGGGGATATGGGTGTGTTGTTAATATTAATAGTAAGGCTAGGGAAGGGAACAGATCGTGAGGGTGGGAAAAGGACAAGTTCAGTCTTGTCCATGTTTAGTTTGAGAAAGCAGGAGGACATGAAGGCAGAGATGACACTAAGGCAACTGGGGACCTGGGATGTAAGTGTAGGGAGATCCGGGGCATAGATGTAAATTTGGGTATCGTCCGCATACAGGTGATACTGGAACCCAAATGAACTAATAAGTTATCCAAGGCCATAAGTGTAGATAGAGAAAAGAAGAGGACCGGGTACCGAGCCTTGCGGGACCTCTACAGGGAGTGGGCGAGGAGTGGAGCTAGTTTCAGAGTGAAAAACACTAAAGGTCCTACCAGAGAGATAGGAGGATAGCCAAGAAAGTGCAGTGTCCTGGATACCTAAGGAGGCCATGATCTGAAGAAGTAGAGGGTGATCAACAGTATCAAAAGCCGAGGACAGATCAAGAAGAATGAGCAAAGAGTAGTGACCTTTAGATTAAGCACTAAATAAATCATTGGTCACTTTAGTGAGGGCAGTTTCCGTGGAGTGGTTATGGCAGAAGCCTGACTGGAGGTGGTCAAAGAGAGTTAGCAGGTTATTAACCAGGTCAGCATAGACGTGTCTTTCCAGTAGTTTGGAAGCAAAAGGGAGAAGAGAAACAGGCCGGTAGCTGGAGAGAGCAGACAGTCAAGTAACACTGATTGCTCCGTATATACTTTATATGGAATGTTCATTTTTAACACAAATACATATTACCCATGTTATCGGCTGTCTTAACTGTATGAAAATTTTCTGTTCGGACCAATAAGTCATGATGTCTACAGCAGTAGTTACTCTTCACGACCTTTCCATACACACGGCCGATGTTCAACAAATCCATCAGGATGAGACATAGGACCATTAGAACATTTTCTAACATGTCTAATTAGGTTTGTTTGATATCCTGCCCACCAATATCAGGGTTGTTTTCAATAAACTGACCTGTGTATGTTTGCCTTTAGTTTGCCATTTCTAATTTTCAACTAACAGATTTTTTTCTATCAGTGTTATAGTGTACTTATAGATTGTTAATTTCCTGTTGTCATTGTACATTATTCAGGGGTATTTCATTGACATGCTAATAGGTTACACCATGTGATTACCTTTATCCATCAAAATCAGCCCTCAGCTAATCCTGTCATTTACCATAAAACATTTCAACTTAGCTTGAGGGGGTTCATTTGTTCTGAGGGAAAGGAATTGTGGATAAATAAATAATACTAGAAAGTCAGGTTCTGGGTGATTTAGGGGAAACAATGCAACACTGCAGACAAACTACAAATACAAATATATTAATACAGAGCTTTGAGTTGACAAAAAAAAAACTGTCTCCATCTCATTCATTTTGTAGGGTGATTTTTGGCACAAGAACATCATCAGCCACCAGATAGGCTTGCATTCTTCAGTGTCAGACTTGCTTTTTTATACAACACTGCACTCCTGTGTAAAAAAGCCAAGCTATATTGTGGCTATGGATCTTACTTTTTCAAAACTCCAAAATTCTCATCTTAAATTCCCACTAACCCTTTGTTTGCTGCAGAGCTATCCTAGATGGGAAACACAGTACTTGCTGGAGGACATGTTGGTGAGCTGCACAACTGTATGTTTAACTTTAGAAAATACTAGTACATGCCATAAAAATTATCCCATATGGACCTCTGTAGCTTGTTACATTAGCTCCATTCAAGTTCATAGTGCTGATGCTAAATACTACAGTGAGCTGAAAGGCATTACTAGCACCAGATGTGCTTAGGAAGAAGAGAAGGATCAATACTGACAATTGTGTATATATTTTGTCTTCTGTGCATGTACCCAGTTGGAAGTGTTTTTCTGTAATATCATGTTATTATTATTTACAGTAAACTAATATGCATGATTGGAATGTTCTAAATGTAGATAAAGGGAATGTCACTGCCCTTTATTTCTAGCAGTTGTAGATTTCTGAACCTTGGCTATAATCCTTCATATTATCGATCACTGAACACTAGTTGAACACTGAATATTTTAGTTAAGGTAAACTGCACTGCAAAGAGTGCATTACAGTCAGACCTCTCTAGTTATTTTCCAAATCACTCTCTGAACGGTGCAGCCGTTTTGGCCAATAAAGTGCCCATACACGCGGGCTGATTATTGGCCGAAAGGGCCATTCGTATTCATCGTGCATCGCGGGTCGGCAATTGCACGTGTGTACAGACCTTAATTATCAAAGCTATTGGATTCTGAAAATTTGGAAGATAAATAATTTACAGAGAGCCTTGATATGTCACTCACTCACTACATGCCTACTAAATAATGTCAGCAACAGGCAGATATCTGATGTAATAGAATGTGTGCACGTGAATGTTTGCCTGTGTGGGTGTGCATGCTTATGACTCAGGTATGCTGCATATGCATGTATATATAAATAGAGGTTAGGTGATTAACACGTTGGTTTTTATGTACAGCAAAATACAGATAGAAAGAAAGACAGATAGGCACCCATTTTCACTAAAGGCTGGAACACACCATGCAATATTTTGGTCCAATCAACCGATAGTTCAGTGTATCGGTTGATTGGGCAAAAATAAACACATGGGTTTTTGGCCATGTCCATTCGTCCAAATCGGACATGGTGGAAAACCATGTCCGATCATGCAGTCCTCTATAGATCACACGCTCGTTTACGGTAAACTGTCGGTCGTGTCAATGGTGGCCACAGCCGACAGTTTACCACAACCGAGCATCTGGTTTATAGAGGTCCTGGCCGACCGGAAAGGAAAAGTCACATGGTGTGTACCATGCTTTAGATTAGATAGATACATGCTACATTAGGGAGAAATTCTAAAATTTTAAAAATATCACACATAGCAACGGCAAAGCACATAGGAGCACAGGTTAAAGTTAAAGTATTTTGATTCCTGCCTGCAGTAAGATGTTTAATGACTTTACTGGCAAACAAAAGATCAAACAAAGGAAAAACCAGCAAACCAGATGCAGTGAGAACTACTGCAATGGTATTCTATGGGGATCGTAATTTTATGATTTCGTTATCATAGATTTATGATCGGTAAATTTACGATCATAAATTTACGATAATGATCATAAATTAATGATCATTAAGCTGATCGTAAAATTAACGATAGTTTTTAACCAAACTGAAAAGTGATACCACGCCTTTATAAATACGGCCCATAAGGACCTCCAATTAAAGGGACATGTTGGGGGTGCTATTACCACATAGAAGCTTGACCATGCTTCCTAATTAATACATACAATAGAAGGACTGTGAGAGCGCTTCTTAGGCTAAATTGCAATTAAATTTTGCGTAAGTGCTACTGATCTGGTCAATTATTTATACCTTCCAGACTGGGGTTACCTTAAAGTGGTTGGAAGGATTTTCATTCACAAGATCACAGTAATGTTTACTAAAACCCATCAGTCCAATATGTAGATAGATGGGAAGAAACTAACTCATACACAGACTTAGCTATGATAACAAATGTGTTTAATTAACTCACACAAAAAGTTTTAGGTGGCATGCACCCATCTTTTATCAAGAGTCACTTGATAAAGGGTGTATGTCACCCAAAACATTTTGTGTGAGTTTATTAAACACATTTGTTATCATAGCTAATTCTGTGTTTGAGTTGGTTTCTCCCCATGTATCTACGAATTGGACTGATGGGTTTTAGTATAAATTACTGTGATCTCATGAATGAAAAGCCTTCCAACCACGTCACGGTAATTTAGTAGTTTGTTGGAGACTGGTGAAATAAGCCATTGGTGGGAGCTTGCAATATTTCTAAAAGAAGGAAAACCAGTACCACGCCTCAACTCTGAAATGTATACTAAAACCCCTTTGTTTATAAAGTATGCCAGTGTGCAGATAATATGATATTGTATGGGGCCCAGGAATGTGCATTGATTATCTTTTCTATGTTTGTATAAATGATTGACCAGATTAGTAGCACTTCTGCTAAATGTAGTTGTAATTTAAAAAGACTTCCTAATGGAGAAATACATAATGTGCAATTATTTTATTTGGTTAATTTTAATTTTCCCTAAGGAGTGAACCCACAGTCCTTCTATTGTATGAAGAAATTAATATTATAAACTGCTAGAGAGATCTTAGTGGATATTTTGTGTTAAACAAGCTTGTTAATCAAAAGCCTAATATCTGCAAATAATACTTTGTTAATCGTATAATCAAGGAACAATTATGCAGAATTTACAGTAGAGTTTAAGTAAAAACATTTTTACCATATGTACGGTAAACCAAAGGTGCTATTTAACAGTATACAGTTCATAGACTGTGTTTGAGTTTATTCTAATAACAATCCTCTCATCCACTATCTTGTTGATTAAAGGATTGTAAATATAAAATAAATTCACAAATAACATGCTTATTGCATATAATAAACAGATTCTTAAAACATATAACTATTGGGTTGTGGTATAAATGTGAGTAGGAGATATAAGGGATCCAAAAAACTAACATGTCATAGGTATAAAATAAAACAAGAAACACAGACAGGGTTATTCAATAAAAGTTCTTATCATTTAAAATGGTGCTTATTTTGCCCCAACCAATCAAATGTTACCTTTCAAATGTTAAATAATATCTAATTGGTAAGGGCAAAATTAGCACCATTTTAAACGATAAGAACATTTATTGAATAACCCTGTTAATAGTGTTTCTCTATATGTTAATCAAGTAGGTATATGTAGACCTTAAAAATCTACAATCTACACCTTTAACCTACAATAAATGAAAACGCTGAAAGTTGTCTTTTTCAGAAAGATTTTGGCACAAACAAACCTAGGAAGTGTGTTCCTAAGCAGGTAGGGGTATCCAGGTACATAGAGCAATGGAATCCAGTGCTTTACACTTTTCCAGTCTCCACCACTCTGGTTAATCAAGTCCATAAACAAGTAGGGATGGCCGGTTCACGGATCCGAACCCGGATCCGCCGCGGATTTATCCCGTTCGCGAACGGCGGATTTTTCCGGATTTTCCGCCGAAAAACACGTAATTTCGAAAATTTTTGAAAATGCAAGGATTTCTCTTATTTTGATAAATACGTATTTTTGAAAATTTTCAAAATTACGAGGATTACTCGTATTTTCGAAAATACATATTTTCGAAAATACTAGTTTTCTCGTATTTTCGAAAATTTTCGAAAATACGAAAAATCTAGTAATTTCAAGGGAATTTTTCATTTTAATGGGTCCGCTTGCGGATTTTCGAATTTTCGCATTTTTTCGAAAATTCGCGGATCCTCGAGCAGACCAGATTTTGCGAAGTTCGGACATCTCTATAAACAAGTAGTAAAATGTAATAGCAATAGCAAACCTAGGAAGTGTGTGTAATGCTTCCTCAATACCTGAGTGCCACTTCAGCACAGAAATACGGAGATCATTGCAAAACGCTCGCCAAAATTGTAAAACAAATTGTACTCCTCTATTCAAAACAACATCATGGAGGCAAAAAAATGTTTGATGAATAATTGGGACAGTTTCTTAGTAGTAGGAAGTATAGGAAGAGAAATAAAATGGCGCATCTTACTAAATCTATCAATAACCATCCAAATAACAGTTTGACCAGACAAAATAGGAAGATCAACAATGTAATCCATTGAACTATCCACGCTAAACAACACTGATTGCTCGGTCGAGTCGAAATATAATAAGAATAGAAAGATAGAAATCCACTAATAACCTGTGTTTCAACAGAAAAAGCTAAGCAGGACTATGTACATTATATCATCAGTTATTGATATATGTTCTGTAGATATGGTTGATCCAGGGATACTTTCTGATTTTGGAGACATAAAGGAATTTTTCCCCACTCTTTTTAGCTTTTTTTTTTTCATCCCTTCCTCTGGATCAACTGTTAGGTAGGGTTAAAGAACAGGGCATGAAGGTTGGACTAGATGGATGTATGCCTTTTTATTAGCACATCTATGTGTTCCCAGAAGCATACAGTATAAAGAAAAAAAGTGCACATGTCCTGTACCTCCCTGGTAGCTCTGTTTAGACTGAGCATGTGCATACCTCTGGGAATAAATTAACTTCAAACAATTCCTTGTTTGCATCACCATAATCTCTATGTTATTTTGTCCATCCACAATGTTTAAATAATTTTACTCATCTTGGCATCCAAGTGCTGTGCTAATCTTCTTTTATCAGATAAATAAACAAATTCCTCAACTAACTGTTCTTTATTACAACAAATAACACAATTTCACTTGTGTCTATTTTACATTGCTGTAATCTACTTAGTTAAGTCAAAATTATATTCATACAATAAAATAATATTAATAGCAGTGGACAAAATCAAGTTAAACAACAGCAAGTTAGTATTTTGCAATTTTACAAAGGTCATTGTTGTAATGGTAAATGGTGAATTTTTTTTTAGAAAGTACCTGCAAGCAGTTTTATCATATTGCATGATATCTTATATGTTCTAAATCAATATTGGCACGATAAAGCTTTGTTACCGACATTATGACTGTAATGCTCTTCGCAAAGTAGGCAGCTGGAAATGCAAGCATAATTAATCACACATTTAAGATCCACAGGATAGAAAGAGGTACACCACCAGTGTTTGGAGTTCACACCACTGAACGGAAGATATTAAATTAAGAATGGGAAGAATAAGAACTAAGAAACTACAGAGACAATAAAATCTATTAATTTATGTCTCACACATAAGTACAAGCAGAAAGAGTCGATGGAAGCTCCAACTGTTTCTCAGAAGATATTCTGTTTATTGCATCACACAAATACACAAAGAGTGTGTATTTGTGTGATGCATAAACAGAATATCTTCTGAGAAACAGTGTGCGCTTCCATCGACTTTTCTGCTTGTGCTATAGCTTGGAGTCCTTGAGGTAGAGGACTGAGGGAAGCAGCACCTGGAATACATTGGCACATTGCCTAAAGGAGTGCCTAGGCCCATACCTTTGCTATACGGACTCACACATAAGTACTGTAATAGTACTGCTCTTACAGTTTTTTTTTATTTAAATATGTTTAAGCACATATGGTAAAAATTAAAACCATCAGTACTTCCCGTGTTTGCTGCTGTGTGCCTGTCCCACATAAGAGAAATAATGGCCATGAGTACAGTGAGCTTGGTAGATTGTCAGAAAGGAAATATAACCCCCTTGAAGATCATGTAAAGAAGATGGTAACTCCAGATTTACATTAAATTAAAAAAAAAAAAAAAGGCTAATATGACGATAACGAACCAATATACGTTTAAGAAGGAACTTATGTACCATGTAAATATTATTCAGATAAAAAAAATTTAAAGACATGCTATCAATTTGAATATCCTATGAGATGTTAGCTATTAACAGGGATTATTTGCACAGGCAAAACTTTTTTTTGCATCATATCCTTTGTTTCTGTTTGTTACATAAATTGCACAAATACTGTACCACATGCTTTTGTTTTTTACTCAAATATTTAGAAACAATCTGTACTTTATATATATAGATAATATATTTTATAATATAATATTTTAGCATTTTGTATGGTTTTGTAAATTAAAATAATAATTTAAATAATAAAAGACTTATTTAACAAGAGGTGTTCAATTCTGACTTCTTAATCTGCAGCAACCAATTAGATTTTATCAAATGTTATCTAACTGTAGTAGACAGTAAAAAGGTATCATCACGGGTAGGCACCAGGTTTAGAAAAACACAGTCAGAAGGTCACAGTTTGAATCTCTAGACTTACTTATTTATGTTTAGTAAAAGATTCTACGTGATCTGTGTTTTATATAGCCTAAGGTAAGAGCTCTGCTTTTTAGCAAGACAGAGTAAATGTTAAAAGTTTGCAAGTTCTATTTCCCAGACTTACTTTTATTTTTTTATTTTGCTGAAATGTTAGTATTCCGTTTTTACAAACCATGCTACTATGAAATACACTGACAAATATTTCTCTTTTCTTTTTGTATGAAACTAAAGAAAATTATATCATTGTTAGGACAGGAACATTGATTGTGTGTTTGGAAAACAAAAAACTGAAAATTTCTGTTCTGTGTCAGGGAGAGGGGGGATCTCTGTGCTGTTATGTGAGTGGCTGTCAGCTTCTAGGAAGCAAGGCTGCAACTTCCGTGTTTTGATCTGTGAGCACTACAGAGCATGTGCCCTGTACGCAGACACTTAGCTGGAGGCTTACCAATCTTAGGTGGATTGTGGGAGCTGACCCATAATACTCACAGGTTGTTTTCATAAATTCCCCAATGGCCACAGCAAAGGGAGAGGTGTGTGAGACACAGCTTGTTGTATGTTGTGAATGTGTTGTCTATGGGAACATATTGTCTGGAGACTTTAGTTCTCCTTTAAAAACAAACATTGCAACCACCAGCTATAGAACAGAATACAGATTAGCACATGGAACATTTGAGCATTGGTGTGTTCTAGTTCTCCTGTTTAAATGGAAAATAAGAATATAGTGAGTTTCAATACACATAGTTATGCCAATATTGTTTTTCTACACTGATCTGTGTTATCTGGGACTTTATGCTGAGATTGGCCTGACCTTTGACGCCTTCTGACAAACCTGTCAATCTGTTGTTTAACTTAAAATGTATGAGAGTATTGGCACATTACAATGTTGGATAATAATACTGACAAACCCTTTGTTTACCAATTACTACTTGCAGATGGGGAATTTATATAATATCTCCGAACCTAAAATAGCAAAAACAAATAATTAAATTATTTGCATTTTAAAATTCTGTTCCAACCACAAGAGTTTTAAATACACTTAAAAAACACTGTATGCTTTATATAGTTTGTACAGATGTTTTCATGGGTATGCAAAAAAAGGATCGCTTAGGCTATGCCCAGTAGTTGGCACAGTAACATTTTGCTAATCCAAATTCAATTGGCATTTGCAAAACCTCAATTTGACGGGATCAGGCAGGGCATGGAGCGGGCTGGTGCCCACTGGAAGTATAAGGATCAAATTATATTTATTTTAATGGACAAGCACAGAATACTAAATCGGACAATAACAACCAATGGAAGAGACATTAACTCTTAAATGTAGAGAGAGGGAAAAGAGCAATCTACCAACAAGACTAAATATCATTCCTTATTATACGAAAAAAACTAAAATAATTGATTTAAGGTGTACAGTGTCGTTTGATTATCTGGCAGCGGACAAAAAGTATGCAAAGCCATTTTTTGGAGCAATTTTCACTGCCCCATTTCCATGAAGTAGGTATATAGAGTTGCTTTAAAGGGAAACTTTTGAAACCACCCTTATGAAGGTGGCTGGCAACCCACCACGCGTCACACTATTGGACCTGCTAAAAAATCATGGCCAAAGGTTATATTTCAATAAGTACATTCGTCGACCAGGGCAAAAATATCTACATGCCACTTTAAAACTAATTGGTAGACCTGTCAGTCCAAATAGCAGAAGGTATACAGCCCTGTGTTCCCAGGATTTACTAAATATTTTTCAACATGAGATAAAAACCTTGATTGTTGCTCAACAACTTTAAAGGTTCATACAACCTGCAGATTTTTACCAGACCTCAAGCCCCGACTGGCCTGAGCCTGAGAACACCCGCGACGAGACTTTTGCCAAACATTGTTAAGTACTTTTTTTTAATAGCGTTTAAACATGGCAAAATGACACAGCGGTATCATTAAAGTGGAGAAAGGGGGGTTTTTGGTAACAAAATATTAAAAGGTTATGTACTGCAAGGTTCCATTAAACATGACTATGCTTAAACAGCATTTACACATTTCTCATATTTATTTACAATACCATTTACCACACATTCTTCCTATATTGGGGACCTAAAGACTTGTTTAGAAGTATTCATCGGGGGGAAGTTAAAAGGAATTCCATAGGATGCATATTTATAAACGAGCGGCAACTTTTCGCAGCTGAGTTTTCCGCCATTTTGCATAAATCGCTAATAACGCGATTACAAATGCGTGAAAACCCGGCCGTGGAAAAGTAAAACCTTGTTAATTTGGCATCAATTACCTCTCACTTCTATTTATAAAGCATCAGTAACTGATGCGAAACGCCAAGAACAGGCTGGGGAGGGAATGCGGGTAAGGATCGGCGTGGTGGTCAGCATTGATCAGAGGGGTGTGGTGGGGTGGTATGCCCACCCTGCCCTCGCCAAAACCCCGCGGCGAGGGCGGGGGTGTACGCCCACCCCGCCCTCGCCCCCCGCGGCAGATGTGATCACCCGCTGCAACCCCTTCCCAGCAGCCCCTACCAGACCCCACCCCGTTACTCATGCAGGGGGGTAGGGAAGGGCCTGTTGGGGGGGTGGGGGACCCTCCAGCAGGGGCACGAAATGTGCCTTTTGGGGCTTAAGGGGTCCCATAGCTCGAACCCGGGACCCCCCTCCCGGCCCTTGTAGGGCCCTTCAGGCAATGAGAAGTGCCTTTGGCAAAGGGTCCCACAGCTCAAACCGGGACCCAACCGGGAGCGGTTCTTTAAAAAGCCCTCAACGAGGCCAATGTTGCCGGCCATTGATCTGCGCGCAACATCTTCAGGCTAGCAACACCAACCCCACTGAGGTCGCCGATGCCAGGCAGGTCACTTGCGGCTGCCAGTGAGATCACTGGCACCACCGGCCTCAGCAGAGCCGATGTAGCTAGCCGCTTCTTTCTTCAGCATCTATGGCGATGGCATCTGAGTTCCGCGGTGGGTTGCTGCACTTTATATAGGTTGCAGAAAACCCTAATCCATTTCTGATTGGTCAATTTTTTAAGCTTGGTTTACATGGTTTACATTAACCAATCAGATTCAGAAAATTTCCAGCTGCAGGGGGTACCTCTCGGGGGTCAGCGGCCTCAGCGGAGATGATGTCGCCGGATGGAAGAAAGAAGACGCCAAAGGCTCTTTAAGAGCCACTCACTGGGGGTCCCGGTTCGAGCTGCGGGACCCTCACCAAAGGACTTTATGCCGCAAGGGCCGGGGAGGGGGGGTTCCCGGTTCGAGCAGCAGCAGGACCCTTAAGCCCCAAAGGCCCTTCTCATTATAAAATGGCGGATACCGGTATTTTTCCTCGCCAATGTGCGGCGGTAATTTTACGGCGCTATTTATCGGCCGTTTAAAATTGGCCCAAGTTGTGATAATTAAAAAATATAAGGAGAGATCAGTAACATCTTTTTTTAGGAAGCCGACATCTACAAATTCTTTGCTTCACTATTATAGCACAGACCATGAACAACTTAAGAGAGAATCCAAAGGACAATTATAGTGCGTTAGACACAACTGCACTATGATCTTAACTATCATGAACAATTGTGGATTATTTAAAACGCTGACAGGAAATATCCGCATACACTTCTGAAAAGGTAGAGAAAAGATGTGGGTAGACTACCACAAGAGTCAACTGCTGACACCTAGGCAGGAAGGACAGATAATTTATCTCGACCTACTGTAATGCATGACAGGACCTTTAAGCTAGGTACACACCTAGCGATTTTTCCTCCTGACGACCGTTCGATACTTTGAACGGTCGGCCAGGAGGAAGGACTGTCGGTCACGGCAAAAGCAGCCGCGTCTGATAGTCACCGCGACCGATCGTGCGGTCCATAGGGACCGCACGATCGGACGAGGTTTACATCCTGTCGATCGTCCTTTGTCCGATTTGGACGAACGGTCTGATCGGATATGGGCACATTCGGATGCGATAATTCGGTCCGATCGACCTATACACTGAATATCGGTCGATCGGACCGAAATATCTCATTGTGTACCCAGCTTAAGGGAATTTATCAAAAATTGGCACATCCTAACAAGTGACCTTTATTCTCTAGCTTACACCCTAATATGACAGCTAGAAGAAAGATGAACCTGTCAGACTCACTAAAAGCCATTTTCAGTGGATAAAAAAACTGATATACAAAAGAAGCAAATAAATATATCCCCCATATAAATATCTTACTATAAATGTTAAGATTTGGAATTTACATGTGTATAAAATATTACGCACCTGGAAGAACCCTAGATTCCTCATTTGTATTAACTGAAATTAGTAGTACATTGTATTTAAGTTGGGAAGAATTTAGAATTAAAGGGCATCTATAGTGAAAAAACACATTGCCCCTTTGCAAAGTTAAATTCATGTACTCTGTGCTGCCTTAATCCTATCCCTGTCAGTGACTCTGTTTAACTATGGTGTCAGATCTGGGTGCAGCACTCCCCCCTTCCACTCCCCTCTGTTACCTCCTCCATGTCTCAAATCCGGCTAACCGACAAGCTTATCATATGCAGTAGGAGTTAAAGTTCAACATCCTGAAAAACACACCACGCACAGTGGCCAATAGAAAGCAAGCTGTCCTGGAGAACAGAAGAAGGAGCACGTACAGTTTACGATCTCTCACTTTGTGACCCTCATCAATCAGTGAAAGTATTAAGAAGGTGGGTCAAGTGCAGCCTTATATCTAACATCAAAGCTACCTCTCTCCCCTGCTAATGCTCGTACTCTATGGTTATTACGAGCAGGGAGGGGGATACGTCACAGGGATTTGATTGACAGTCCAAGTAGGATACAGGAATGCAATCACGTATTCTTCTAAAGGTGTATTTCAGGACAGAGAGGGAATCTGAAAAAGTGAAGACACTCTGGGGGTTGTGGGGAATTATAGAACCATGGAAAGAAAGAAAAAAAAGTTCATTTTCCCACTATAGATGCCCTTTAAGAAGATTTAGAATTAGACGATTAGATGAAGTTTGAAAAATATATAAGGTGTCATACAGAATGTGACAACGATTTTGGTATTTTAACCATTTACCGGTAATTCTTAATACTGGACACTTTCTGTATAACTCGAAGATGTATGAATTTGCACAGACACTATGACCTTTTCACTTTAAAAATTTCTCTAAAAAAATTATGTGATTTAATGTGTCCTTAACCGACATTGGTATTAAAATCTATTCGTAAAAAGGTAATTAAAGGGAAATGTGGTCCAAAAATACTTTAGGTAAATGATAGGAATGCTCTCCTGGGAATTTTTGCTATTTATTTTATTGTTGTTTTGATAGTTTTGAAGATATGTACATTTTTGTGTGTGATCACAGCATCACCAGGTCCCCTGCACTCCTGCTCTGAAACCATGTCAGTCAATCTGCACTGTGTCTCCTCCTCCCCTTTGCAGCCCCCTGGTTCTCCCATCATGGACCCCATGGTTCCTCTAGTCACGGGTGCATAAGTCCCACACACCACAAGTGCATAAGCCCCGCCCACTCACGGGTGCCAAAGGCCCCCACTCAGGGTGCCGTGGGCTACTCAGACACCCCACCACCCCTACAGAAAACTCTGTGGAAACAGCCTTTTCAGGCAATGAGAACTGCTGTTTTCACATAGTGGGAAAGAAGGGCTGTAGATTCCTTACCTTCTTTGTCAGGACTTCACCAACAAAAGAGGAGGAGGGACTTTCTGTCTCCCTCACACACTGAGGGAGTCTGAGGCTGTGTCCACCAGCGGCACATGTGCAGGAGAAGCTTTAGGAATGTCACATGTCAGCCTCCCACCGAACTTTCTGGTCAGTCATTTCTTTATATCTTGGCTGTGAGCACGTAGAGAGGTGGTGATGGCTTGTTTTAAAGGAGGAAAATGGCCTTTAATTTACTTGTTTGGAGACCACAGTTCCCTTTAATTTTTGTGCATGTCCCAAATGGAAGTGTCTGTCAGGCACTTTCCTCTTCCCAATCCGGTGGCGGGTCCGTCTGGTCTCGCAATCTTCGGGCTCCTTCGTCAGGGTGACGTCATCCATCCAAGTCCAGCGTCTTTGTGCATAAGCACGTTGCTTTTGCTGCACACCCGCCGATCCTCTTCTGATGCCGTACGGAACGTGAAGGCACCCCTCCTTATCTCCTCCTATCCTCAGACGAAGGAGAGCCAATTCATTCAAATAAGCCAATCCTGCATCTGGCTCTGCCAATCCTTTCCCCTGGTTCCTCTGGTCTTTATATTGCTTTCACTGACTATTCACCCTTGCCTGTTATAGTTGGTTGCCAAGCTAGTGGTCCACTTAATGTTTCTTGTTGCGGCAATTAGTAGCCAATCTGGTTCTTCATATTTTCCTGTAATTGTATGTTTGTGCTCTTGTTCCCTTATCTTTTGTCTTCAGTTCCTGTAATATCTTTGGTGTTTCAGTTTTCAGCGTCCATACCTTGTGCTTTAAGACCTGGGGGTAACCGTGTACAGCGAGACCCAACAAGTCTCCTGACGATCGGGGGCTTGTCTATAGGTAAGACAGCGGCTGTAGATTGGGGTATAGGCGCTAAAAGGTATACTCTGGGATTCTGGGCATCAGATGTCATTTTAGCACTAGGTTACCCTGGGATGGTTTAGGACTGTAACAACTTATAAATGAGATTGGATGTGCAGTGGATTCTTATAAAAAACTGTTGATAAAAAGAGCAGACCAGAAAGGTACATATCCCAGACTTTTGAAAACTGACAGACAGGATTGACTATCATTTCAAAGATCAGAATACACACAGCCCTGAGTGTTCAGCATAGGGAGGAAAATCGGGGAGGTGTGTTTCCTTCGACTGCAGTGGGGGATTTTATGGCCTTTCCTGAACAACATTTGGCTAAGCCAAACGTTCGCCGGCCCCGCGCACTGTTCGGGAAATCCGCACACACAGTGCAGATAAAGTCCCAATACCATGAATCAAACAGTCAGGGTGTTCCTAGGTTTTTGGTACCTGAAAAAAATTTTAACTGCCGCTTATAGCTGTAGTGTGTTGTTTACGTGAAGCAGGCTGTTGTCAGGGAACATAGGCATGGCTTGTGGAGGGGGTGTGGTGGGCTGACTAACACTGACTGGTTAACTGGAGGACTGAATTAACACTGATGGTGGACTGGTGATGAAATGCAGTATTGCAGAAAGGAGGATATTTTTAACTGCCACCTTTTAAGTGTTCCACAGGGGTACGCCCGAGCAAATGTTTCAGTTTGCTTCATGGTAAGGGCACCCTGCAAATGGTATCAGGGCTTTATCAGTACTGTGTGTACCTAGCTTATTTATGTAGAAATAAAGAATAGGCTGGCCAAACACCTGTCATATATAAAAGACTAGCACATAGACACTTGTCAGAGGGCAAAAATATTTCTGAGGTGGCCCATTATTTCTAATGATGTATCAGGGAAAACTATAATGGTCTAGTCTGCCAAGGGATTGTTAAAATGCATCAAGGGATCAGAAGAGACACAGATAAAAAAAAACCTTTTGAGATCAGAATGTCAATAAATCATTAAATCCCTGAAGGTTAGCTTCAACTGTGGATCTTGGATATTGGACCAATCCTTTACCCCACCCCAATCTGATTGGTCCAATACCCACGATCCAATCAGATCAAGTTTCATTTAGACCAATCAGATTTTAAAGGTGTGTGGGGAGACACTATAAAATGCAAGAGATGTGAATTGCAGCTAGCAGCTATAGATTAGCATTTGTAGTCTTGTATTTGGCATAAGGTCTAAAACAGTTAGCTGTTAGTCAGGATACACACCTTGTGGGTAGGCTCAATGAGTTACACTTCAGCCCTTATCCTTAGATCCTCATTATTTGGTGAAAGTATTAAATAGCACTGCTGCTGGTAGTTCTCTATTTATGTTATTTTAAAGCAGGCCATCAGAAAAACTTATCATATATACTCAGTATAAACCTGTAAAATCAGCCTGAAAACCGAACTCGGTTTATACTCAAGTCAGTTACCTTATAGCAGAAATCAGGCAGCCGCACACTCTCTCCCACTTCTCTCTACTGGCGTGCCGGCTGATGTCATGCCCGGGCGCGAGTAGGGATGTCAGCCAGCTCTTCAGTATAGGGAGCATGGGAGCGAGCCTGCGGCTCGCCTGATTTCTGCTATAAGTTACAGGTACTGCCAGATCCAGGGGTGCCTCAGAATGCCACAGAGCATGCCCACAAAGGTACACCATGAAAGGGTGTTTGAAACAGTACAGAATCAGAAGGCAGTAGTGGTCATAATTTCTCCCCTCGACTTATACTAGAGTCAATCACTTTAATTTGTTTTTTCTGGTAAAAGTAGTACCTCGGTTTTATACTCGGGTGGCTTAACTCGAATATATATGGTATCTTAAAAAATTTAATTACTGAGCCAGAAATCTGATTTTGTTTTTTTCTGGTCAAATGCCTTCTAACATAGTTCTAACATTATATAGCGCCAAACATCTTCGTGGCGTTTTACAATTACATATTCTACATTACATATAGGGTAATACATGTTATACAAAGTCATACATATTACATACACAGGTAATACATATATAAGTAAACAGAGTGAGGAGTTTTACAGCATTACCGTGATACAATATGAGAGAGGACCCTGTCCAAAGAGCTTACAGACTAGAGGATATGGGGGTAAGACATTAGGTTGCGGGGATCGGAAGGCTGAAATAGATTGACAGTGGAGCGTGAAAGGCGAGTTGGATCATATTGGGTAGTAAGGGGGTAATGTTTAGGCCAGGTTATATGCTTGCTAAAGAGGTGGGGTTTAAGGTTACGTTTGAAGGTGTTAAGGGATGGTGAGTGATGGACCAAAGGAGGGAGGGAGTTCCAGAGCGAGGGGCAGCACGAGTAAAGTCCTGAATGCGGGCATGGGAAGAGGTGACCAGAGTGCATGAGAGGAGGGTATCATTTGCAGAGTGGAGGTGCGCCTGGGACGGTATCGCTGGATCAGCCTGAGATATATGGAGGGGCTGTGTTGGATAGTGCTTTATAGTATAAGGTAAGCAGTTTGAACTGGACCTTTGGTAATGGGCAACCAGTGGAGGGATGGGCAGGGAGGAGAGGCTTAGAGAAGCGAGAAGAGAAATGAATGAGCGGAGGAGCAGAGTTGAGAATGGATTGAAGCGATGCAAGGCGGGTATTTGGTAAACCACACAGGAGTGTGTTGCAGAAGTCTAGCCGGGATATGATTAGGGCATGGACTAGGATTTTTGTAACTTCCTTCGAGAGGAGGGTCGAATGCGGGAGATGTTTTTGAGTTGGAGACAACAGGAGTTGGCAATCGAATTGAACATGAGGTTTGAAGGAAAGATCGGAATCTAGCATTATTCCCAGGCAGCGGACATAAGGAGATGGGGATAGGGTGTGTTGTTAATATTAATAGTAAGGCTAGGGAAGGGAACAGATCGTGAGGGTGGGGAAAAGGACAAGTAGTCTTGTCCAGTGTAGTTTGAGAAAGCGGAGGACATGAAGGCAGAGATGACATAAGGCAACTGGGGACCTGGGATGTAAGTGTAGGGAGATCCGGGGCATAGATGTAATTGGGTATCGTCCGCCATACAGGTGATACTGGACCCAAATGAACTAATAAGTTATCCAAGGCCATAAGTGTAGATAGAGAAAGAAGAGGACGGGTACACGAGCCTGCGGGACTCTACCGAGGAGTGGGGCGAGGAGTGGAGCTAGTTCAGAGTGAAAAACACTAAAGGTCCTACCAGAGAAGAGAGGATAGCCAAGAAAGTGCAGTGTCCTGGATACCTAAGGAGGCCATGATCTGAAGAAGTAGAGGGTGATCAACAGTATCAAAAAGCCGAGGACAGATCAAGAAGAATGAGCAAAGAGTAGTGACCTTAGATTAAGAATAAATAAATCATTGGTCACTTTAGTGAGGGCAGTTTCCGTGGAGTGGTTTATGGCAGAAGCCTGACTGGAGGTGGTCAAAGAGAGTAGCAGGTATTTAACCAGGTCAGCATAGACGTGTCTTTCAGTAGTTTGGAAGCAAAAGGGAGAAGAGAAACAGGCCGGTAGCTGGAGAGAGAGCAGACAGTCAAGTAACACCTGATTGCTCCGTATATACTTTATATGGAATGTTCATTTTAACACAAATACATATACCCATGTTATCGGCGTGTCTTAACTGTATGAAAATTTCTGTTCGGACCAATAAGTCATGATGTCTACAGCAGTAGTTACTCTTACCGACCTTTCCATACAACCGGCCGATGTTCACAACAATCCATCAGGATGAGAAATAGGACCATTAGAACATTTTCTAAACATGTCTAATTAGGTTTGTTGATATCCTGCCCACCAATATCAGGGTGTTTTCAATAAACTGACCTGTGTATGTTTGCCTTTAGTTTGCCATTTCTAATTTTCAACTAACAGATTTTTTTCTATCAGTGTTATAGTGTACTTATAGATTGTTAATTTCCTGTTGTCATTGTACATTATTCAGGGGTATTTCATGACATGCTAATAGGTTACACATGTGATTACCTTATCCATCAAAATCAGCCTCAGCTAATCCTGTCATTTACCATAAAACATTTCAACTTAGCTTGAGGGGTTCATTTGTTCTGAGGGAAAGGAATTGTGGATAAATAAATAATACTAGAAGTCAGGTTCTGGGTGATTAGGGGAAACAATGCAAACTGCAGACAAACTACAAATACAAATATATTAATACAGAGCTTTGAGTTGACAAAAAAAAAACTGTCTCCATCTCATCATTTTGTAGGGTGTTTTTGGCACAAGAACATCATCAGCCACCAGATAGGCTTGCATTCTTCAGTGTCAGACTTGCTTTTTATACAACACTGCACTCCTGTGTAAAAAGCCAAGCTATATTGTGGCTATGGAGCTTACTTTTCAAAAACTCCAAAATTCTCATCTTAAATTCCCACTAACCCTTTGTTTGCTGCAGAGCTATCCTAGATGGGAAACACAGTACTTGCTGGAGGACATGTGGTGAGCTGCACAACTGTATGTTTAACTTAGAAAATACTAGTACATGCCATAAAAATTATCCCATATGGACCTCTGTAGCTTGTTACATGATCCATTCAAGTTCATAGTGCTGATGCTAAATACTACAGTGAGCTGAAAGGCATTACTAGCACCAGATGTGCTTAGGAAGAAGAAGAAGATCAATACTGACAATTGTGTATATATTTTGTCTTCTGTGCATGTACCCAGTTGGAAGTGTTTTCTGTAATATCATGTTATTATTATTTAAAGTAAACTAATATGCATGATTGGAATGTTCTAAATGTAGATAAAGGGAATGTCACTGCCCTTTATTTTAGCAGTTGTAGATTTCTGAACCTTGGCTATAATCCTTCATATTATCGATCACTGAACACTAGTTGAACACTGAATATTTTAGTTAAGGTAAACTGCACTGCAAAGAGTGCATTACAGTCAGACCTCTCTAGTTATTTTCCAAATCACTCTCTGAACGGTGCAGCCGTTTTGGCCAATAAAGTGCCATACACGCGGGCTGATTATTGGCCGAAAGGGCATTCGTATTCATCGTGCATCGCGGGTCGGCAATTGCACGTGTGTACAGACCTTAATTATCAAAGCTATTGGATTCTGAAAATTTGGAAGATAAAATTTACAGAGAGCCTTGATATGTCACTCACTCACTACATGCCTACTAAATAATGTCAGCAACAGGCAGATATCTGATGTAATAGAATGTGTGCACGTGAATGTTTGCCTGTGTGGGTGTGCATGTTATGACTCAGGTATGCTGCATATGCATGTAATATAAATAGAGTTAGGTGATTAACACGTGGTTTTTATGTACAGCAAATCAGATAGAAAGAAAGACAGATAGGCACCCATTTTCACTAAGGCTGGAACACACCATGCACATATTTTGGTCCAATCAACCGATAGTTCAGTGTACGGTGATTGGGCAAAAATAACACATGGGTTTTGGCCATGTCCATTCGTCCAAATCGGACATGGTGGAAAACCATGTCGATCATGCAGTTCTATAGATCACACGCTCGTTTACGGTAAACTGTCGGTCGTGTCAATGGTGGCCACAGCCGACAGTTTACCACAACCGAGCATTGGTTTATAGAGGTCTGGCCGACCGGAAGGAAAGGAAAATCACATGGTGTGTACCATGCTTTAGATAGATAGATCATGCTACATTAGGGAGAAATTCTAAAATTTTAAAAATATCACACATAGCAACGGCAAAGCACATAGGAGCACAGGTTAAAGTTAAAGTATTTTGATTCCTGCCTGCAGTAAGATGTTTAAGACTTTACTGGCAAACAAGATCAAAACAAAGGAAAAACCAGCAAACCAGATGCAGTGAGAACTACTGCAATGGTATTCTATGGGGATCGGAATTTATGATTTCGTTATCATAGATTTATGATCGGTAAATTTACGATCATAAATTACGATAATGATCATAAATAATGATCATTAAGCTGATCGTAAAATTAACGATAGTTTTAACCAAAAAAAGTGATACCACGCCTTTATAAAATACGGCCCATAAGGACCTCCAATTAAAGGGACATGTTGGGGGTGCTATTACCACATAGAAGCTTGACCATGCTTCCTAATTAATACATACATAGAAGGACTGTGAGAGCGCTTCTTAGGCTAAATTGCAATTAAATTTGCGTAAGTGTACTGATCTGGTCAATTATTTATACCTTCCAGACTGGGGTACCTTAAAGTGGTTGGAAGGATTTTCATCACAAGATCACAGTAATGTTTACAAACCCATCAGTCCAATTGTAGATAGATGGGAAGAAACTAACTCATACCACAGACTTAGCTATGATAACAAATGTGTTTAATAACTCACACAAAAAGTTTTAGGTGGCATGCACCCATCTTTTATCAAGAGTCACTTGAAAAGGGGTGTATGTCACCCAAACATTTGTGTGAGTTTATTAAACACATTTGTTATCATAGCTAATTCTGTGTTTGAGTTGGTTTCTCCCATGTATCTACGAATGGACTGATGGTTTTAGTATAAATTACTGTGATTCATGAATGAAAAGGCTTCCAACCACGTCACGGTAATTTAGTAGTTTGTTGGGAGACTGGTGAAATAAGCCATTGGTGGGAGTGTGCAAATTTCTAAAAGAAGGAAAACCAGTAGTACACGCCTCAACTCTGAAATGTATACTAAAACCCCTTTGTTTATAAAGGTGCCAGTGTGCAGATAATATGATTTGTATGGGGCCCAGGAATGTGCATTGATTATCTTTTCTATGTTGTATAAATGATTGACCAGATTAGTAGCACTTCTGCTAAATGTAGTTGTAATTTAAAAGACTTCAATGGAGGAAATACATAATGTGCAATTATTTTATTTGGTTAATTTTAATTTTCCTAAGGAGTGAACCCACAGTCCTTCTATTGTATGAAGAAATTAATATTATAAACTGCTAGAGAGATCTTGGATATTTTGTGTTAAACAAGCTTGTTAATCAAAAGCTAATATCTGCAAATAATACTTTGTTAATCGTATAATCAAGAACAATTATGCAGAATTACAGTAGAGTTTAAGTAAAAACATTTTTACCATATGTACGGTAAACCAAAGGTGCTATTTAACAGTATACAGTTCATAGACTGTGTTTGAGTTTATTCTAATAACAATCCTCATCCACTATCTTGTTGATTAAAGGATTGGAAATAAAAAATAAAATTCACAAATAACATGCTTATTGCATATAAAAACAGATTCTTTAAACATATAACTATGGGTTGTGGTATAAATGTGAGTAGGAGATATAAGGGATCCAAAAAACTAAACATGTCATAGGTATAAAATAAAACAAGAAACACAGAACAGGGTTATTAATAAAAGTTCCTATCATTTTAAATGGTGCTTATTTTGCCCAACCAATCAAATGTTACCTTTCAAATGTTAAATAATATCTAATTGGTAAGGGCAAAATTAGCACCATTTTAAACGATAAGAACATTTATTGAATAACCCTGTTAATAGTGTTTCTCTATATGTAATCAAGTAGGTATATGTAGACTTAAAAATCTACAATCTACACCTTTAACCTAACATAAATGAAACGCTGAAAGTTGTCTTTTTCAGAAAGATTTGGCACAAACAAACCTAGGAAGTGTGTTCCTAAGCAGGTAGGGGTATCCAGGTACATAAGAGCATGGAATCCAGTGCTTAAACTTTTCCAGTCTCCACCACTTGGTTAATCAAGTCCATAAACAAGTAGGGATGGCCGTTCACGGATCCGAACCCGGATCCGCGCGGATTTATCCCGTTCGCGAACGGCGGATTTTTCCGGATTTTCCGCCGAAAAACACGTAATTTCGAAAATTTTGAAAATGCAAGGATTTCTCATTTTGATAAATACGTATTTTTGAAAATTTTCAAAATTACGAGGATTACTCGTATTTTCGAAAATACATATTTTCGAAAATACTAGTTTCTCGTATTTTCGAAAATTTCGAAAATACGAAAAATCTAGTAATTTCAAGGGAATTTTTCATTTAATGGGTCCGCTTGCGGATTTTCGAATTTTCGCATTTTTTCGAAAATTCGCGGATCCTCGAGCAGAACAGATTTTGCGAAAGTTCGGAAATTCTATAAACAAGTAGTAAATGTAATAGCAATAGCAAACCTAGGAAGGGTGTGTAATGCTTCCTCAATACCTGAGTGCCACTTCAGCAAAGAAATACGGAGATCATTGCAAAACGCTCGCAAAATTGTAAAAAAATTGTACTCCTCTATCAAACAACATCATGGAGGCCAAAAAAATGTTTGATGATAAATGGGACAGTTTCTTAGTAGTAGGAAGTATAGGAAGAGAAATAAAATGGCGCATCTTACTAAATCTATCAATAACCATCCAAATAAAAGTTTGACCAGACAAAATAGGAAGATACACAATGTAATCCATTGAACTATCCACGCTAAACAACACTGATTGCTCGGTCGAGTCGAAATATAATAAGAATAGAAAGATAGAAATCACTAATAACCTGTGTTTCAACAGAAAAAGCTAAGCCGGACTATGTACATTATATCATAGTTATTGATATATGTTCTGTAGATATGGTTGATCCAGGGATACTTTCTGATTTTGGAGACATAAAAGGAATTTTTCCCCACTCTTTTTAGCTTTTTTTTTTTTCATCCCTTCCTCTGGATCAACTGTTAGGTAGGGTTAAAGAACAGGGCATGAAGGTTGGACTAGATGGATGTATGCCTTTTATAGCACATTCTATGTGTTCCCAGAAGCATCAGTATAAAGAAAAAAGTGCACATGTCCTGTACCTCCTGGTAGCTCTGTTTAGGACTGAGCATGTGCATACCTCTGGGAATAAATTAACTTCAAACAATTCCTTGTTTGCATCACCATAATCTCTATGTTATTTTGTCATCCACAATGTTTAAATAATTTTACTCATCTTGGATCCAATGTGTGTGCTAATCTTCTTATCAGTAAATAAACAAATTCCTCAACTAATGTTCTTTATTACAACAAATAACACAATTTCACTTGTGTCTATTTTTTCATTGCTGTAATCTACTTAGTTAAGTCAAAATTATATTCATACAATAAAATAATATAATAGCAGTGGACAAAATCAAGTTAAACAACAGCAAGTTAGTATTTTGCAATTTTACAAAGGTCATGTTGTAATGTATGTAAATGGTGAATTTTTTTTTAGAAAGTACCTGCAAGCAGTTTTATCATATTGCATGATATCTTATATGTTCTAACTCATATTGGCACGATAAAGCTTTGTTACCGACATTATGACTGTAATGCTCTTCGCAAAGTAGGCAGCTGGAAATGCAAGCATAATAATCACACATTTAAGATCCACAGGATAGAAAGAGGTACACCACCAGTGTTTGGAGTTCACACCACTGAACAAGAGATATTAAATAAGAATGGGAAGAAAGAACTAAGAAACTACAGAGACAATAAAATCTATTAATTTATGTCTCACACATAGTACAAGCAGAAAGAGTCGATGGAAGCGCACACTGTTTCTCAGAAGATATTCTGTTTATTGCATCACACAAATACACAAAGAGTGTGTATTTGTGTGATGCAATAAACAGAATATCTTCTGAGAAACAGTGTGCGCTTCCATCGACTTTTTCTGCTTGTGCTATAGCTTGGAGTCCTTGAGGTAGAGGACTGAGGGAAGCAGCACCTGGAATCATTGGCACATTGCCTAAAGAGTGCCTAGGCCATACCTTTGCTATACGGACTCAACATAAGTACTGTAATAAGTACGCTCTACAGTTTTTTTTTATTTGAAATATGTTTAAGCACAGTAATGGTAAAAATTAAAACCATCAGTACTTCCCGTGTTTGCTGCTGTGTGCCTGTCCCACATAAGAGAAATAATGGCCATGAGTACAGTGAGCTTGGTAGATTGTCAGGAAAGGAATATAAAACCCCCTTGAAGATCATGTAAAGAAGATGGTAACTCCAGAGATTTACATTAAATTAAAAAAAAAAAAAAAAGGCTAATATGAAGATAAAGAACCAATATAGTTTTAAGAAGGAACTATGTACCATGTAAATATTATTCAGATAAAAAAAATTTAAAGACATGCTACAATTGAATATCTATGAGATGTTAGCTATTAACAGGATTATTTGCACAGGCAAAACTTTTTTTTGCATCATATCCTTTGTTTCTGTTTGTTACATAAATTGCACAAATACTGTACCACATGCTTTTGTTTTTTATCAAATATAGAAACAATCTGTACTTTATTATATATAGATAATATATTTTATAATATAATATTTTAGCATTTTGTATGGTTTGTAAATTAAAATAATAATTTAAATAATAAAAGACTTATTTAACAAGAGGTGTTCAATTCTGACTTCTAATCTGGCAGCAACCAATTAGATTTTATCAAATGTTATCTAACTGTAGTAGACAGTAAAAGGATCATCACACAGCAACCAATACCCCGAGTTCGACCCGATACAACGGCTATTATAAATATACAGTAATTATATATATAATTATATACTTATAATACATAAGGCTATGGACCTTGAATGGAGAGGTCAAGTGGAATTTATTCTTATAAAAACATCTCAGCTACAGTACGTAGCTAAGAGGTTTTTATAGAATTATCCACTGCAGGGTTAATCTTTTTCCTTCTGGGCGAGATTAAAGTTTACAATCGTGCTGTGTCTGAGCTGACCTGTGTCTGCGTGATAGCGTTTCTGCAGGCCAGAGAGAGATCGGATGTCTTTCCTATGAGTCATAGATACACCATCCGGGTCCCTTTTCTGGTCTGTGTGAACACTATCAGCTCAGTTATTGTAAACTTCAATATCCCTAATTTTGCCCAAACCAATCAGATGTTTAGCTTTCAAATGGTAAATAACATCTGATTGCTTGGGGCTAAATTAGCACCATTTTTAGCAATAAGAACTTTATTAACTCTCCTGTTTATGTGCTGACGCAACAGCTAGAGCCAGCATGGTATTGTCTCTATATTTACAGCCGTACATATTGGTGGATATACTGTGGTGCTGGAATTGAAACCATTGAGAGACAGAACTGCAGTTGTGGTATAGGGTTATTATGTGCATTATTGAATTTTTTATAACTATTGAACTTTGTAAGAATTTGTGGCTGGCCAGCCAACTTAGAGATTTTAAATGTAATAAAGCTGGTGTATTTAATAATTGGGAGTCTATGGATAAAACTGCATTCCCCTTTTAATCATTGGTTGCTGGGGAATTTTGTTTGTTTTAGGTGTTCCGATTGCAATACGTTTGTAGTTTGTTGGGATCCAGACTATTACCCCGTTAAATTTATAGGAGGGCTATATAATTTTACTGTGTAGAGTCTAAATTTCTACTTACTTCCTCATAAAACCAAGCAAGTTAGTTTGACAAGATCTATTCTCCTAATCCATGCTGGTTACTACTTATAATGTCAGTCCTTGAAACACATACTCTAGAATATATTCCATTTTAAACTTTCCAGTATCTTCCCCCCACTAAAGTTAAACTTACAGGTCTGTAATTTCCCGTCTGTGAACGACTACCTTTTTGAATATTGGAATAAACATTAACGTGCTTGTGAAGGTTCAACGTGTTGTATTCAATTAGTTCAACTGGACTTGAAGTTTAGTTCTTGAAGACGTTTCGCTAGTCATCCGACTGGCTTTCTCAATTCAGAATGACTTGTACATCTGAATTTGTATTCAGTTATTATGTACCCTGGAAAATGCAATTTTATGCAATTATGTACCCTGGAAAATCCCAATTAGCATTAACAGCCAAGTATTAAGGGAGTGATTGGATAGAGGCTAAGAGGTGTTATAGGAACGCAGAGTAGGTGTCAAAACAGCATTGTACATGGCAGACAGTTGGTGTCGAACTCCCCACCTCTATTAGAGCTTGGTTTCTTTATTTTCACATAAATGGCCTCCTTTAACACCTCCTTGAACCAGTCACGTTTCTTTGCCAATATGTTAACATTACAATTCAAAGGTTGTCCTTATCCTTAAGATGCAGGTACACGGCTGAGTCGACCAAGGAATTGGTCTTCTGTGCTGGGCCATACATTGATGCAGTTGCTGTTTGGTCTCCCCCACATACAAATCAGAGCTCTTTTTTCCAATCCAGAGGCACACATCCAGACATGAGGGAATCTGTAAAAATAAGAAACACGGCCTAGAAAAAAATTGAACTTAGCTCCCTAGGACCAAGGATGTATTTTATCCGGTCCAGGAGATTTATTAATATTAACTATTTAGTTGTTTCTATTTAAGACATTTGCTTTATCGCCATCCGCTGTAACTAACTTATCCTGATTAATTAATGTGCCACATTTCAGTCCTCATCTTCGTACTATTAATATACTTAAAAAAGGTTTTAGACTAGTGATGCTTTGTTCAGCTATCCTAATTCATTATTAATTTTAGCTAGTTTGATTGCTTTCTTACACTCCTTGTTACGGTTTTTATTATCCCTAAATGCCACCCGCACGCACCCCCTCCCCAGCAGCCCCTCCAAGCCCCTGCCCCGCCGCTGGTGGGGAGGGGAAGGGAAGGACCCGCTAGGAGGGGCCACATGAAAATAAATTGCAAAAATTCTCAGGAGAACAATTCCTCTAAATTTCAAGTTTTTGGACCACAGTTCCCTTTAACATGACACATGCTTTCCCCATTTCCTTTTTTTGCCCTGCCTAAACAAGGAGAATCCTTCTAAATTTACAGCCCAGTCGTGAAAACTGTTCAACCATGTTTGCTATACCTATTACATCATGCTTTTCATTCAACAACATTATCTCCCATTCAAGACATATACTTTCCCACGCTGATATACAACAAAATAGTTTATATATATATAGAAGTAAATACACATTTATTAGTTACAGATATATATAAAAAATAGTATTACTACTATTTTTATAAATATCTGTATACTAATAATGTGTTTTTAGTTCTTATATATGAATACTATTTTGTTGTATATCAGTGCGGGAAAGTATATGTCTTGTTTTTGAACTCTGCCCATATTACCCCTTCTATTTGGGATTCCGAGCTCTACCCATATTTTTATACATATGGTTTTTGGTTTTATTAAAAGTTTCCTTAATAAATATTATTACCAGCTCGGTTATATTAAGGTGGCCTTGGTGGCTTGGCACCAGGTTTGTTTGTGTGTACTATACCGCCAGGACCTACAACCCTTATTATCTCCAATTCCCATTTGTCACCCAGGATTTTTGCATTCACAACATACATTTTAGATTATGATCCGTAATTTATTTATACATTTTAATACACATGCCTTTCTATCCTATGCAGCCCACCCCCCTTTCCACCACCCACTGGCCTATCTACACCCTTCTTTCTCCTGGGCTATCTATTCCCAGTGAGATGATAATACCCTCCCCCTCCAAACCTAGTTTTAAATCTCCTCCAACCCTCTATCCATCTTCTCCCTAAAACAGCTGACCGCCATTAGTGAGGTGGAACCCATCCCTACTAAAGAGCCTGTAGCCGACAGCAAAGTCTGCCCAGTTCTCTATAAACCCAAAGCCTTCTTACTTACACCACCCTCTTAGCCACGCATTAATGCTATAGCTCCCGCTATTCCCTAGCAAGCACGTGGCTCCCTAACTTGCTTGACTCCTTGTAAATCTATTTTTCAAAGCAACAAGTGTATGTTACTCGTGAATACCAAAAAATAAATGTACACCGTGGTATGCAATATAGTTTTTTTGCATAAATAAAATAGTACGTTAGAAATGTTAGTAAGATTAAACCAGATAACAACAAAAACCAATTTCTGGCACAGTAACTAAAAAAGGTAAATACAAAGATTTTTTGATAAGGCCTGCTCTAAAATACATAAACAGAGAACTACCCAACAGCAGTGCTGGTTTAATACTTATCACCAAATAATGAGTGTTAGGTTTTTTATATATTCTCTATAAAACACTAGCCTAATAGCAGCCATTTTGTTCTTCGACGCCATTTTTGTCCATATTACTTAGTCTGTTTTTCTAGAAATGTACCAAGCTGTTCTCATGGCACTTAGATAATATTTTATCTCAAGGTCATAAGCCTCCTATATTGTGTGTTAACCTGACTCTATCTTCACATTCCAAGACATGTTTTTTATATCATTTGCAGACATAAAGTCTGGTAAAGCCCCTTTTCTCTGGTAAAGTTTTTTGGTTTGAATATTCCAATGTATGAACTAAATAAACTGAGATAGAATTCAGTACATTCAGTGTGTGGCTCAATTCTGTTCTCCGCAGCTGTGAGAGTTTTTCAGTTCTAAACTAGCATCAGTTTCCAGATGGATTAGTATAGGATATTTATTCTTAAAATGAGGATTAAGGTTCACCAGGGCTGAAGGTAGCTCTTGGAGCCTACCCAGCCAGGTGCATATTAGACTAACAGCTAACTGGTGCAGACCTTATGCCTAAGACCACACATATAGTATAGCTGCTAAGCCAACACTAAGTGCAATTCAGATCTCTTGCATTTTATAGTGTCTCCAAAAACACCCTCCAAATCTGATTGATCAAAAATTAAATCTAGAATCTGATTGGATCTTGGGTACTGGACCATCCCCACCCCTAAATCTGATTGCTCCAATCCCCACAATCCAATCAGATTCAAGATTTAAATTAGGTCAATCAGATTTTAAAGGTGTGTACATTTACAACTTATGTTCTCATACGCTATATTTAGTCAACCGCCCAATCAATTTTGACCAAATTAAGCCTAATCCAGTCACAAACTATGATCCAGCTGGAAAAAATGACTAGAACATTGCAAGTAAATTTGTTGCTGCACTCAACATTACGATTGATTCACCATTCATGTTTGATTGAAACACTAATCTATGTATATCTATTGATATCTATGATATCCCTTTTATCTAAGGTGCTCCAATTTCTTTTAGTACTCTGTATATAATTCCCTGTAATAGGTAACCTGTTTTCTGGTGGAAGGGGGAACCCAGAGGTAGCACTGAGGTTCTTTCTGTCATACCACTTTGTGTCTAGTGGAGATTTATTCTGTATTTTCTAATCTACTGATGTAACACTGATACAGTATATAGCCAGCTTTACATCCCATCTGCTTTACATTTTAGCATTTTCTCCAATTTCTTGAGTGGTTGTTACCCACTGACACCTGATCCTGCAGAAAAATGTCCTTGTGTTCTTATGAGCCAGTCTAACCCTGATAAATGTTGTGTCCTATATTAGCAGTTGTAGGTCACATCAACAATGATACAGGGTTAACATTTTAAAAATTCCAATGTGCAAATAAACATTCCAGGTTCTCTCTGAAATAATGTTGCTGTCACCTTATACTAGAATTTAATTGGCAATATAAATCAAACATAGTCTGTTTAAAAGTAATGGCATATTCATACATGGGCTTTATTGTAGGTATTTGTAATATATAAGATTCTGTCTAAAAATTAGCATCTAAAAAATCTGCCACCTTTTTGTCTATTCTACGGATACAAATATCAATAGAATGGTCCGAAAGATGGCAATTCTTATTTCAGAGATGTGAATATTATCCAAGATAAAAATAAAAGTCATATTTAAGTACATGGAAGAAATTGGATTGGCAATTGTGTACTCAGAACTTTAATATAGTGCCGTTAAAGATCAGGATTGGTCATATTGTCTTGATAATGATGGTTTTATGTATTTGTTTATTCAATAATAAAATATAATAGTCAGTTTATGCCCATCAGAGACCTTTTACACCTTAATGGATAGTTACATACATTTTATTTTCTATATTTCTCAATGTTTTCCATTAGATCTTGTTTTATTCCAGCAGAATATCTCTCTACTTTATGTTGGCATGTAAATAAAATCTCCGTGCATTCTGTTAGAATAACGTTACTTACACAAATTTGAATGTTAACCTCAGGGTAAGTCATTTACTGCAGTGTAAAAAGTGAATAAACTGTGTGTAGGAGTTCTTTCGAAAAGAAATAAAAGGTCTATTTATAAATTATCAGTAAACAGGGTTTTTTTCGGCAGTATTCTCTGGCTGCCAGTGGAGAAAAAAATGTATTAAAAAAATTATAATATTCAAAATGTTTGAGTAGTGAGAAAAAGTAAATATTTTGTATATGATAAAAAGTACACATTTTGTTAAGAAAACAACTCCTACGTAGTCCTAGCGTGGCCTACACATAAACAAACCTTATTCAAAAAAAACATCTCAGGGGCTTATGAATGAAGTTGTTTATAGGTAAGACACAAGAGTGCTATGGTGGATCAGGAAAAGGGGGACTGTCTCCCACCTCCTGGTCCAATCAGCTCTCCCAAAGTCATGTAGGTAAAACACTAAAAGATGCACACAAAAAAAGAGAAAACATAGCTAAAGCATTGAATGCATGTATCAAAAAATTAGAAGGAGCTAAAACGTTTAACCCAAAACACAGGAGGTGTCTAGAAGCTACAGATCTGTACCTCTAGAGTAATGCTGCAACACAACACAAATGTTAAATCAGATGTAGATGCCGATCAGAGCGGCAGTATTACCATGATTTTCCTCAGCTGGATCATTATGTGTGATTGACATTAAGACCATAATGTGGTCACAAATGTTCTCCTGGCCTGGGCAGAACTTACCATTAGATCTGTGTCTAGGGGCACCTGTGGTTGAGGTCAGTCTCCCCCTATCCCTTTTTGATCCCCCTCTGAATTTTAGGTTTTTAAAAGTATACCACTACATTAAAATTAATATTTTAATATTTTTTTTAAAAAATTGCCGTTTAACATTTCAGCATAAATAAAGTCTTACCTAAAAAAGTAGTTAAGTTGGGGTGTGACTTGTGTTTAGGGGTAGGGTTAAGGGCATCAGGCTTTGTGTGCCTAAACTTGAGGTGTAAATCTGACCCTGGTCAAGACAGTTGTTAGGATGGCCATAGAACAAGTAAAATTGTTATCCATGACTTTGAATACTAAAAGACACCTGTTTTATTTATCTAAACTAGTTAAACCCAAAATATTAGACTATTATTGTACTGCCTAAATTTCCATTCAGCCTGATATGGATATTAAAAAATGCTTGTGAAGGTTTTCATCACCAGGACATGGTATATTGTTCTATTAAGTTAAATCAACTGGATGTTGATCTTTATGTCCAGTTGATCTAACTGAATACAACATAATATTAAAAATGTATTGACTGCTCAGAGTTTGTATAGAGATATAAAACAAGGCTTTGCTAATTTTTTTAAAATATCCATAAGACAATGAGAAAGATCAATAGGAGAATTATCCAGAGTCGCTATTGCTCCGGGGAAATCTTCCTTCCCGAATTCAATATCAGGTTTCTGTTTTGGGATTTACTCACAGCGCTATTAACTCGCAGTAAAAGCCAACGCAAAATCAAATATTGAATTTGTTGCAAGTCTGTTTTGGATAGGTTTCAGGGTTTAAAGGGTATGTACACTGGAAAATTTATTTTTTTAAATTGCCATTAGTGGAAACTATAATCCATCCCACTATCACTGTACCATTTTGTTAATATCCATCTTACATTTCAGCATTTGTATGCAGTTTTGCTGTAGCTGGAATGGTTTGACAGTTGGTGTGCTGGAACTGAGGTGGATACATAGAGAGGAGCTGAAAAAGACATGAGGAGATCTAGTGACAGAGCGCAAAAAGGGATCAGTTCCTGACAGCACTAAAAATATAGAAAAGGATAAAGGCAAGTCATTTTTTCAGTTTAGTGACCCTTTAAAAAAATACAAACTTTGGAAAGCATCAGTCAGTCAGTCTAGGATATGATAACTTCAAAGCTTACCTTTCAGGTTTAGTTTTCCTTTTAATACTTTACACAAACTTTAGGATAGAATAAATCCAGTTCACTAAGAAAGTCTGTCTTCTTGGTTAGGCAGGTTTCCTAACCTTTCAATGTGATTATTGCGCAGTAGTGGTTATTTAATCATTCTTGTTTCCATTTATTTTTCCATCTTTGAGTTGTTTGATATATTTTGGTTTTTATTTTGATTCACATGACTTTAACCGGCTGAAGCAGTACACTGGTTTAAAAAATGTTAACTATAATCTTCAGTATAAAAAAAATCATAAGCAAAATCTAATTGCAAATCAATTTGCTGCAAATTATAGCCCAGAGATGCACACATCTTATTAAGATAATAAGGAATACAGAAGCAAATGAACGTGGATGTGTAGATTTTTGTTCTGACATTGCGATAATTAAGAGATTGGTACTGATATACACATTCAGAGAGCTATTGATTCAGGGATCCCAGGAAAAATTGCATTGCAGGGTTTCTGAGGAGTAAAATAGGAAAGATTGTTAATAGAATAAGCCAATGTACACACTGTGATAAAAAACCTGACACAACATCCAGCACCCAGTGGAATTTAAACCCACAAACCTCATGTGTACTTCCTGAAATTTCTCTTACTAAAAGAAGATTTTTTTTAAACCACTAAGTAGTAATAAACCAATCTCTGCAAAACAGTCATTATAGTTCCGTTTCCTTCAAGGGTGCATGGTTTATTAGGGTGACAATATCCAAGCATCAATTAAACTGGAGATGAACAGAACTGGTGAGTTCCAGGGGTTCAGTGGAACTAATTGAAATTCTAGAAAATCCAATTTAAGTATAATTGAAGCGGAATTTTATTTTTTACCTAATTTTCAACTTTTTTATCTTGATTATTGAATTCTAGACTGTGAGTTTCTATGTATATATTTTCTAATTAACAAATTTTCGTTAGGTTCAAACTTTTGGAATTTCTGAAAATTCAAAACTGGTACTCATCTCTAGTTGAAACTGAAGATATACTAACCAGTAGAGATGGCCGGTTCGCGGACCCGAACCCGGATCCGCCGCGGATTTCTCCCGTCCGCGAACGGCGGATTATTCCGGACTTTCTGGACTTCCGAACTTCCGAACTGTGGATTTTTTTTTTACGAAAATTTTCGAAAATACGAGTATCTCCGTAATTACGAGGATCTACGGCACTTACGGGATCCGGAAAGAAGAAAACCGAGATATCGTAATTCGAGGATTCACGTAATTAGCGAGTTCTCGTAATTACGAGAATACTCGTAAAAAACGAGTATCGTTTGTGTAAATTTTCAAGACGGAGCAAGCCACATGATCCAAAATAAGCCAATGGCAGCTATCATAGTTACAGAAAGCCTCGTTTTTTTACGAAAATCTCGTTTTTACGGGAATCCTCGTATTTTCGAAAAATACCGTTTTTTAAAGTCACGCTAGCGGACTGTACTTTAGGTATTGTTGGCATTTATACGTGCTTCTAAGGCCATTACCCAGGTCCTGAGTGGTTAAGTGTACGTTACCAAGGCTATTTAGACCACTTTAATGGGATTTTGCCGAACTTTCATTTTTTAATACGTTTTAACGGGTCCGCTCGCGATGATTTCGGATTTTTGGATTTTTCGGAAATATGCGGATCCTCGCTCGGACCGGATTTTCGAAAGTTCGACATCTCTACTAACCAGCTAGGAAAATGATTGCACCATCATATATATTAGTCTTAATTAAATATCAAATCTTAATATGTGATTTTCAATCAACATTATTCAATGGGCCATTGCTATCTGGGTAAGCACCATTTAGTATAATTTACAAGTTATTTTTGGCTCTTGCACATTCTAAATAATGCTGCTTAATATTACCTCGGTTTGGTTTGATGACTGTTTAATCGAATGGGAGCATATTTGTGGTTTGGTAAACCTGTATTAAAGTTATCATCAGCATGTGGTGATTATTGATTGTATAATTAAATAATATTGTTGTCTAGCAACATGCCAAATACCTCAGGGTTAGTGATATCTAGTGACTTAGGGGTCAGCACTGTTACCGGTAAGTAAAGTAAATTATCTACCCACTTATTGGTTCGGGTGACAGGATGACAGGTTGTGGTTTAGTTGTGGGTTTAAACATTGCACAGTTTGAGTGTAATCTCAGTCGCTAACACCCAAGATAAGATCATCAATGAGGCCCGACTGAGCACCCATACACAAAATTATAGTTTCCCAAAACAGGCTTTTCGGAACACACTCGGGTCGGGCCGTTTGTATGAATCTATAGTCGATAAATATTTCATTAAGAGTAACACTTTGGCTGAGGGTGCTAACCATAGGTTGCTGGCTGATCATTGTGGTAAATACTGCTGGAATGCTATCTACCTCTTAATAAATTAAATTTAGATATACAGCTGCTAAAAACAGCTTGCATGTTAAAGGACATGTCCACCCCCAAAACTATAATCCCCCCAACTACTACGGCCCCACCATGTTGTGTAGTTTATCCTTACCTCACATCCCAGCTCCATAGGGTTTCTCCTGTAAACCCCCCCCAAAGTCTCAAACTAACCACCAGGAGGATAGCAGGTCTCTGCCTGCTATCTAGCCCCGGTAGATATTTGCCATGCGCACTGCAGCCCTTCTCCCCCCTCCCTCCCCCTCCTCTCCCTCCCTCCCTCCCTCCCGTTCTACTATCCCTCCCCCTAGCATTAATCCCCCTTAATATTATGCTCCCCCATGTCCCCAGCCCCAACCGCATGATTTTTTTTTTCAAAAAGCTCCCAAACTCTTACTTACCTCTCCGCTTTCCTCCGCTGCACGAATGACTGGCAGCCGCGTCCGTGATTGGCTGCCGCTCAGCCAACACAGACGCGACTGCCGGTCCCGCCCCTCTGCTTGCATTCTCGCAAGCAGAGGGCCGGTAGTGCGGCGGAGGATCGAGGGGAGGTAATAAAGTTTGGGGAGCTTTTTGAAAAAACGAAACATGCGTTGGGGCTGGGAACATGGGGAGCATAATATTAAAAAACGATTTCAGGGTGGACATGCCCTTTATTACTAGATTTAGGTCTATTTCACCATAATTCAAAATCCTCACATTGTACCTGTCAATTTCCAGGAGGCAATGCCAATGTCCAGCTCTGTGTGTAACAGTTGCAGTGTTTATACCTTCTCTGCAACAGAAAATATAATAGTAATGAATGAATGAATAAATAAATAATAATTATATAATAATTCCTAGAATACGGTGACAATTCAACTCTATGTGTGAACCCAAGTTACATGAAACCAGTATATTTGGTTAACACGTTTACGGTATAGATTCACGGAGCGCAAAAAAATAACAAATACAGACATGTCTTGCAGTGCTGTTATTTTTGTGTTTAGGAGATGAGTAAGAAATAATAATAAACAAATCTGCTATTTTAACTTCATCTAATTTTAGGAAGGATAACCAGCATATATAAACATTCATCATTTTTGAGCTTCAAGGCAAAAAATTTTAAAATAGATGGAAGAGCAGATTATTTTTCAAAACTGTATTAATAGTTTTAATTACCATAATCCTTGTAACTTGAGACTTATATTGTCCATTATTTGATATAAGCAGAAACATTTTTCCCTTTAATTACATGTGAATGGGTATTTTTGTAACACACATTTGATGAAAGGAGGTAGAGGGGTTACTCATGTACCAGGCCCAAACCAGGCCCAATCAAATTCTTACTTTCTTGTTGTTTTAGGGGCAGATGGTGAATTTTACACCAATCACATTTTAATAACGGTCCTGCTCTGAAAAGTGTATTGCGCATGCTGGAAGAACAACTCCACACCTGAATCAATACTGTATATAATGTTGTTGCCTAGTTGTTATTTTTTAGGTCAAGACAGTACGATTCTGGTTTTAGGGCTAGGCCACACTGCTGCGATTTTTCTGCATTTTTTTTTAAAATCATTGGAATCGCGGCAATGCACCGAAAATGCGCATTTTCGGGTGCGATGCGATTGCGCTTGCCATTGCGATTTGCATTCCGCATTTTTAATCGCAATCGCATGCGCTTTCCAATACTTAAAGGACAATTATACTCACCTTCCCTCCGCTCCTCTTCTGTGTCCATTAGCTTTTACCCAGGGTGAGGAACGGAACCGGCTGCTCCTCACCCCTGGGTTCACGAAGCTTACACACTCTGGTGTAAGCTTCGCGAACCCAGGGGTAAGGAACAGCCAGTTCAGGTCCTCACCCTGGGTAAAAGCTAATGGACACAGAAGAGAAGCGGAGAGAAGGTGAGTATAATTGTCCTTTAATGAAAAAACGCATGCGCAAACGCAACGAAATCACACATGAAATCCCATGCGATTCCGTTTGCGATTGAGTTTGCGTTGCAGTGTGGCCATGCCCTTAATCAGGACTAAATAATAGAATTATGATTACTAGACTCAACATCTCAACTGTCAAGCCAGTGTATGCATGGCCAGCATATAACTTTATTACTTTTCACCTCCACATAAAGAAAGTTCAGCCCCTCTGAACCAGGCAAACAATTATGACATTTTCCCTCCCATAGCCTTCAATATATTTCGCCTGCACATTTTAACCTAAATTTGTAAAGTTAAATTCAGAGGAAACAAACTTATCTAAAAAGTAATTCCACACTTGGAAAACACTCAAGCTGGGTACACACAGTACCAATAAAGCCCCGATACCGTCGGATCCGATGGTATGGGGCTTATCGGTACTGTGTGTACCCAGCTTTTCCGAACAGCATGGCGGCCGAACAAATGAGTCGGCCAAACGTTCGGAAAAGAGGGAAAACTTCCCTCGATCATGGAAGACTCCCTTATAGTTAGTGGCCGAGGGAAACACAGAGTCCTGAGCATTAGGAGAACGCTCGGGACTGTGTGTAGGGAGATCTTTGAAAAATGACAGACAATATCTTGCAGATCCTGTCTGTCATCTTTCAGAAATCTGTAGTGTGTGTACCCAGCTTTATATCTGGTTCTTATCTTGTTTTGGTCATTTCCCTCAACCAGACAATTAAACACTAACCTTGAACTGTCGTTCTCTCTTTCTTCTGGCAGGTAATTAGTAATTTACGATATTCAGGTAACCGTTGATTAGTAGAGATGGCCGAATTAGTAGAGATGGCCATTAAAGTCAATGGGAGTCAAATAGTTCGAAAAGTTCTAATGAAATACAATTAAAATTTCAATGGTAACTTAATATAAATGGCTGTGGGACCTGGGAAATGGTCTGGGGAACATGTTCGAATATCCAGGACATTCGAAAAATCAATTTTACTCTCACTCGCGCTATTTTTGAGTTAGTTCGCGCCTAGGTACCATGTACATTTTACTCGCGGATTCGATGCTCGCGTATAGGCATTAATGGACACTTTACTCGTAGATTCGATGTTCGCGTCTAGATACCATCGACATTTTACTCGCGGATTCGATGCTCATGAATAGGTTTTAATGGACACTTTACTCGCGGATTCGATGCTCGTGTTCTTGCCTAGATACCATGGACATTTTACTCGCGGATTCTATGCTTGCGTATAGGTTTTAATGGACCCTTTACTCGCGGATTCGATGCTCTCGTATAGATATAATAGGCATTTTCTCGCACATTCGGATGGTTGAACATTCGATATTTATCGAAAGTCCGAAAATATCGAACAATCCGGGTCCGGGATAGTTCGAAATTCATTCGAAATCGAATAGTTCGGCTCGAACTCTGGTTTGAGTTCGAGTTCTAGTCCATCTCTATTGATTAGCATTAAATGGATGCAGGGCAAAAATACATTTTCAAACATGTATCTGTGGTACGGTATTCAGTTAAATCAACTGGAGTTGAAATTTAGATCTTGAAGACGTTCCGCTAGTCATCCAACTGGCTTTCTCAATTCAGAATGATTTGTACAAGAATCACCAATTTTCTGCCCTGTACAAACTTGAAGTCTAGTTGAATACCATAGATATACCATGACCTGGATGAATATGAACCTTCGTAAGCATTTTTGAAGATGCCACATTGGCTAAATGATTGAATCTCATGGGACACTAATGGGGAAATAATGATTTGGTCATAATACATTTGGTCAGTGGTGTTTACAGTATATGTAAAATATAAATCATTTAATTATGCAACTCAACAGTACCATTAAAAAGCCCCAAGAGCTGCAATCTATCTAAAGTACCCCTGTTACGTAGATGTAGTAAGTCAATTATTCCATTTTTTGTTGTATCCTTTGTACATGTACATAACTCTGGCAATAAACTAAACTCTAAACTTGTGCACTAAACTTAGCCCTGAACATATACTAAACTAACAAATAGCTGAACGAAAGGAAACAAAAATGCATCATTTGTATTTCTAATTTTGATAATGTATTATTTTATATCTTGGCAGGCACAACTGGTAGATTGAGATACAAAGTATTATGCCCTCTAAAAAACACTGATGATAGACAATTTAGAGTTAGTGTTTGGTTTTAATTATAATGTTTAGAGTCCCTAAAGGGGGATAAAGTAACATTAGTTCTTCTTAAAATAAGATATAAACTATCAAGATTTAGATTACAATATGACTTACACGTTTAATGTAATCTACCAATCATACTGGAAATAAGAATGTGAAATTCTTGGTTACTGAAAAGTTTGCAGTCATATTGATGTTAAAAAGAGTGTTTAAAGACAATGGAACCTCAAATTTTACTTGGCATTAATGCACAGAATCCTACACTCTTGTGGCTTTTGTCTAATCGCTGGATTTTTTAAAATCTCGATTAAAATAGCAAGTGAAAAAATCAGGTAGAAAAATACATGAAGTTCAACTTCTACAAGGTTATACAGAGGAATTCAAAGAACAAAGCTTCAGGGCACCATCTACAAATTTAGCCTAATGGGGCCAAGCATACATTTCTTTCTGATCCCAAAGTGTCAGTTAGCTAGTTTCCTGGATCAACTTTATAATTAGAAGAATAACTAAATGATCCCTTTCAAATTCAAAAGGTTTAGACTCTTACCAACAGATCCACTCACTATTTCTTACATAAAGGAATTTTATAACAGTTCTGTGCTATAAGGGAAATGTCATTTTCTACAGTGCTGGATGCCCTCTCTTCTCACCCACTCTCTTCTAGGATGATATTTTATTTTTATTTTTTACATATTTAGGTATTGTCTTTAATGTACTGCATGTACAGCAGGCCATACATTGACAACTGATTAATAATCACCAGGGCTGATCATTTGGCGATCTATATTATGCTCCAATATCAGTAAAAAAAAACAGTCCAGGTGGGGAATTTCAGCCATTGAATGCGCTGGACAGCTCGATAATGGATCAATGTCTAGTGAAACTTCGTCTTGATTAAATATAGGGCCAGTGTACAGCCCAATATATAGATAGCAAAAAAGATAATAGGATCACACGGGAACCAGAGCAAGGTGCTTCAAACGTGTTTTATTCAGAGATGCAGCACTACATGTTTTTCAGACCATCTAGGTCTTTCATCAGGTGCAGTAATACAATATTACTACACCTGATGAAAGACTTAGATGGTTGAAAAACATGTAGTGCTGCCTCTCTGAATAAAAATGTTTGAAGCACCTTGCTCAGGTTCCCATGTGATCCTATTATCTTTGATGTTACAATTTGGAGGACTGGTGTATCCTCCCCACACGGTTGAGCCCACCGAAGCACTTCATCTGCTGCCTGAGGGACATTCAGTTGCATATAATATGGATAGCAAAAGTTCAACATCTTTATCTAAAGTAAAATTAAATGCAGAGGTGCACAATGCAATGCCATTGACAGCTGTTTGGGGTTATCCATCTTTTGGATGGACGTTTACAAAATGAATTAAGGTAAAGTAAATATTTACAGGGAGATTCAATGAAAGTTCTTATTATTTAAAATGGTGCAAATTTTGCCCCAACCAATCAGATCTTTTTTAACATATGAAAGCTAAAATCTGATTGGTTGGGGCAAAATTAGCACCATTTTAAACGATAAGAACTTTTATTGAATAACCCTGAAAGTAAGTAAATATTTCATTTATTCATTATTTAAACCAACATTATTTTAATGGATAGACGTAAAGGTGAATGAAGCTTTTTCCAAATATTATTTTTACTAGAAAATGGCTGGGGAAGAGGGGTGTGTGTGCACAGATAGGGCAAACTCTGTGTACAACTCTGTTGACTGGTGCAAACAATTAAACAATAAGATCTTTGCTGCATTCCTTGATTTTGTAGAACATTCTCAAGCATCACTCTTCTTATTACTAGAATCCCTAAAAAGCATTTCCCCTTATGTTTGTAGTAATACAGGTAAATTATAAACTAATCCAAATATCCACTTTCAAAATGCTAATTATTAAATCCAAATGCACGATCATCGGGGACCAGTCTTTTATCATTCAGCTTTTATTTGTTCTTACGGCTTGTAATAACATTTAGATCTATGTTCAGTCCTTAGTAAATTACATGTTGCTGCCTTTATTACAGCTTGGTACAGGATATGAATTAACTAGATCTAAATATATAAGAGGAGTAGTCATTACTTATTGGATTAATATTTTAGCATTTAACATTTGACTTTAAAGGTTGCAAAGTAATACACAGAATCTTAACTTAGCTATTAGCTATTCTTTTGGTTTGCTGAGGGTAATAATATATATTTGTACAAGAAGGGCAGATTCTCTCCCTTACATGATTATAAATGAATGTATTTGTGTCCATATTTGTTTACTGGCTGCTAGGAATTATTCAAGTCAAGCAGTTCAGGAGTGGAATATACCCCATAACTGAGATGGTTTCAGGGGGAAAGCCTTTTGGGGGGGGGTAAATACAAATGAAATAACCACCAAATATTTAACACTGATAGCAAACCATATGTAAATATTTACAAGTTTTATATATGCTTCTATCCAGCAATTCCATTTCCAAAAGATGCAGTTGTGCGATATTTTAACTAATGGAATGAAGATTAATTTTACTGTAAGGAAGATTGGAATCTTTCCTTCTGGATTGTTGCACTATTTTGCTGGACAAGATCCTTTTTCTTTCATGCAACAACCCAAACTAAAACTAATTTCACTATGAAATGTGTGCCCAGAGTATTGGAGTGAGTGACAGAGTCAGGACTACAGCAGGACTGGTACATTTGGATTTGATGTAGGATTCTTACAAGAGCAATAAAGTGGTTTAATCGGCCCCAAACTTTATTCAGTTGTCTCCATCAAATTTCCATCTTTCATGCCACCTTTATACCTATCATTTTCTTCTGCTATACACAGCTATTATCCTTTCTGTGCTTCTAGAGACCCTAGAGATTCTTTCAGTAGGGAATTAGTGACTGGTCCTATTCCTATTTCCTTCTAATGGGGTTTGCTTATGTATTCTGGGACTGCAAACTCTCCTCTTACTACCGGGGCCTAAATAATACAGTTCTGAGGGCTACATACACCTACACCACGTTTATCACTAATATGTATGGTGTTTCACATTTCCTTAATGAACAGACACAAAAGCAGACAGGACATGAATGCACAGAAACATTATCATTATCTGAAAAGAACTGATTTAGCACTCACATATCTTAACTTTGTAATTCAATGTGATTTATTTTCCCCATAGTCTAACTAAAAATAGCATTTTAACAATAACAAATTTACAGGATCTGGAAAAGACCCCAAACCCCCAAACCGTACATCACCAGATGGATTCAATGATACTAGTGGGCTTGTGTGCCAATAAATTCCTGTTCAGTCATGGGTTATTGCCTCCCTACACAACCTGTTGTGCCTTTTCTAGTTCTTCATTATGAGAGAAAAACAGATCCATAGCCACAAGGAGAAATCATGATTAAAACAGAAAAACAAGGCAGCTCTCAGACATCCATCTGTTCGTTTGTAATATGTACAAATGAATTCACAAGTGCTCAGAAATTTGAACGTTTCTGCAGATTCATTGTTTTAAACCTACCATTTAGATTTCATAGGGGTTGTTAAAGGAACATAAGCAAAAGGTCAAAGCTTTGTTTGGCAATGAATCCACACTAAATAGATGTTGTGTCAAGAAGATATGTCATGTCTATGTTGTTAATCCAGAAAATGATCGATAATCATTTTCCCTATAAGGAGTTAGTCAGAGATATTCTTCAGCACTACCAACTACTAAAATTAGTGAAGAGCAGCGCGGTGGGAGGAGCTTTTTAGCTAACAGTGACTGTTTTGTAATGTAGCATCTGCCAAAGTCGAGTCATGGATTACAAAATAGCTGTCTTATATTATCCTATAGTTTTATCTCTAGTCTTTAGTTCTCTCTTAAGTAATAAAACAGAACAACAGGAGATGGCAACATAAACTTTTAATTAATTTCAATTAATTTTTTTCCTTCAATACAAGGGTAATAAGAATAAATACAACTGCACACCATAGCACAGAAGATTATATATATTATATATATATATTATATATTATATATATGATTCCCTTTGATACTGTCCTGTCCTGTGTTCATTATGTGTGAAGCTATAGAGGATGGGCCTATGAATTTTCATCTTAAATTAAAATTTTAAAAAATGTTAAAAATCTTGTAGGTCCATCTTGCCCACCCCCAACCACTTTTTAGAGTTACATCTCTAAAAAAAAAATCAGAGACATTCTGACAGCCCCGTCTCCCCCTGTTCCCTGTTTGCTGGAACTTGCAAACAGGGGCCAGACTGCAGCTGGTGTCTGTAATTGTTTTTTTAGAAATGTAACATGGGGATGGGTAGGGGTGGCCTACAAGATATTAAAAGTTTTTTAAGGAAGGTGGAAGGGCAGCCATAGAGGGATCCGGAGGGTGGAAGAAAGGGTGAAAAGGGGCTCCCCTGCACATGTCAGAGGACAAGGAGGAGGCAGAAATCTTTCACACAGAAAGACAGCTCCTACTCTTCAGTTTCCTGGACTTTGGGCAGCCATTGCAGAAGAACCATAAGGATCAGGATTTTTTTAAACTACACAGTGGGGGCAGTAGCTGGTTATATTTTAGATTGGGGGGGTGGATAGGCATTTAAGTAAATGCCTATTTTGCACACTTAATATAGAGAACCAACGTAAAGTAAGAGAGCATTCATTTTCACAGGTGCACTGCAGGCAGAAACATAAATGTAAACATTTGAGGGGGGGTTGTTACCAAATAAACCCAAAGAGTAGTCAAGTAAAATCATCAGTCATATTGTTAATTTATACAGAATGAATAAATGGTTTTATTTAGAGGGATACTATATATAAAGCCTATTGTAATGAGATTTCATTTTTATTTAATGAAGAAGGATGAGATAATAAAGTAATTATATAGTAAATAATGTACCCCCACAGTAATTTCTATGGATATTAGAGGTTACTGAGCAGTTCTATTATTATACAAATGTGCAAATCCAGTATGACATTAGAGGGTATGTCATAGTCTACAGTACATAACTGATATTTTGAAAAACATTAATTAAAAAGGGAAGAGGTAGTGTTCTCTATACATTTACGTTGTCTGCACTTGTAATCATTTTCGTTCTAGAAGTTTTTTTGACAGTAAGTGTAACGTGTGTAGGCAGTTAGTCTAAGCAAGCACTGAATCATGCATACCCCCTGGAAACATTTAATGCGCATTGAATAAACTCATTGCTAGTAGAACTAAAGCTAAAATATAAATGTCTGAATAGGTTCTATATCTACTAACTATAAGACACATCTAAAATCAGCAACATTTTAATTTAAGAGACAAAGATTTTATGTTTTTAATATTGGGCACAGGCAAGATGGGGGCTGAAGTAACCTACGTATACAGTATTTGCATCAGCCCAATAGTTGTATATTCTATGTAAGTACTCTAGTCTTTCTACCCTCTTTCAAGAGCTGTCAAGTAACAAAAGGGTGACCTGCCCATAATCTCTTAAGCAAGACTGAACTGTAAGAAAATCAATTATTATTGACTGGGAAGGAGAGCTGTAAAAGCCAGCAGCCTACAGAATTACAAATAATTTCTACACCATGTTGCTGATTTTCCTAGTAAGAGTTACAGATATTTGGGGAATTATAGAATTCTTTCTATTCATATTTTAACTTTAGTTCTCCTTTAATATGGCCATGCAAATTATTAAATGCAATGTGGGTTTTACACATTGTTTGTGGCCTAGTATCAGAATAACTGTATCCCACATGTTTTGTTCCAAGTCTGCATGCTTAACTTATATACATTAGAGGTCAAACAGCTACCTTGGCCTTCAGAACACTAAGCTAGTGTGGTCATCCACACCCTTGCAAAAGTCTGATATCCTTCTAAAGCTGGGTACACACGATGAGATATTTCGGTCCGATCGACCGATAGTTCAGTGTATCGGTCGATCGGACCGAAATTAATGCATCCAAATGCGGCCATGTCCGACCGATCGTTCGTCCTTTAGAAGTACTTAACCATCTCCTACCAGGCTTTTGGAATAATCAATAAAATAACAGATTAACATATACATACAATACATTGATCTGACAACTTCCTTTGTCATGTATAGGAAAATTTAGGACATGGACAAATAGATTTCTTTCTTTTTCTCTGATAAATTGGTGTGTGAAATGTCCATTTAGTGGCAGAATTATAGGAGTCTTCCCAAAGATCCCTTAGGCTGGGTACACACGGGCAGATTTTTCATCCCAATCGACCAATACTTCCATGTATCGGTTGATTGGGCAGAAAAATCTGTGGTGCTTTCAGCCACACGCGACTGATGTCGGTCGCCGTTCTTCCGGATTGGATGATCGGACGTGTCGGTAAATCACAGCCGATCGTGCGGTTCCCTATGGGGCCGCACGATTTGTCGCATGAACTGTCGCGACCATCACTATTGCCGTGACCGACAGTCATTTATAGCGGCCGATAAATAGTCCGCTCGTGTGTACCCACCCTAAGGCCGTGCATCCTTTGCTATGTGCCTTACAGTATATCGTACAGTACTTTGGTCATTCAATTTGAATCCAGATTGTTTTAGCCATAATAACACATATGGAATCTAAACAGCCATATTTATAGTGCAGAATAAACCTTTATAATATAAAAAGCTGTAATAAGTCTCCTGCCTTTTCATTATACAATCAGTTCTTATCGTTTAAAATGGTGCTAATTTTTTCCCAACCAATCAGAACTTATGTAACATTTGAAAGCTAACACCTGATTGGTTGGGGCAAAATTAGAACAATTTTAAACGATAAGAACTTTTATTGAATAACCCCCTTAGAGTATTTTGCATTAATATGTTCCCCTTTTGTTTTCCTTCAGTTAATTAATATCTGTGTATCATCTGTATGTGCTGTGCTGGTAAACTTATTTCTTATTTTTGTTTTTAAAAAAAATCTGTTCTTAATGGTTCTTCTTTTCATGGTTCACATATAAAGTAGGAGAAACTTTGGCTAATAATTGGAGCAGCTGCTTCTACAGTGGCCATTATCTTTCTCCTGAACAATAACAGAAATTAAAGGATGAACACGCACTGTGACTCATTGTCAGCCTGCTGCTGCTAGTACTACTGCCAATGGCATCATGCTCACACTAGCACAACTAATAAAACATAGTAATCTTCTGTCTTTTTCCATGCATTCCTTAGGCATTATAAATAGTTGCGGAAATTACAGTTTCAAGGGTAAGAACCAGGTATATGGGCATAAATGGTCAACATGTAAAAGCCTTAAATACAGTGATAACAGTCCTTCTTAATATAACTAGACTGGGTTTGTTCTGTGTTTCTTGCATTGTAGAAGATTTCAAAAGATAAATATGTTGTTCTTATATAATGGGAATACTATAATCAAGAACAGTACTCTGCTATTTTCAGAGGTTAGGGGTCAGCAAATGTTTGTCCTTGTTCAATGGTTTAAACTTCTATCAAACATTGTGTTTCCTCTGAGCACACAGCATGACACTTTGCAGAAGCTTCCATTCACTTCTTTCTGTAATTTATCCCACCAACTTGTAAGCTCTTCGGGGGCAGGAATCTCATTCCTAATGTGTCAATGCATGCCACACTTATAGCAATCTATTTATAATTTATATATATGCATTCTTAACTTATATATGAAACTATTTAATTTGTAATTCCCTGCATGATTGCTTGTGCTTATGCCCTTGTTTGTATACTCTCAGGGAGATTCAATAAAAGGTCTTAAAGTTTAAAATGGTGCTAATTTTGCCCCAACCAATCAGATGTTAGCTTTCAAATGTTAAATAAGATCTGATTGTACAATTGTACATACATACATACATACATACATACATACATGCATTCTACATATACTTTTATTGAAAAACTCTTTGGGAATAGGACATAATATCTTAAGGCATAGCACTTATCTGTCTCTCTATATATTTATATATATCATCATACCCCCAACTCAATCTTTAGGATCTGTCCTGGGGTCCCAGGATCACAATGCCCAAGGTTGGAATGCCCAATAGGAATAGGCTCTGTTACCGCTCCGGACACCTAGCCCCTTGTGTTTGTAGATATGATCATACATCTTCAGTGTCTCTACTTTTGTAGTTTTTGTACAGTATTTAGCTCATGGAATGCTGCAAAAGCCTCTTAGAAGGTGAAGTTTAGGGCCACCATGGAAAAATTTTGAAATCTCAGTTCCTTATTTGCATATGTGAGAGTGGAGGTCTATAGCCTAAACTCACCCTTTCTTATTTGATTCCTCAGAAATGCATTGCATTTTTTACTTCAGTGCAATTTTTACGTGTGTTGCATTTCCTATTCCTCTCCATAATATGAAATGCATGTGAACTGCACCAATAATGTTGAGGTAAAATACACAACAAAGCCATTAATGCCACTGAGTTTTGCTGTACATTGTCACTGTCAAAACAGTGTGAGATGATAAACACATTTATTTTATCCTCTTGACATTTTCCTGTCCTTTTTACCTAATCCTTTTCTCTTTTCTTTTCCCAACCCTCATGTTTTGTCCTTAAAGGAGTTCTCGTATCATGGTGGCCTAGTCAGACTATTCTGCCCAGATGTGTTTGACACGATTTGTTTTTATTTTCCATAAACTAGACGGCTTTACATTATGAACATAAAGATGTTTGAATGAATCTAAAACCTGTTATTGTTTAAATAAGTCAGACTTCTTCCTCAGTTTACAGTACTTTAATCCATCTTACTGTAATGTATTAAACCAAAAAGCCCCTGTCAAAATGTCAATTTTCTGAATTATTAAAAATATCCTTTTTCCATTTTAACAAATTGTTTTACTCTTATTTTCTTTCTAAGTGATTTTCCATCTTTGCCTGCTATTGCTTTTTGTCCAGATACTTGACGTTTATTCATTATTTTGTTTTAATTACCTCTTTATTTAAAGAAATTAAAGCATTTTTATAGGACTTAACACATAATTGATATTTTATGTAACTTTGTATAGATCATGACAAGAAATGATGCCACCTAATGGGACAGTCGAAGTGGGAAGTGTCAGGGACAATGTGGGTGGGAGCAGGAGTGGGCAGGGTTGGGCAGGGTTGGGATTGGAGCAGGTAGAGTGACAGTATGCCAGGGGTGGAGTTATACAGAGCAGCCCAGTAAATAAGGAAAGTGCTTGTAGTGCGGCCCCAGAGGTTAGGGTACACTCTACTGTGCTGAAAAAAAGATTAAATTAAAATATTAAAAATGAAAATGTATTGCATTTGTAGATTGTTTTGAGGATTTCAAGAACTAAAATACAAATTAGTCTGGATGAATTCTGTAAGTCCTATCTGACAGGTGCATGCTCCCCATACCATTTCCCAGGTGCTACAGCCATTTACAGTAATTTACCATTTTTATTTTAACTGTTATTCACCCGAACTTTTCAAACAATTAGTCTCCCATAGACTATAATGGGTTTGTTTCTGAACTACCAAACTACCGAATTTTTTCCGACGTTCGGTAGTTCGGATACAAAACAAACTTCACTAAGTTTTGTCATCTCTAGTCCTAACCTACTGGTACTTGCCTTTTTGGCTGCATGAGCTGACAGCTTCTCCTGTGTGGCCTGTAGGATTGAAATCCTCTTGTTTAAAGGATAAGTACACTGAAAAAATGTGTACTCGGCGGGTTGCGCTTGCACGCACGGAGGGAACTGCCACTCGATTTTTGGACAGTCTGCAACCAGGTCCAGCAAGTCTCAGGGGGCGGAGCTTACCTGACTGAAGACATTATCCAAGATGGCCAGCACTTTACTGGGGCACAGGTAAGTTCTGAAGGGACCTAAAAAAAAGTTGGGGGGAAGGTTAGTTAGGGATACAGCTTCCATTTAAACTTAATTTGTTTTTTGAGTGTACTTATCCTTTAAAGTACTTTGCTCAAACGAGCACATGACGTAACTTTGAGTGATGGGTTCCTGAATTTGCTGCAGAATAATTTTCTGTCTCAGGTGGTTGAAGTTCCTACTGGAAAAAGTGCTCTGTTGGATCTGGTAATATCTAACATCGTGGAGAGTATTATAGATAGGGAATAGTGATAATGAAATTGGGTCGTTTGGTGTATGTTATCCAAAGGACAACTGCATTCAGGAAAGCAGCATGTCAAATGGAATGATATATTATCAGGTAAATGTACTAAAAAGAAATAGACTGTTTTTAAGAGAATTTAAAGCTATTTCAAAATCATAAATTTATACACTTGTGAAATAAATAAATAAAAAAAGTCTGCGCCCACGTAGGAAATGGAAAGGAAGAAAAAGGCATTTAAAACCTTTTCAGCCAGTGGGAACAGAAAGAGCCTTTAGGGATTATAAAAGCTGTAACAAGGATTGTAAGAAAACTATTCTAACTAAACTAACTGGTTAAAATTAATAAGTAAGGATAGCTTAAAGGGCATGTCCACCCCCCAATTTAACCCCATACTGGCCCCACTGTGTAGTGTACAAAAATCCTTACCTTACATCTCTGCTCCAAATGGCTGCCCTGCTATGTCCCTCCAAAGTCAGGAAAACAGCAGTGTAGGGAGCTGTCAGTGACTCATCCTGTGCCTTTGTCTGCCTCAACCTCAACAAGGTTTGAGGCATGCGCAGGAGAGTCCTCCCCCCATGTGCAGGAGAGTCCTCCCCCCATGTGCAGGAGAGTCCTCCCTCCCTCTCCCTCTCGTTTTGCTCTTCCTCCCCCTAGCTCCAAACCCATTGGTAATATTGTAGTTATTGGTCCCCCAGCCCCAACCGCAATAATAGAATTTTGAGAAAGTCCCCCGATAGTTACTTACCTTACCTCTCTTCCCCAGCATTCTATGCAGCCGACAGCCGCGTCCCTGATTGGCTGTCTCTCAGCCAATCAAAGACGCAATTGCCGGTCCCGCAGTTCCGTGCAAGCAGAGGGCCGGGACAGTGCGGCGGAGGAAAGAAGTAAGGTAAGTAACTATCGGGGGATTTTCTCAAAAATTTCTCAAAATCTGGCAGTTGGGGCTGGGGGACCAATAACTACAATATTACTAAAGTTGAAAAAAGGGGAGGAACATGCCGTTTAACAAAGCATCACTAACCCTAAACAATTTTTTAAGTGTATTAATAGTAAGAAGATGAAGATGCAAGTGTGGCACCATTAATTAATGAGGATAAGTTAATTTTTAGAGGATGGTGATAAAGCAAATGTTTTGAACAATTTTTTTTCCTCTGTATACATTATAGAAGATCAAAGTACAGATAGCATAGAGTACAGTAGCAATAATGCAAAAGATGCAAGTGCACTTTCGTTAACCAAGGAAACAAAACTAAATAATGTTAATATTATTAGGGAGCTAGGTTCAGTTTTATCTAGGCCATTGTTTCTTTTTTTTGCAGTTTCCCTCATGTCTGGAAGTGTTAAGGTTCATACACACGCTCAATTTCCGAGCCAGCAACAACCCCCATGGGCGAGCCATTTCGAATGGTCATTCCAGCTGAGAATCGTCCGTGGGTATGTGTTCTATCGTAGGTCGTTTGTTGATATGCCTGGCGAATCGGCGAACGACCCCCGACCTACTCCACTTGGAGTCAGGAATTTTTTTCCTTTTCCTAATTCTATTCTGGATCAACAGTTAGGCGGGAAATGTGGGTATTGCCGAGTAGGTTGAACTGGATGGACGTATGTCTTTATTCAACCTCAATACTATATTATACTATACTCATACATACCTGGGCAAAGTTAGTGCGGCAGCCATTCAACTAGAACAAGGCAAGTCCTCTCCTCTACTGGGGGTGGGTGGGGGTAGGGGGTAGGTGCAGTGCTGCCACTGAAGATTTTTGGAAACTACAACTCCCAGCAACTAAAGCATGCTGGGAGTTGTAGTTTCCAAACATCTGGAGTGGCAAGGAATTAGGGGCTAGCGTGTGGGATTCCTCTCAATTTAAAGGGCAACTAATGCCTTATACAATACAGAATCTGGAGGATGGTATCTATTGTTAAAGTTTGCCATCTGATTCTGTATTGCTTTGAGGCTTTAGTTGCCGTTTAAATGGACAGCAGAATTCAGCTACATAATGTTCTAGAGGCATGATTAATTGCTTGTTCATAGCCATTCTAAAGCTTCATAAAGCTTAGCGGGGATTTCTCATTTTCCTAATATCCTGAAATATTGAGGCATATTTATAAATGGCCGTGATTACAGCCAAAATATTACCGCAGCACATCGCCACAGTAAAATTGTTATTAACGCCATATTAATAAAGGCAACTTCCATTGCGGCGGTAAGTATTACCGCTGCAGTGTGCGGCGGTAATTTGAGCTCTCTTTGCCGCGCTTCTGTACTTAGCATAATGAACTAAGTACAGTATCACGGCAAAGAGAGCTTCCGACATATGGATCAGGGGGCTGGGAGGGGCTGCTTGAAAAGGATCATGCCGCAGGTGGTCGTCTGCGGCCACAGGGGGCAAGGCGGGTTGTAAGCCCACCCTGCCCTAGCCCCCCGCCATAAGGGAGGGGAGGGAAAGTGAGGGGCCCACTGGGGGGGTGGAGAGACCCTCTAGCAGGGGCACTGAGAAGTGCCTTTAGGGGCTTAGGGGTCCCAGTTCGAACCAGGACTTCTCTTCCCTGGCCCTTATAAGGGCCATTGCGGCACTCAGAAGTGCCTTTGCGGCCCTGACAAGCCCTTTGGGGCTTAGGGGGTCCCACAGCTCGAACCAGGAACCCCTTTCCGCGGCACTTATAAGTGCCTTTGCGGCCATTAAAAGGGCACTTGCGGCCCTGAGGAGGTCAGCTTTGGGCTTAAGGGGTCCCGCAGCTTGAACCGGGACCCCTCTTTCCTGGCACTTATAATTTCCATTGCGACCCTGAGAAGGGCCTTTGGGGCTTAAGGGGTCCCACAGCTTGAACTGGGACCCCCCTACCTGGCCCTTGTAAGGGCCCTTGCATCACTTTGTTGGGGTCCTGCAGCTCGAAACAGGCCCCCCATCGGCTCTTAAAAGAGCCATTGGGCATGCCTTCTTTCTTACATCCAGTGACACCAGCTCCGCTGAGGCCACCAACCCCGTGAAGTACCCCTGCGGTCCCCGGGGTACCTCCGGTGCCGATGGCCTCAAGTAACGCCAGCTGGTAATGCCAGCTTCACCGGAGCTGATGTTGCTGGCCTCATCTTTCTCCTGCCATCTACTGCGATGACTTCTGAGTTCTGCAGAGGTTTGTAGCTCTTTATATAGGTTTGCTGAAGGACCTAATCCAATTCTGATTGGTCAATTTTTCAATGCTTGCTATCACATGGTTATACAGTACCCAATCATATTTCAGAAATATGATCATGTTTTTTGGCAGAATAAAGAAGAGGCCAGCAACATTGGCTCCGATAAAGCCAGTGGTGCCAGCAGGGTTAATTGGCGGCCGCAGTGAGCTCGCCTGGCATCAGCGACTTTAGCTGTATTGTTGTCGCTGGCTGTGAAGAATGAAGACTTCGGATCAAGACGCCGGTAACATCAGCCTCATTGAGGCCTCCTGCACCGGAGGTACCCCTGGTGGCCGCAGGGGTACTGCCCAGGGTTGGTGGCCTCAGCGAAACTGGTGTCACTGGTTGGAAGACATGCCCAATGGTTCTTTTAAGAGTCGACGGGGGTCCCGTTTCGAGCTGTGGACCCCCCAACAAAGACATTATTAGGGCCGGAGAGGTGGGTCCCGGTTTGAGTTGTGGGACCCCTTAAGCCCCAAAGGCCCTTCTCAGAGCCGCAAGGGCCCTTCCAAGGGCCACAATGGCACTTATAAGTGCCAGGGAAAGGGGGTCCTGGTTCAATCTGCGGGACCCCCTAAGCCCCAAAGGGCCCTTGTCAGGGCCAAAAAGGCACTTCTCTGTGCTGCAATGGCCCTTTTAAGGGCCGGGGAAGGGGTGTCCCGGTTTGAGCTGCAGGACCCCTAAGCCCCAAAAGGCACTTAACCATGTCCCCGCTGGAGGGTCCCTCCACCCCCAGCAGGCTACTGGGAAGGGGTTGTGCTTCGGGTAGTCTCTACCACGGGGGGAGAGGGTGGGGTGGGCGTATGCCCCCGCCATGCCCCTCTGGCGAATGCAATCACCCGCCGTGGGTTGGGCTTACACCCCTGCCCCGACCTCCGGCGATCTCGGACGTTTTTGCCACCTTGAAGTTGGCAAATTGAAATGGGCGAGTTTAAAGCCACAAATCAGTTACCACCACTTTAGAAATAGAGGCGAGCGGTAACTGATGCGATGTTAACGAGGCCAGGTTTTGCCCTTTTATAAATCTCGTTAATATCAATTTTGGTGTAAACGGAAACTCGGTCGCGAAAATTTATCACCCATTTATAAATTTGCCCCATTGTCTGAGACTAATAATGCGACATTGTCTGAGACTAATAATGCGACTAAGGATAATAATCTTTTAAAGATTTGTCTAGTATTTTGGCCCCCCGGAACAGCAGATATTTCACTGTCTGCTTATAAACCATTGCCCACTCATTCTAAAGCATTTTTAGGGTGATGTAATATCCCTGTTTCAAGGATTAAATGAAGTTAACTCCATGCTTCCTGGTGTTATATCGGGGTAACATGGGGTTAATTCTGCGCCATCTTAACGGTGCAAGCGCCTGATGCAAAACAAAAAAACACTTGATTTTGTACTACTTTGTTGTGCCAAAACAAACATAATTTGAATGTTGCCGTTACTTCCACACTCCTTACCTACCTCCTTCCTGCGATGCAGTGAGTACTGCTTCGCTAAGTGTGTACTGCATCGTGAGGACTCGTCAGGAAGAGGAGCACGACAGGTACCATAAGTACTAAATGTAGCATCAAATGTCAGGAGCGTTCTAATCAAGATCATGCTGTGGCCTTCTAAAACTATTGATAAACATTATTAAACATACAAAGCAGACACTATCAGACAGACCCCGTCATTGTATTTTTAACAATATTAATATAATAATAATATAAAGTGTGTTTTTAGTCTCAGAAGGCCTTTATGTGATCTCAAGTAGCATGGCCCTGACATTTGTTTTTTCAATGCTATGGATGTGTTGACCTAACGAAGGGTCTGGGCCACATACCACATCTGGTGAGTTCTTCTTATACTGTTATCCACTCACCATTGAGTTAAAGTAGACTACTTTTTCAAATTTCAATATTCTGTTAGCATGTGGAAGAGCTTTAAAGAGAGAGGGGGAAAAGGGGATTCTTTTCTCCACATATGTATTTATCTATTATTTGATGTTAAACATACGGTTATAAAATATAGATGTACAGAAAAGCTTAAAATGTCCACCCTTAAAACCTCCTGCCACTGCTCAATGAGCTTTTTATAAGCTTGAGCATGTTCTGATGGAAGCAGCAGGGGAAACAGCAGTCAACCATTGGCTGTGATTTCAGCAATCTTGAATGGAGGGAGGAGTCAGCTTACTCTGTTAGAATAGAGCTAACAATTATCCTTAAATATCTGGTTAGTAATACATACAATAAAGTGATGATTGTATTAGTTGGGTTTGGGGGCACTTAACTGACAAATAACTGGGGGGGGTTGTTTTAAGGGTGGAGATAACTGATGAGTTTCATTCCGACAGTGGTTCTGCAGAACCTATTGATGTTCCGAAAATCCATTTTGATTCAGAATTTTTCAAATATGCAAACACAAATTTTCAATCTAGTATTGGAATTTAGGAATTTTCTAATATACTATTATCAATTTTGCAATGATATTTAGATCCATCAGATCCACAGATTTTTAAAACCGCAGTTTGGATTTGAAAATGTTTATTTTGAAACCATGGTTTTTTGCAACCAATTTAACAGTAGAACCATTGCATGGAATAGTTTAAAAATATATTTAGCCATTGTAAATACACAGTAAGAGGAATCTCCCCCATACTGTAGCCTGACTGGTTGTTTATTATATTGCTCAATAATGGATAAGTTTGGGATGCACAAGAATTTATGTAAAAATCGAAAAACTTGTGATTCCAAAACAAAACAGAAAAGTGTTTTGTACCATCTGCAGTTTGTGGTTTTCAATTTTCTGTGACACTAGCTATGATTTGCAGTTTATGCAAGCTACAGTCACAATATTTCCATGACAGCACATTTGTAGCAAGAAGCAAATTGAATTTTAAGCCAATAACAACACGGTAAAGATTCTTTTTTTTCTTAATTTCAGCTCCTTTTGCTGTTTTCTGTGTGGGGGCAGTAAAATATGTTTAAAGGGTATCATATCAAAAGCCAAAAGGAAACCCTCCTTTAAGCTGTGCCAGGGTGAGGGGCTAAGACATTAGGTTCTCCCCCCAGAGGGCTACAGCTGTTAGTTTGGGTACTTACCTTAAAGCTGCCCTCAATGCCCTCTCTAGATCTGCCCCCTCTCCCAATTCAATGGATAACACAAACAGTTGATAGGCTTAAATAGCCTTTATTATATAGGGATATCACATTAAGTGTAATAAAAACACAGTAATCGCCCCCTCCACCCCCATCCTAGAAATTAAAACCACCCTCCATAACCAGCAACTCAATTAACATCTAACAATTGATATAGTACACTGTTTGTCACAGAAGACTCAGAGTTGTGTCTCAAATGGGTTAGCATGGTAATCATTGGTGAGGGGGTGCATTCCAAATACGTTTCGCTCCTCCTGCCTCTTCAATGGCACTAGATAGGCCACTCCAGAAAAGGATGTTATATCACAGCCAGCTGATAGAGAGAACCCTTCCGGGTAAACATATCCTTTTCAGCCAGTACCATAACCACCCAAAACAGTATAAATATATGTCCCAACATTATAAGTAATAAATAAGTTATAACCTGAGGCAGGTTATAGTTCTCAGTCAAATTACCAGATAAACAGATTTAATGGCCAGTCTGTCAATGGGGTGACATGCTTCTTGCAGATTCTTTCCTTTCATTGGTTAATTTGACTTGTGAACAGGCAGGGCCAGTCAAAAGTGGGGCAGCGAGGGCAGCTAGGAGGTAACTTTTCAAACTACTAGCTATACCCTTTGGGTGAGCGCCAAGTGTTTTAGGTCCTCGTCTTTGATACAGCTTTTGGTCTCCTTCAACTATTCACTATTAAATATATATCTAAATAAAAAAGAAATGCTTTAAATTCTAAAAATAGTCCTAATTTCAAGAACATTTTTTATATTCAATAGGAAAGGGATTGCAACAATGAAAATTTATATTACTGCAGTGCACATTATGTGAGGACTAACTGTACGTTCATCCGAATCGGACGAGTAGGCGATTGGATGCTTCCAAAAACCACGGGCGATTGTATGGCCCTCTATGGACTGTAAGCTCAGTTGCAGCTACTTTTTCTTCATCCTGGCTGACATACCCTTTAATTCAACAAGCAAACATTTATTTACTCCCTAAAATTCATAGAAATGGAAAGAAAAAAAAACACAAAATTTTTAAGACCCAGTAGACTTAAGCACTGTACAGGCATGTGATTGCGGGGCCGACCTGCGACACACATCTGGGAGATGAATGGCCATTTTGGACGAGTATCAGTAAGTCTATGAAGATTATAGCTGCCTCAATAAAGGCGGTGGTCATGATGAGAGTCTTTTTATGAACAAATGAATTTATTCAGCCTCTATATATGTGCTCCCAATTGAGAGAATACATAGGGGTATATTTATAAACGATCAATATTTTTGCCATTTCGCTATCCCAGGACATCGCAATGACAAATCGTGCTATTTTCACTTTATCTATAAAAACGCTTGTTTTACTTTCGGAAACGTATCGGTGTGGCGTTGTATGACGGTATCATTGCGAAAAGAGAAAAAAAGAAATTGCTCTCTAGTGTAATTTCAGAGCTATTTTTGTCATTTTTAAAAAAAATTTAAAGCTATTTATAAATAGGGGAAATTTCGCCTTTTTGCCCCTTTTCTCCCTTTTTTTGCATTTTTTGCAGTTTTACCAGAATTTTCGCCAAACATCATTACATACTGGAATGTTCCATTAACATGACTTACACAGCACTATGGTATGTTTCCATATTAATGTAACTGGTTTGATAATTAGCTGCAGTTTGCTGAAAATAAGTAATACTAAAAAATGTGTCCTATTAAAGGGTAACTGTGGTCTTAAATTCTTCCAAACTAGTAAGAATTATATAAAAAGCCTAACACCACAGCTTCAAAATAAAACCTAAATCACATCTCTAGATAGAATTTGTGAGTTATTGCTGGAAAGGTTCAGCAATATTACTTTCTGCTTGAACACTTGCTGTTACAGGCTTTCAGCCATGTGACCAGCTTTTAGTCATGTGACCCGCCTCTGCCTGCATTAATAGGCTCTCCTTCTCAACTGTCAATTTTTTCTCCAGGTACTTCCTGATTTCCTCAGCATTAAGTCTTAACTGAGCATGCTTCTCTCCCGGGGCAGACGGGTGGGGCAGAGGACAGGTGATCTCACTCAACCTGCAGGAAGTTTGAACATTCACCCTAATGTAATTTCTCACAGGCTCCAGACAGAAATGTGATTGTCGGCTCATTTTAAAGGAAATACCGCAGGCTTTCATTCATCCCTACCTTTTTTTGAGACAACAGTTGCCCTTTAATAAAATGGAGAAAATTTGTCTTTTGAGTTTTACACTATTTACCATGTCCTATTAATAAAATAGAGAAAATTCTCCTTTTGAGCTTTACACTATCATATCGTATTAATGAAATAGAGAAAATTCACCTTTTGAGTTTAAAGGGCATGTCCACCCCCAAAACTAAAATTTAACCCCTTACTGGCCATATTAAGTAGTTTAAAACAAGCCTTACCTTACATTTCTGCTCAAAATTGTTCCCCTGCTGTGCCCCTCCAAAGTCCAGGAAACTGCTGTGTAGGAGCAGTGTGTGACTCATCCTGCTCCTGTGTCTGCCTCAACCTCGTCAAGGTTTGAGGCATGCTCAGTGCAGCCCTCCCCCCCCCCCCCCCCCCCCCCCCCCCCCCCCCTTTTCCCTCCCTCCCCCCAACATTAAACCCTTTGGGTATGCAGTAGGGCATGCTCCCCCAGCCCCAACGGCATTAATATTATTGTTAAAAAGTCCCCCAATCTTTACTTACCTTCCTTTTTTCTAACAATAATATTAATGCGGTTGGGGCTGGGGGAGCATGCCCTACCGTATATCAAAAGTTTTTATAAGGGGTGGACATGCCCTTTAACCCTATTTTTTATATTTTTGGCTGATAAAAACACCAAATGTATTAGGCTATTTTTAAATAATAAATATAGGTGTTTGGTGTGTATTAACCAATTTGACACTACTTTTTCAGCTATATTAGTGCTACTTTTTGCTACACAATTTTTGCTTTTGATGAAAATTTCATCAGTTTTAATAACTGATGAAAAGTTGAAAGTTTAAAAAGTTGTGGTAAAGGCTGGTGGGGAAAAAAAAAGCAAAAATAATGCCCTTTATAAATACGTCCCTCAGACCCCCATTTGACTTTATATTGGTAATTAAAGAAAACCGGAACCTAAAAAAAAGCTTTCTTAAAAAAGCAAAAAATAAACCTTAATAAGCAAAATCTCAGATTGTATTACAGTAAATGCTGGAAAATAGTCTAACACCCCCCTGAGTACTTATTAGTATTGAGAAACACTCCACAATGTGCTGACACCTCCATGGACCCATTTGCAGGCTAAATAAATGGCCATTTATGTGTTTTTGCCACCTCAGACTTGGCGAATTGGAATGGCTGAACTTAACGCAAAAATACACTTTTTTCGCCATTTATAAATATGCTTGAGTGGTTACCACAGTGATGTATGGCAAAAAGCAAAAAGTAGCGGTAATGACCTTTCGCCACTGGTTATCACTGCTTTATAAATAGCAAAAAGCCCAAATTTGTCGAAATGGCAACGTTAAAGAAGACGAAAAGTTTAATAAACCTTTATAAATATGCCCCATAGTGTTAAAGGAATAGTTCACTACCAACTGCTTCCAGGTTCTGTTTAACTATAGCACGCATTATCGTGCATGGGCGCAAGTTTGCTCTAAGTTCGTACGTGGCTCCATTTGCATTGATTGAAGAACAGGAGGTAAGACATAGTTCACTTTGGTAGTGAGCTATTCCTTTAATATAGGTCTAACTAGACAGATACAAAATGCTAAAAAAAATTGGCATCATTCCTATGTAAGCTTTAGGTAAGCTATCTAAAAAAATTCCCTTAAATGTATAATTTGAACACAAAAAATTTCTTCTATCTATACTTACAACAAACACACGTGGGCTGAATGCTGTATACGCATTTTCAAATATCTTTTGTGGGTTAAGAAAAGACTTGTCTTTAAAAATCCTTTTTTATTCACAGATAGCGTTAATTAGGATAGATACTTAATGTAATTGCCTTGCCTATTTATGGAAAGGGTCTACATTGCATAAAAATAGAATTCTGTTGTCCACATACTGTCAGCTTTATTCCAATTATTGTGTGATAAAAGGTACTAATGACTGAATTGTGGCAAAAAAATGTGTCTTTTTGGTCTGTCAGCCATGCTATGAATATATATGGCTATGACTATGATCAGTATGACTGGTAAATTGTGTAATATCTTACTGTATTACAGTGTGTATGTCTGCCTTTATTTAATTTTTAAATGTGTAACCATACCATAAACCCATAATAAAGCAATATTGCCGAATTGTTCCAGCTTCCAATACCTAAAAGTCAGTTTGTTCAATGTATTAGGATTGTGCCTGTCAGGGAAGTTATGTATGTGTTGGCAGGAATATTCCAAAGTAGGGGTTTCCTTGACAAGTTGCTTGATAGACCCTTAAATGGAGAGGAAGCTAAGAGACAGATTTTGTTTATGCTAGCATTCACCCTTCAAAATGTATTATGTGTTCTTGTATTCTGTTAAAGTTGCCAGCAGTTGTAGACAGTAACAAATCAAACTTCTTAAAAAATGCGCGTATCTCCACTTTACTCCATTTAGGTAGACATTGTACATCCTCAACTCAAACAAGATCTAGTGTTAATTTTTAAGCCCCCTTTCACGGCATTAATATTTTAAGCAAATCGGCTCAAAATATTGATAAAGGTTTTATGTTTTTGTAATCAACCGCTAGACAATATCAAACAGATTAGCAAAGAAACGAAGAACGTAAAATGTCTGTAGACTCCATCTTAAAGTCCCCATCTCCCGACGATTTCAAGGTGAAATCTGCAGAAGTTTGTCAGCACAGCACGCATCTCTGATCGCTTCGGCCTACCGGAAAAACATCTGCCTATGTATGAGTAGTTTACATAAGAGTGGAATAAAAAAAAATATGACAGGTCAAAATAAAGTCCTTAGCAAACACACCAATCACAGCAACAATATCTTAATGACATTATGTTAAAAGATTGATGTGTTGAGAGTGACACTGGAGTCTTTCCACATAAAATGTGTTGATCTAGCACAAGTCTTATTACAAAAATAAAAATAGAACATTGGAGCCATAATAAATCACAATACTTTTTCTTTTGACACTTAAATACATTTTCAGGCACATACTTTTGTACTTTTACAAGCGTATAATGGAGACCGTATACTTTCCTGGAGCAATATGGAGCCAATAGCCATTGATTGCAAATTGGTTGGTTTATCACTTAATATTGGCCCATATTGCAAAATTAGGAATCTCTTAACAACATATGGACAAAATACCTTCTGTCTGTTTACAGGAAAAATATAAATGATCAACTGTTACCCAATACAGTTAGTAAACAGTTGTTCTTTGGTAGAGATGGGTTCTGATTTCAAAACAAATCCGTTTTCATTTTGAAAAACAGTGGAGCCGATGGGATTTTCAGAAATTCCAAAAGTCGGAAACAATTTAAAAATGTAAATATCGAAAATCGCAGTTGAAAATTTGAAATTCAAGATCGAAAAGTCATTCATCTCCATTGTTTGGTAAGATGGGCAAAAATAAACTGAGCAGCCCAGAGTCAGAGTAGCTAATGTAAATAATAGGAGACATTTTATAGTAGAGGATAAGAGTGGTGGTATCCATCTAGTGGTTATATGATGACCGAATCCCATTAAATATGCAGTTTGTCCATTGCAATGCAATTACAAATGAAATAAGCACAACACCATTGTTCATGGTAATAATACCGTTATACATTAAAGCTCCTAAGATGAATATGCTGACAATAACCTGGTTTTTAATAGATTTATTATTCCATTTGTGTTAAAAAAAAAAAAATCTCATCCAGCAGAGATCCTAGGATAAATATGCTAATAGGGTTCTGTAAATAGTAAATATTTCATTGTATAATTAAATTAGAATGAAGCCCATTAATAACATGTACATGTTTTTTATACAGTATACACAGTACACTTTCTTATTAATATATGATATGTAACAGCTAAGTATGCTTGATAAAAATTCTAAAGGGAAAAAACTCTCATTACGTCTCTGTAGGGCTGAGACTGCAGATTTTGACTGGTTACTAGGAATTTTCACAAATGGATCTAGAAATGCTATAAAGGTTGTTTTTTTAACCCAAGGGGTAATCTGGGAATCTGTTCAAAGGATGCTGTGTTTCCCAGATAAATATCAAGTGTATTCGTTGTGATACTGTAGGCTAAATCTTTTATCTAGGGCGTGTTTAATGTCTGACCCACGCTATCTGCATGCTATCATGCATTGTTTGTTGACATACTTAAGTTTACCGTGGCAATGTATTTATACATTGGGAAAATACACTGAAGAGTTTTTGTTTTAAACATAACCTTAGTTTTCTCTTTGTAGGGTTTCTTTCTTTACCCAGAGCTGCAGTGGCACTGATCAGTTAGCATGACTTTAACCCTTGCTTGCCATGGCTGTGTGAGTATCGCAAGAGAAACTCATGCAGCCTCCGTAAACTATTCACCAGTGGCTGTGCAAATGAGGGCTGGTGTTAAATTCCTTTGATGAGTGAATCTACCTAAGGCTGGGTACACATGAAGGGACTATTTGTCCCGGAACAAATGTCCGTCGGTCGCAGACGAATTTGCGAACAATCAACCATGCGGTCCCATAGGGAACCGCACAATCGATCGATCGAGGTTGGTCTCGGACAAATATCATCTGGTGTGTACCCAGCCTTACTGTGTAAATATGCCTCTAATCACTGGGTATTGGTGATAAGGATTGCTTAATAAAAAAAAAAAAATCTGACTTTGCACTTTAGTCTTTAAAGGGTAACTGTGGTCTCCATTCAAGTGACCATTATTAAAGGGCACATTCCTACCTTTAAAACGACTCCAGGATCATGCTTCTATCTGCAATATATCCAAACCTATAGCAGTATATGGGTGGTGTTTCCAGCTAGCACTGTAAGATATGATGTATTGAATAGGGATGGCAGGTTCGCGGATCCGAACCCGGATCCGCAGCGGATTTATCCCGATCGCGAACGGCGGATTTTTCCGGATTTTCCACCTTCCGAACTTCCGAACCGGAACCGGATTTCTCGTATTTTCAAAAATTTTCAAAAATACGAGAAATCTCATAATTTCAAAAATTTTCGAAAATACGAGAAATCCACGTATTTTCGGAAATTTTCGAAATTAAGAGGATTTCTCGTATTTTAGAACATTTTCGAAATTAAGAGGATTTCTCGTATTTTTCGAAAATACATATTTCGAGGATATTTTCCATTTTAATGGGTCCGATCGCGGATTTTCGAATTTTCGTATTTTTTCAAAAATTCGCGGATCCTCGAGCGGACCGGATTTTGCAAAGTGCGGACATCTCTAGTATTGAATGTACATTGAATGTAGCATGTGGAAATCTGACAATTGCCCAATCGTGGGGGAAGGTAGTGTTTAAATGAGATTTGGTGATATGGACATGTTCCCCAGACCATTTCCTAGGTGCTAGAGCCTTTTACAGTAAGTTACCATTGCTATTATGTTTATAATTAACTAGAACTTTTTTAACTATTTTCTTCCATTGACTTTAATGGGTTCATTTTCCGAACTATAGAACTTTTAATGAAATTGTATAGTTTGGAAATGAAACAAACTCCAGGAAGATTGACCATCTCTACTTCCTAACTGCACACTGTCCTTCAGGAATGTTTCCATCCTGGGCTGGTATTACCTCCTGCATTATTTGTAAGTTTACTTCTAAAAATCTATTGAATAAAATAGCATGATAGGAAATAGGTCCCCTCCTAATTGCCATTCATGGATTTGCAATTCCTCCTAAAAGAATGAATGTTGCACGTGTATGGCCACCATAAATACCATAAATTGCCTACAACACGTGTTTGTGGGGGCAGCTTCATTTTTTTCTTCCCAAGCTCCTCTTCTTCTTTTAGCACCTTCCTATATGCAAAATTTTTAATAGGGACCAGCCCCATAGACGAAAGGGAGCATCAGTTATTGAAATGGTTTAAATTTATTTATTAGCAATCAATAATGCCATTTTAAAGGGGAATTACCCCCAAAAATGTATTACTACATGTATAATGTTGTAGCCCTTACATTTCCTTTAGTCCAGTACCAACACAAATAATGATAATCAGTCTATAACAATGTTAAAAAAACACCAACTCCCTGAAACCGGGAAAATACAAGTTAAAAGTAATGTGAGGGTTAGCATTTACCTATACCATAAGAGAAGGTGTATACTGCCTATCTCTGATGCCATCAAATTTACACATCTAAGAATGTTTTCAAAGGCTATAATTTATGTTATCTAGAAAAGAAAAGTAAATTGTTAGTTCATAATATCCTAGCAACTGTCTCCTGTGTATCAGAAAACTGACAATTTCTTACTCTGCCACTTCTTTGTAAAGATTTATCTGCAATATCCACTTATACATACTCCTACACTGAGATGACTTTCCTTTTAAATACATACATATTAGGTTAGCGTAACAGTTGATTCTTTACATAGTCTGTTTTTTAAAGGGTGTTTTCACCCCTCATTAGTTTCAAAGGGACATACAAGGAGAATAAAGGACAGGACTTGGGCCCTAAAGCCCTCAATGTACTCTAATGGCATATAATGTGGCGTCTTAAATGAAAAATGATATATATGTTTATATGTATTCTGCCATTAGTGTACAAAAAAGTATTTAAAAAGGTGCAACTGTGGGGCCTTGTAAAAATGTTTTTTTTAAAGGCTATAGGCCGATCGACCGAAAGTGCCGCGAATTGGTCGGTCGGCCGACAATATTGGCTGGTGTGTACCCAGCCTTAAGGAATAAATTCTAAGTGAACGCCACCCCGCTAAAGTCAATCATGTATAGATGTTCAAAACTGCCATCTGAGATCAGATTTTCGGATTTTCGAAAAAATCCTGAAATTCAAAAAAACTGACCCATTGAAGTCCATGGGAGATTAAAAAAAAAAGTTCTGATTAATTTTAAGGTATGACTAGCAATAGTATGTTAGACTCAGGGACCTAGGAAATGGCTTGGTGAACACGTTCAAATAACACATGTTAAAGCCAATAACGTTGGATCCAAACAAATCAGTTATTTGAGAATTAAACAGTAAATATATTTCAAGTTTGCTTTCTTTTTTAAGTATTTAATGTCACACAATTCTTATTAATTACCTTTTACATATAAATATGTTTGGGGGGATTATTAATTATAAAGAATATCTTGGAACATTTATACAATTTCATAATGGCAATTTTAGACATAAATAAATTATGCTAAAAAAAAAAATTACATTAATCATTATTTATTCTCTGTCCTTTATATTGAAATAATTTTCATGGTTCAATAAAAGTTCTTATCGTTTGCAAAGGTGCTAATTTTGCCCCAACCAATCAGATCTTATTTCCATTTGAAAGCTAACATCTGATTGGTTGGGGCAAAATTAGCACCATTTTTAACGATAAGAACTTTTACTAAATGTATCTTCTAATGGTTTGTGTTTGTCATCTTTATTCTTAAATGCCCTTAACTCATGACTAGAATTACATTACATTACTGACTTGACTTGCTCTATAAATTGGAATAAGCATATCTTTAAATTAACATGTACATTGACATTAATTTTTGCAGAATTAACTCTTTTCGCAGTTTTTTAATGCTTTGTTTCATGTTTTTTCAAAGTTTTTTGCTGCTTTAAAAATATGGCAAAAAAACTCAAAAGGCAAAATTAACAATGTGTTGCAGTAAAAATGTGGGGGAAATAATATTCATTTATAAATTTGCCCTTACAGATATCAGATACACAAGGTGTGGGGGCGAAAATGACCGACAACCGCTATGGATAGAAAATTACTGTTCCAGTATCAGCTTCCTCTCCTGTGGAACCACGTTTGGGGATGAGGACTGTGTTTGCTTTACCAACTGACAAATTCCAATGGGATCTTCTGGTACACATGCGATTGTAATTGCACTCATTGTACATGGTATGGCCACCTTTAGTTACTACATAAGTTGTTTTACATAAGTTTTACTATTGGGGTTTTAGAAGTTTTATATTGGGGTTATAAAGTTCATGTGATAAATTTAGGCTAGTACATGACAGGGTAATTAAATGCAAATTATTTTAACTGTGGCTGTTACTTACAGTTTGTACACCCAATACTTGGCCAAAACGCATGTTGCGGGTAGGTCCCCGCTATCGCTCGGGTGTACAAAGCTTTAGATGTAGCTCTTTATAGAGGGGTTAAGTGTACTAGTTGATTATTGCTAATGATGACCTCAGGGAAGGGTGAAACACAGTCAGCAATAATTACGTTTAGTTTACTTTTTACAAAACCCCAGCAATGCCCCTTTTCTTGCATGGTATTATACAGAAATATATATGCGTGTGTGTTTATATACAGTGTATCAACAATATCTTTATATAAATAACTGATTGGCAATTGAAGAAACATATACAATATTAGTAAAGGGGCCCATACATGCAAAAACACCATTTGATCATATGATCCGTCTATCATATTATCAGTATTGGTCTGAAAAATATTTTCTACTGTGTCCGAAAGAGGAAAAAATTCTGTTTAAAGCCCAGTACACGATACTGGGTGCTGCAGATAACTACATTATACAAAAAGATTCCACAAGAATATAAATAAGCTGCTAATGAGACAATCTGAGTACTGTATATTGATCCTAAATCCTACAAACGCACAATGTACGCCTGAGCCACAACCCCTGACCGCTACCCTCAACGAATGACCATTTCTGCCGAGAATCATCCATGTGTATGCATTCGGTTGGGGGTCGTTCGCCGATCCGCCCGGCAGACGCATACACACTGACGATGCTCGGCCGAAAAGTTGTTAGTTGTGGGTAGCGGTCGGCTTTGGGGGTCGTGGCTCGGTGCGCACATCCGAGCCTTTACAGTGCACCCCAGACCTATGCAAAGTAAATCAGCAAGTCTCTCTTTGTGGCTTCAAGCTGTGAAATAGTCTTTGTTAAACACAAACATTCAATGTACCAAATATAACAATGTACAACCAGCGTAAAGGAGAAGAAATACAATGGCTCTCTTTTAAAATAATGGGGTAGTGATTCTGAGAGAATCATTGTTTATGCAAGTGTAGTTCTGGAGCCCATCAAACGTATGTCCCAGGTTTATTTTAGACAGTGCTATTCATTTAATTTTGCTAAACAAGAGCAACAGTGGTAGGGCCAGAAATACCCTTCTGCGGCTGAGTAAACAAAAATAATCCACATTTAGTACCTATTATGGGAACTTCACATGAGCTCTTTTTTAGTTTATCCTTTAGATCCTGTTTGCATAGCCTGGCGGCACTAATTAGCAAAAATAATTTACAAGTGATCAATCTTTACACTATCAGGACAGCTGATTACCCCCAACACACACATATGTAAATTCTTATTGAATTTACCATTTAAAATTTTTTTTTTCCAGGATTAGCCTATTATCATTAGTGTGTGTAACCAGCTTACACATGTAAGAAAAAGATGCAAGCAATGCATGTTATTTAAATGTTCCACTACAAGAACAATACACACTTTGTATATATGACCTGGTGTATAGACAAAGACTCTGGATTCCATAATACAAAGCACTCTGTATGCAGCATTATACTTATCTCACTTGAATGCCACAGCACAACCATCACTACACAGGGTGCGTATTATGACTATTGTGGATTGCTAGTCAAGCATTAATGTTACATTATAGGAAACATTTTTTGAGAAAGTAAGGAAATTTAATATAATTAACAAAATATTATTGTAGACATTTCATTACAACAACAACAACAAAAAGTAATCCTGGAAACAATTTATTGACAGAACCCTACATTACAACCTTATCTTTTTGTCTTTTTTTTAGCTATGACTAAAAAATGCAATATTTCCCTATTGTTTGTTAGCTTTGTAGCTTTCTTTACTCCAAAGTTAACTGGTTACCAACCTGACCTATCATGCTTTATAATTTATTCATTTAATTTATTTATTTGCATTAAGTCCTGCTTTGAAGAGCTTACAATCTAAAGGTCCATACAGATGTGCGATTGAGGGGCATTTTCACCAAGTGTTGTTAGTTCTACAGGCACTCACACACTTGCTGCTCTATGACTAACAGCAGCCAGCTCGAAACACATCTGGGAGTCCCGGACATGTTTAAGTTATACAGTAAAATTTTGCTCACCTGCTTGATTTGAAGAATATTTGTAAATGATAACGATAACGTTACGATAACGATTTATTATAAATATGACCCTTGGTGTGTGTTTTTTTTCTGGTGTGCACCAGTGTCTACTTTGTGGAAAGTTTGTGCATTATACTGTGTAGAGCAATGGGTCTGGGATGGTTGCACCTGGACCACTGATTGGAAATGGAGAGCTGGTTAATTTCTTATTGCACTATATAGGTTTGAGTGGAATTCGATATACTTAAATACTCCATCCTAACCATGTCGAACAAACGTATATAGAGAAGGGTCTGAGAAATGGCACCTGGACCATGCTTGAGTGTTTATCTTAGAACCTTACAGCCACCTGCATTTGAGGATTTTTTATAACATTGTATTGATTCATGCACTTTCTTTGGGTCCTATATGAACATAAGTTTTTGCTTATATTTATATATATGAACATAAGGCTCTTTCGCTATTTAGTCGGGCATCGTTGATGATCCGACTTGGCGGATCTTCAAAGACACCCAACCAGACTTTCCATAGACTTAATGAAGCTTGAATGAAATGGCCTTTCATTTTACAGTATTGAGTGGCGGGTCAGACCTGGGATCACATGAAGCTTACATAACCTATGCAAAATAACCTTTCATTTTGTCTCTGTAATTGTGGGGGAAATTGGGGTACACAGAAGAAAATCATTTAAAGGGGAACTGTGATCTCTAAAAAAGTTGATTTTTAAAGGGGAAGTTCAGTGCAAATACATATGCTTTTCAGAAAAAAGAGCAGTATTTTTTCATCCCAATGACCTTCATCTGCCAATTCAGCATCGTGTCTGTGTATAAAAAAATGCAACTAAAATTCTGACTTCCTGTTTGCAGGACTCCTAATAGAGACCGTTATGGTCTTGCCCTTGACCCAGCGCCTGGGTTGATTCAGTTGCTCAGTAGAGATATGAGCATGTTTGACCCATCCAACAGCCAATCAGTAGAAATTACTGTTAGGAACATTCCAAGGATGTGGTACATTCTGGGAAGAAGGACTGTTAGAACCCAAAATGTCAGCTCACTAATGTCAACAGCAGGGAACAGAAAAGGGTATGAATTCAAAAGATTTTTCAAAATGGGAGAGAATATGTAGAATAACTAAGAAGGCATTGCATAAACTAACAATTTAACAAATATTAATAATTTCACAATAAGTTCACACATGCTCAGTCTAGGAGAAAACAGAAGAAACCAGGAAGAGATTGAGTTACAGTGACTGAAGGAGGACTGGGGGGGGAGGGAAGAAAAGCACAGGGGTGGAGCCACGGGGGCCCACGAGGAGTAGGAGACACATGAGAAGGATTAATCACAATATAATAAATAATATGAGTTAAATATTGGAGGAGCCAAACTATACACAATAGAAACTGGTTATCAAGATATAAATTAACAAAACCCTATGCTTTTCTGTAAATATTTTTAAATTACAATATATAAATATAAACGTTTTAAAATATAAACTATAAAAGGCATTGAATAATCGGTCATGGACCCAGATACATAGCTGCACATTCACAGTAAATTTCTAGCCTTCTTTCCTCTAACTCCTCCCCCACTAGAGCTGTCAAATAACTAATATGTGACTGAGGCCCACTCAAACGGTCAGAAAGCCAAATTACTAAATCAGAAAATGGACGATTTTGTTGCAATGCCTCAGATTACAGAAGTGTGAGTTGCAGATATCAACTATTCAGGAGATAGAGAACCCATCAGGATCCTTCATATTTTAGTTTTGCTTCTTTTTTAATGCAAACTAACTGACAATTCAAAGCAAAATATAAAACTAGCTAAATGTATATTTTTAATTCATTAAATTAACCATTCTAGAAATCCAGCTATCCAGCTTGTCACAGTACTTTTTTCAAGTATTACAGTATCGGCAAAATGCAAAGTTAAAATTGCAGCAGTGAGAACTTTTCTTTTGTAGTTTGTTAAGAAACTCTCCCCTCTCTCTCTCTCTCTCCTCTCTCTCTCTCTTCCCCTCTCTCCCCTCTCTCTCCTCCTCTCTCTCCTCTCCCTCGGAGCTGTATATGATAGATATAGAGAGTAAGAGATAGAGATCAAAAAAATAGTATAGTGTCTCTGCACTGATGTGCATTGTTTGTTTGTGCGTCACGACTCCCAATGGCTACACGCGATGAACGGCCGTTTCGGGCGAGAATCATCCGTTTCGTTGATCCGCCCGGCAGATTCAGATTCAGGCTGTAACAGCCGTTCGTTGCGTGTAGCCGTATTGAGCGTGTGTACGAACCTTAAGTCAATACACTCTCTAGAAATATAGAGAACTGGCTGCAAATTAGTGATCACAAATTTGCAATTTTAAAACACACAACACTGTGTTGAACTGAATTGCCTCCTCAGCATTTATTCTGATATCAAAATAGTCATCAACTTCTTCATTATATTTGAACAGCACTGCAGGAAAAAACACATGTTGTTAAAATATGGAGGAGAGGTAATGGCAAAATGTTAGGCTTAACTTATTAAAAGAAAGAGTCTAAGGGGCATATTTATAAAGAAACGATAATAGCGCAAAAAAATTACCGCGGCACATCGCGGCCGCGAAAATAGCGCTATCGCCGTATTTATAATGGCGAGCGCTATTCCCGCATACCTATCGCGGCCGCGATGTGCTGCGTGTAATTTTAAGCCCCTTCGCGGCGATACTGTATAGTATCGCCGCGAAGGGACTTAAAATCCCTTCCACGCCGCTCTAAGGGGGCGGGGCATACCCCACCCCGCCCACACCCCCCGCGCGGCGGCAGCGACCACCCGCCGCCGATTCCAGCAGCCCCTCCCAACCCGTTCCCCTCCGCGGCATCTCGGAACGGGAGGCTAGGAGGGGCTGCCGGGAAGGGGCCGCACCCCCTCCCCGGCAACCCCTCCAAGCCCCCTGCCCCGGCCGCTCCCGGGGAGGGGAAGGGAGGGAGCCGCTGGGAGGGGTGGAGGCTCCCTCCAGCGGGGCCCTGAGAAGGGCCTTTTGGGGCTTAGGGGGTCCCGCAGCTCGAACCGGGACCCCCCTCCCTGGCCCTTATAAGGGCCCTTGCGGCACTGAAAAGTGCCTTTGGCGGGGGTCCCGCAGCTCAAACCGGACCCCCATTGCGGCTCTTAAAAGAGCCCTTGGGCGGCGTCTTCTTTCTTCCATGTCCGCGGCACCAGCTCCGCCGAGGCCGCCGACCCCCGAGAGGTACCCCTGCGGCCACCAGGGGTACCCCAGGCGGCGCCGGCAACCTCAACGAGGCCGATGTTGCCGGCGTCTTGATCCGACGCGACGTCTTCGGGCTGGCACACCAACCCCACTCAGGTCCCGCCAGACTCACTGGCACCGCCGGCCTCAGCGAGCCGATGTTGCCGCCGCTTCTTTCTTCTTTCTTCCAGCCATCTACTGCGATGGCATCTTATTTCGCGGCGGAAAGCTCCTCTTTATATAGGTTTGCAGAAATCCATAATCCGTTTCTGATTGGTCAATTTTTTAATACTTGCTTTACATTAACCAATCAGATTTCTGGAAAGTTCTGAAATCTGATTGGTTAATGTAAAGCAAGTATTAAAAATTGACCAATCAGAAATGGATTATGGATTTCTGCAAACCTATATAAAGAGGAGCTTTCCGTCGCGGAACTCAGATGCCATCGCAGTAGATGCTGCGGCCCCTTCCCGGCAGCCCCTCCTAGCCTCCCGTTCCAAGATTGCCGCGAGCGTGGAACGGGTTGGGAGGGGCTGCTGGGAAGCGGCGGGTGGTCGCCGCCGCCGCGGGGGGTGTGGGCGGGGTGGGCGTGTCTCCCGGGGCGGGTGCGACCACCCGTCGCTGGTTGCCTGCCCATCCCCACCGCGGGAGGTTAGTATCGCGCCGCGGGAGGTTAGTATCGGCTGACTTCGCCACCTTCAAGGTGGCGAAGTAAAACAGTCGATACTAGCCGAGCGAAACCAGTACCGCCGCTTTATAAATAGAAGCGGCGGTAACAGGTAAGTATCGCCGCGAAAGGTTAACGCTTCGTTAACTTTTCGCGGCCGTTTTCGGACTTTTATAAATCGCGGTAAACGCGATTTATGCGTTAATGTCCGCGAAAACGGCCGCGAAAAGTTAATGAACCTTTATAAATATGCCCCTAAATTTCTTGACCTGTAACAAAGAAAAAGAGTTTAGTGGAGGTAAAGCTAACTGTTCATTTGGCATAACCTATAACACTTACAGGGATTTTAAAGGGTCACTATACTCACTCAAACAACTTTGTATAAAGTTATAAAGTGGCCAATCTTGCATGTGCCAGTCACAGTAGCAAATGTGCATTTGCCAGTCACACTGGTGGGATAACCTAACAGTGTCTGGTGCATTGAAGGGCTGACCTAACCCTGTCTGGTGAACTGGAAGGCTGACCTAACAGTAGCTGGTGTACTGGATGGCTGACATAACAGTGTCTGGTATCAGTGTCTACTGAACTGGAGAGCTGACCTACCAAAGTCATTGTCTGCTGAACTAGAGGGCTGACCTATCAGTGTCTGCTGAACTAGAGGGCTGACCTACCAGTATCTGCTGAACTAGAGGGCTAACCTACTAGTGTCTGGTAAACTGGAAGGCTGACTTAAAAGTGTCTGTTAAAATGGATGGCAGTGCATGCTGAACAAGAGGGCTGACCTAACAGTGGCTGTTAAACTGAAGTCCTGACCTAACAACGGCTGTTGAACTGGAGGGCTGACCTAACAGTGGCTGTTGAACTGGAGGGCTGCTCTTACAGTGGCTGCTTAACTGGAGGGCAGACCTAAGAGTGTCTGCTGAACTGGAGGGCTAACCTAACAGTGGCTGCTGAACTGGAGGGATGACCTAACAGTGGCTGCTGAACTGGAGGGATGACCTAACAGTGGCTGCTGAACTGGAGGGATGACCTAACAGTGGCTGCTGACCTAACAGAGCCCTCCAGTTTACCAAACTCTGTTAGTTAGTCCACCACACTCCCACCTCCATAGACCATGCCAACCTCCACAGGTCACGGACATCTCCACCTACCATGCCCCCTATTTTTGCAGCATGAAAAAGTAGGGGTGGCTTGAAAAGTTTGGTTTATCTGCCAAAAGGTCTAGAAGCCCCCCTGTAAGCAGCTCAGCCAATCCAGACTCACTTCTTCATTTTCCGACTCCAAGTTATGTTATGAGACATCTATGTCTCCTGTGTTTTGAAGTGAAAGCAGCTGAATTCCTCTCTGCCTGCAAAAGAGGCTATAAACTGTCTGTGCTTAAAACAACTCTGCAATAAACTGCTAAAAACTATCTGTGTATATAAACTCTGCTATAAACTGTGTTTGCAATTCAAGACCAACACAATGATTTAGAATGTGAGCTGCAGTTTTTTCTTCAAATATCTTTATACATTTTTTTGTCAGCATCAGTAAATATATTCTTTAAGAGGGGTGCATAGTGTACAGTCATATAGTACAGCAAATTATTAATAAGGCCTCATGCATATCTGGGTTGAATATCTTTAAAACAAAAGATTTTTGGAAGTTTTAACATTGCGGATCAGGTTAGTACTTGAATAGATTAAGACGTTTCTGAGGTGGACATACCTTTAAAGCTAGGTACAGACTACACGATGAAGCCATTTAACCAACAATTCATTTGTGTATGGGCGGTAATTATAACATCAATATTGATCTGCAGCTTAAGCCTGCAGATGTCAGATGATTTTCTACTGAATGGGCAACATTAAAGGCTCATACACATGTAAAATCGCCGGGGGACGTCCACGATGCATGATGTGTATGAGCGCCCATTTCAGACAACAATCGTGCTGTGTATGGGCACTTTTTCGTCCGGAACTGACATTTGGATGGAGGTTGATTATGAATGATCTGCTAGGAGTATCAGGCAGTGAGCCCCGTCCGAACTTTCATTCGACCATCAAAGTTCCCATACACGGCACAATTGTCGCCCAAAATGCACATACACCTAGTTCATCGCAGGCCGGCCCCCGCAATTGCACGTGTGAATAAGCCTTAAAACAATTAATTCAATAAAGTAGTGTCTATTTTATATTAAAGCATACAAGGTTTTCATCCACTGCAGGTTTCTGTTACAACATGTTTGGGTAGTGCAGGAAAAGCAACTTCTCATACTCTATAGGATACATCCCAGCAAGAATGCTGGGGGGTAAGTTTGTAGTGAATGGCCACCTTAAGGGCTGTTACTTACAGGCAGAAATTGGCCTGATAATTTTACCTGACAGATTTATTTTATCTGTTAGCATATTTATATATTTTAAAAATATATAAATATGTAATTTAAGCCGCATTGTGATAACAGGACCAGCAATGATTGATAGCAGCCCTTAAAGGGCAACTATAGTAAAAAAATTACTTTGCCTCATCTTAATCTTTAAATTAATACATGTAAGTAGCACGTACTCTGAGGTTTGTGTGTCGCTGCATTCCTTCAATACAGTAATTGATTTGCTCAGGCTCAGTATCTCTTCTCCTAATCTTAACCGACACCTCTTTCCATCTGGCCAGACTCTCTATAAGGGTAATCATGCTCAGTGATCACTAAAAAGCAGAATTGGAAGAGGGAATTTCCCATCATGCAATTTACATGGTTTGCATGAACACTGTGTCCATTCCAAAACTGCACATAGCTGAATATAGTTAATATTGGATGTCTAAAGATAACTATTTATAGATGCCCTTTTATACCCATTACCTTAAAGTAAATGTACAAAATTTGCTTGCAAAAAACTTTGATTTTTGTTGCAGTATTTGAAAGGTTTATTTTTACTTAGGTGCACCCTGCCACAGGAATGGCGGCAACTAAAAGGTTGCTATGTTACATAACATAGTAACTCTTTAGTTGCTGCCATTCCAGTGGCTTATCCAATCATTCACTTTCTGTATGATAAGATATCCAAGTTGTTTTTTCCTGACTATGCAAGGCTCTGGGCCAGGGATTTCCAACCTGCAGATTTTTGAAAACTACAACTACCAGCATTCCTCCATTGCAGAAGAACCCAAGGAATACTGGAAGTTGTAGTATTCCAACATCTGGAGGGCTGCAGGTTGGACATCCCTGCTCTGGCAATAGAGCAATAAATTGTTAGTGGATATATATTTAGTTATCAGATCATCTCATAATTGGGGACACTTATAATTAATGTAAGTAACAGGGCAGCGTTAATTACAACCTGATTGTATTTATATTGCAGTGATTCTGACAGCCTTGCTGCATTATTTCAATGTACATCCCCTAACTGCCCTTTGCTGTTTGCGAGTGCTTGTCAGAGAATGGTGGAACGAGTTGTACAACTACATATGTATTAGGCTTACTCACAATTCTGTAGGCTATTTGGCTAAAGTAAAGCAAATTCAGATTCTGCAAACAAAACCAGGGACCATATTTATAAACCCGCGGTATCAATAAAAACAATGACACCAGGGGCCATATTTATAAAGCTGCGGTATCGCTTTTTCGCTATACCATGGCTTAGTTAGTTTACGATCACACATTTTTACGACTGAACGTTCGTTAATTAACGAACGTTTGATCGTAGAATACCGTGCGGTAGTAAACTACAGCAATGGTATTCTATGGGGATCATAAATCTATATTGAAAATTTATGATCGTTAATCTCTGATTGGTTTAACAAACGTAAATTTACAATACAGGTATAGTATAGTATAGTATAGTATTTGAGGTTGAATAAAGACAGACATCCATCCAGTCCAACCCATCTAGCAATATCCTCATTTCCTGCCTAACTGTTGATCCAGAGGAAGGCAAAAAAAACCCACCAAATTTATGAAGGGGGAAAAAATTCCTTCCTGACTCCAAAGGGCAATCGGAAATTTCCCTGGATCAACTCTACTTTATGTATCAATACCAGTAACTTGCAACATTCCTTGTTTGCAGAAACTCATCCAGCTTTTTTTTGAAACTGACCAATGAACCTGCCATAACAACGTCCACTGGAAGACAGTTCCATAGCTTTACCGTTCTCACAGTGAAAAACCCTTTCCGAGCTTGAAGCCTAAACCTTTTTTCTTCAAGTCTTAAGGGATGTCCTCGTGTCCTTTGACATGTTCTACTGGTGAACAATGCCCCAGATAGTTTATTGTATGACCCGTTAATGTATTTATACACAGTAATCATATCCCCACGCAAGCGCCTTTTCTCCAGCGTACATAATTGTAACTTTTCCAGTCTCTCTTCATATTCAAGCTCCCCCAATCCACTTATTAATTTAGTTGCCCTTCTCTGAACCCTTTCCATTTCAAAGATGTCCTTTTTGTACACCGGATTCCAAAATTGCACTGCATATTCCAAATGAGGCCTTACCAATGCTTTGTAAAGAGGGAGAATTACATTTTCCTCCCTTGAATCCATACCTCTCTTTATACAAGACAATACCATGCTGGCTCTGGCTGTTGCCGCCTGGCACTGCTTGCTACCTTTAAGTTTGTTATCCACCAAAACTCCAAGATCCCTTTCCAACAGGGATTCACTTAACACAGAGCCATTTATAGTATAAGTAGCACAAGGATTTTTAAGTCCAAAATGCATCACCTTACATTTATCAACATTGAATTTCATCTGCCACTTAGCAGCCCAATGTGATAATCTATCTAGATCCCCTTGCAACGATTGCACATCCTCTGAAGTTTGTAATGGTCGACAAAGTTTTGTGTCGTCAGCAAACACAGAAACCTTGCTGACAATACCCACTTCCAAATCATTAATAAATAGATTAAATAGAAGCGGCCCCAACACAGAACCCTGTGGCACCCCACTTAGCACTTTAGTCCATAATGATGAAGCCCCATTAACAACTACTCTCTGCATCCTATTCATTAACCAATTTTCTATCCATGTACAAATGTGACTCCCCAGACCAACAGACCTTAGCTTATTCATTAGTCGCCTATGGGGGACTGTATCAAAAGCCTTTGCAAAATCCAAGTAAACTACATCTACTGCTATACCAGAGTCTAAATTTCTACTTACGTCCTCATAAAAGCCAAGCAAGTTAGTTTGACAAGATCTATTCCTCCTAAATCCATGCTGGTTACTACTTATAATGTCAGTCCTTGAAACATACTCTAGAACATGTTCCCTTATTAAACTTTTCAGGATCTTCCCCACCACTGAAGTTAAACTTACAGGCCTGTAATTACCCGGCTGTGAACGACTACCCTTTTTGAATATTGGAATAACATCAGCCTTTTTCCAATCCAGAGGCACACCACTGGACATGAGGGAATCAGCAAAAATAAGAAACAATGGCCTAGATAAAACTGAACTTAGCTCCTTAAGTACCCGAGGATATATTTTATCCGGTCCAGGAGATTTATTAATATTAACCTTCTTTAGTTCTTTCTGTACCATATCCTCGGTTAACCAAAGTGCACTTGAATCTTTTATACCATTATTGCTACTATACTCTATGATGTCTGTACTTGGATCTTCTATAGTGTATACAGAGGAAAAAAAATTATTCAAGACATTTGCTTTATCGCCATCCTCCGTAACTAACTTATCCCCATTAATTAATGGTGCCACATTCTCAGTCCTCATCTTCTTACTATTAATATACTTGAAAAAATGTTTAGGCTTAGTGATGCTTTCTTCAGCTATCCTAACTTCATTATTAATTTTAGCTAGTTTGATTGCTTTCTTACACTCGTTGTTACAGCTTTTATATTCCCTAAAGGCCCTTTCCGTTCCCTCGGCCTTAAAGGTTTTAAATGCCTTTTTCTTCCTTACCATTTGCCCTTACATCAGAATTCAGCCACATGGGCGTGGATTTATTTTTTTTACATTTATTTCCCAAGGGTATAAATTTAGATGTGAACTGGCTTAAAATCCCCTTGAACACAGTCCACTTCTGTTCAGTACATTTACCTGATAATACATTATCCCAGTTGACATTCTGAAGTGCTGCTTTTAACCTGGGAAAATTTGCTTTCCTGAAATTAAATGTCTTTGTCAACCCAGCGAACTTTTCCTTTCGATAAAAAAGTCCAAATGCCACTATTTCATGGTCACTATTCCCTAAGCGTCCAGTTACCTTTATATCTATAATGCGCTCCACAATGTTAGATATTACCAGATCCAACAGAGCTCCTTTTCTAGTAGGAACCTCAACCACCTGTGAGAGAAAATTATCCTGCAGCAAATTCAGGAACTCATCACCTTTTTCTGTGATGGCAGTTCCACCACACCAATCACCACAGTTTTATAAATATGGCCCCAAAGTAATAAATCTAGGAGCCAAAGATTATTAACTTCTGCAGGTCAACTAAACAGTCAGCCACTTACTTGCAAATCTCTAACTTAAATACAAAGGCACGACTTGCTAGTTTGACTGCTGATAAGAAACTGAGCTTCTCTGAGGATTTCATGAAGTTTAATAGTGTCCTATAAACACACCCCCAAAATCTGATTGGCTCTTGTATCATTTGACAAATAATATGTTGGGGGTGTGCCAAGGAGACAGTATAAAACAGCTAGAAGACTTTAGCAAGTCCTAGTTGTGTTTTAGTAGCAGAGCTGCTAGTTTGTGCTGCAAGCACAGCAACTGTCAGATGTTTGGTGCCTAACTGAGCTTTCTAAATGTGCTAGTTTTGGTGCCTGGTAGTTGAAGGGTGGAGGCTCTCTCTTTTGCTACATCTAATTTTTCATTGTTTGGTGCTTGGGGTGAATAAAAAAGATTTCATATAGTTATTTTAGAATTTAGTTGCTAAGTATGAGCTGAGTTTTTCTCAGCCTGATCAAATTCACTGGCTTTGAGCAAAATAATTGTTGGTGTAGTTGAATTATATCTACCACCATTTCCCCTAAAGACACTTTCTAATAGCAGAGGGCAGTCAGTGTATGGTTGGAGTTGTATATTGAAAACATATAGAGAACTACAGGTTAATCAGGTAAAACACATGTAGACAGTCTGGGTCAGAATGATCACAGTATAAAATGCAATAAATTTACAATAATGCAGCCCTGCTAATTACATTATCTGTCTGTCAGGCTCTGTGTAATACAAGGTCTGTTACCATGTAACCTTCATTTATGGCTTTTACATGTGTGTGGGGAGAGATGGGATAAAACAGTTTTTTCTTTGATTACTGAGTTTCTGGGAGTTTCCAGGGAATAACTGGAAGATTTATTGACTTTATTAATAATTATAATGTGGGACTGGTAGAGAGGTCTTAGAACTTTCTCCTTGATCTGCCAGTACACGCATGTCCTGCTTAGTCTGTACTGTTAACAGTTAGAGGGATATGGTAATTTACTTCAAAGGGAGGAGAGTAGGTATAGTAATTCACAGCAGTAGGAGGACGTGACTATACATGCCATTCATTTTGATTGACAGTTCCTCCCTCTGAATCTTAAAAAATTATAAATCTAATATCTACAAAACGGGTGGATACGTTGGAAAGGGAAACACATGTCGGGGGATGGGATGAATTATAGTTTAATAGTATGAGGTTTTTAAAAGTTTGAATTTGGACAGTATAGTTGTGAGTGCTGCACAGAGATCTGACACCATGGAAAAACAAAGTCCCTGACAGAGATAGGATAAAGGCAGCACAGAGTACATGAATTTAACTTTGCAGTGGGGCAATGTGTTTTTTTCTCTATAAATGCCCTTTAATTGAAACATCAAAAAAATCTTCCTAAATATTGCAGCCAATTTAATACAATTTGCTGAATCAGTAAAATTATCAATGTGTTATATGGCCAGATATAGTACAGCTCCCTATAATGATTCATTTCATCAGAGTGTCAACTGTTGGTTATGGATCAAGGATGTCCACATCTCCTGAATGCACAAGTACATTAATACAATTTCGGCTTTTGCAGAACATAAATGGAAATGTAAGGTGATGCATTTGGATTTTAACAATAAATATAAAGAAAAAGATTTGGGGATTCTAGTAGATAACAGACTTAGCTGTAGCAAACAATGTCAGACAGCAACGGCTAGAGCTAGCAAGATATTGTCTTGTATAAAGAGGGGAATAGATTCAAGAGAGAAAAATATTATTCTCTTTATAAATTAATTCTGAAGGCACAGTAATACTTACAATGTCTGTCATATGTCTCTTTATTTATCCACTTTATTTATACTTTGGCCTATAGTACATGGAAGCTTTTGGACTTGCAGAAACTGACAGCTTAGTGTACCTTGGATTAGGTGTACCAAAATGACTATAATTATGTTAATTTGTAAGTTTTCACAAAGGGGAGAAAAGTGACACCACAAAAGTAGACTTTAGTGTATTGTATTTCTCAGTCACTAAGCAACAGCCATATCTTTTCTTCGCTGTTCCTACTGTCTTGCAATGAGGCTTTCATATGTGGCACATTCAGTCCCAGAACATCAATACCAAAGATCTCTTTCCTGTGTCTCTTTGATACATTATGGTTACATGAATAAGAGGTGTTAAAAATTTATTAAGATAAGGAAGATCAAACGGCTTGTCTTTTAGTCTTCCTTTAACTATGAATTTTAATGGTATGTGAATAATTAAGACAAGGTTTCCACTGTGAACCAACAACAACATTCAACATTGCCTATTGAAGTCAAAATACAGATTATTAAGAGCTGTGCTGATAAAGTTTCAATAAAAAGGTTTAAGCAATACAGCTAATGTATGATGATACATACCATATATACTCGAGTATACACCGAGATTTTCAGGCAAAAAAGATAGCCTGAAAATCTAGTCTCGGTTTATACTCCAGTCATATATACTCCAGTATACTCCGGCGGCCGCATGCTCTGCATCCTCTGCTGACTGACGTCACTACTGGGAAGTGAGGCCAGCGCCGAGTAGTGACGTCAGCCAGCAGAGGAAAATGGAGCACGCGACCCCCGGAGCTTAGAAGAGGATCCAGAGCAGCCTGCAGGGGAACATGTGGAGCAGGTAGGAGAAGGCTTTTGTGGGGATTCAGAAGGGGGGAAGGCACAGTAATTCCTGCAGTGGCTATTCCTTGCGACTGCAGATGTTTGGAAACTACAACTCCCAGCAACTAAAGCATGGTGGGAGTTGTAGTTTCCAAACATCTGGAGTGCCAAGGAATAAGGCTTTACTTGCCTTTTAAATGGGCATAAGAATTCCCATACAGTAAAAGCCAAATCCAGTATGGCTGTTACTGTATGGGACTACTGTATGGGACTACTGATGTTCATTTAAAGGGCAACTAAAGCCTAAAAACAATACAGAATCAGAAGGAGAATGTTATCTAGTGCTGCCTTCTGATTCTGTATTGTTTTGAGGCTTTAGTTGCCCTTTAAATGGACAGCAGAATTCCTATACAGCAGTCATACTGGATTTGGCTATTACTGTATGGGACTACTGTATGGGAATTCTACTGTCCATTTAAAAGGCAACCAAAGCCTCAAAACAATACAGAATCAGAAGGCTGTAGTGGTCATAATGTGTACCCTCGGTTTATACTCAAGTCAATCACTTTTACTGCTTTTTAGAGGTAAAAGTGGGTGTCTCGGTTTATACTCGGGTTGGTTTATACTCGAGTATATACGGTATACTACTCCCTGTTCACGGTCGTACATTTACGACCGAACGTCTGTTAATTAATGAACGTCCGATCGTAGAATACGATAGTAAACTACCGCAGTGGTATTCTATGGGGATAGTAAATCTACAATTTCGTTATCGTAGATTTACGATTGATATCGTAAATTTACGATCGGTATTGTAAATTTACGATCGTTAAACCAAGCGGTTTAACGTTCATAAATTTATGATACCCATCGTTAAAGTCGCGGTGTCGCTAAAAAAGCAATACCGCGGCTTTATAAATATGGCCCATTGTGCCTTATTTGGGAAGCTAATGTCCATTTACACCCAGACACAAAAATATGAAGGACACATTCATTTTATAAGCGGTCATGTGCAACATTTGCCAAAAAGACACTTAGGATTCTGCATTCAAAACAAATGATTTGGTTTCTTAGATTGTTTAACCAAGGCTTTGATTCTTCACATGCTGCTGTACAGTTTCCATGCTAGCAAGGCTAACATTTCATCATATTTTTCAATATGCCACCCTTCCTTCCTTTGTGCTGAGCCAATACTTTCTATCTTTAATTTGCGGTTTCCTCTCTCTTTCTCTGGCAATTGAGACTCAGCATTTGTGTGTTAAAAGCAACAGAAAAAAAAACAAACTATTGAACTTGTATATGAATTAGTATTAAGTGTTTGAAATTTCAGTTAATTTAATCAGTTTTACATTTTAGTTAATTTAATCAAACACATTTTTATAGTATATATAGTTTCACGCTGTGCGGATCCCTGCATTTGTGCATCCGTAGTATTCTTCTTGGTGTATAAGACCCTGGTGAATCTAAAGTTCTTCCCTGATATATTCATTACAGATTTGTTACAAAAAAGACAGTGAAATAGTTCCAAATGTAGTTTGATTTTCTAATTGCTATTGATTGGTTATGGGCAAATATATAAACCACAGAAATTTAGGGAGAAATAAAAAAAAAGCTTTTTACTGGTGACTAGAATAGCAAAAAGCAAATGTCCCAATTGTGACTGCAGTTTGGACAGATGTTGTCCTTGTTTGTATCCAGAATACTTGTTCTTTTGAAAATATCCCCAATAAATTGACATACACACCATATGCTGTTTATATACCACCTCCTGCCTGCAGGAGGTAGCAGTGAATTTCAAAGTATATTCAAAGATGTTTAAAATGCTTACAGGGCCATCCAGAGCCCAAGAGTGTCCTGAAGTGGTGTTTATGCAAATTAGTCACATCCACACAATCAGGGCGATGCACATAATGGCGCTATCACCTCTCCCGTTCAATCGTTCCGGCGATGCTACATTCGCATAGTGCCTCTCCGTGCATCCTGAAATGGAGCTTCACCACTGTGGGACTTTAACGCCAGCCATCGACTGGCATTAAAAAATCCCGTAAAGGAAAGCCGCTATGCGAATATAGCATCGTTTGCGGCGCCTGTATGGTTAATTTCCGCATTAACCACTCAAGCACCGCAATTATAATTATAATTATAATTTAAATAATATAACATCGGTTAGCGTGTCTTTTAACTCCTTTTTCTGCCGATGCCCCTCTTGGTGCATCTGGCTGAAAGAGTTTTGTCCTTTCTAGAGTGAAGTTTGAGAAAGGTGAGGGTAAGGTCAAACCTACTCAACTGGTATGGTTATTGGCTCTCTGAATGCCAAATGTCAATTTTTTTCTTCAACTGTATCACCTATTGATACTTTACAAATATCTAAAGGACTGAAGAGCACAATATTACTTATGCATGAGATTGGATATGTGGATCTGCACATATAGGAAATAACTTATACAACCGTAGCTTGCTTTTCCCTGCCAATGACTCTAGCCAAACATTAGTTAGCGTGGCTTTAAGACAGGGTTGTGTCCTGTTAAACTAGAATACAATATTTTTTATTTGGGTGTATATACGATTATTTTTATTCAAGTTGAAACATTTAATATCTTGCAAAAGACCACAAATGAGGCCAAAATACTGAGCTGAATGCTTAGCTAGGGGGATTCAGGAATTTCCTATTCTGACGGAACAAACACATTTACAGATGCCTCTTTGCAGACGTAGCTTTTTCTCATTGCATTCATTCCGTACCGTACTTGTACATGAGAAGAGCAGTGTCGTAGGCAGTTCTATTTAGCATTCTCTGATGACACAGTTTCAGTAAGGTTACCAAGTTTGGTTAATAACAAAAGCACACGAACAACACTACATAAATACAGGGTGCACGTTTTCTCAAATACCCAGATAGGTATAAAGATTAACGCTTTATGTCAGATTATCATAACAAGGGTGACATTTACAGTACACAGCACAGCACAGAAGGGCTTTCTGCATAGCGGTGACTCACTCAATAGACATCAGTGTAGCACTTAACCTACTACATTACCATTTTTGTAAATATCCAATACATACTGGACTGCTTTTTGGTCACTTGTTGGGAAAAGAAAATGGGGAACACTTAATACATGATGATTAACAATTTATTTATTTTTATATGCAGAACAAATACAATAAACAGGGCTTTGTTTGAAAATGATACTAACGTAATCTTCATGTAGTCCAGAGGCATACACTATGTGATTCAATAAATGATCCAATAAACAAGGTTTATGCATATGAAACATATTTGTTGTAAATAGGATTCAAAGGAGAACTATTACATTAAACGTAAAGAAGAAGGGGGCAGTTCTGGCACCTGGAGTCCTCCAGAAAGTACAAGGGTTGTCATTCTGAAAAGGAAGTTAAAAGAAAACACGCCGAGATACAAACATAAACAGTAAGTGGGTGAGGACAGGTGTGAAACTGATCACATAGACAGAGGTACTAGTATTAGCATGAACTGGACAGCAGAAATGAACAAGGTTTTACATGACAATATTGTATTTATTATAATGATGTTTGAAAAAAGATATTACAGTGTATATGGTCATGGGACTCCTTATATATTTATATTTTACAATAAAGAGGAGCATTATTCAAGAAGCAAAAATCTAGGGGTAAGGAAAATATAATGATGGTATACTTTAACACTGGAGTAGTCATTAAAAAGGTGGTGCGATGGGCTCACCACTGCCCATTATGACTCTTTCAGAAATCCCACCTTCAAAAATCCTGCCCTTTCCCTTGCAATCCTTACACTGTGTTGCATTGTGAACTATCTTATAACATCTAAACCTCCTTCACAACTTAACAAACACTTTGTTGTGGATATGATAAGTCCAAAATAAAAACAAGCACAACAAAAGTCACCTTCTACTGTAGGATGTTATGCTCTTAACTAGACTAAAAATGCTTGGCATCCTCCCCACTGTAATAGTATCCACACTTTTAGCGTCAATTCAAAACATTCCTTTTTAGCTTCTGCTGTCATTACTCTTCCAGCGAAATATTTGCATTATAAAGCAGAAGGGGTCACAGTATTGAAATGTGACTGTTTCAGACTTAGGGGCATATTTATAAAGGAACAAAAATAGCGGCAAAAAATTACCGCCGCACATCGCGGCCGCGAAAATAGCGCTATCGCCATATTTATAACGGCGAGCGCTATTCCCGCGATATGTATCGCGGCCGCGATGTGTTGCGGCAGTTTTAAGCCCCTTCGTGGTGATACTGTATAGTATCGCCGCGAAGGGACTTAAAATCCCTTCCCGACGCATCTCCTAAGGGGGGGGGCATACACCCACCCCGCCCCAAACCCCCGCGGCGGCGGAGATACCCGCCGCTGCTTCCAGCAGCCCCTCCCAACCCATTCCCGCTGTGGCAATCTCGGAACGGGAGGCTAGGAGGGGCTGCCGGGAAGGGGCCGCAGCAGGTGGTCGCCCGCGCACCCCCTCCCCAGCAACCCCTCCAAGCCCCCGCCTCGGCCGCTCCCGGGGGGGGAAGGGAGGGAGCCGCTGGGAGGGGTGGAGGCTCCCTCCAGCGGGGCCTGAGAAGGGCCTTTTGGGGCTTAAGGGGGTCCCGCAGCTCGAACGGGACCCCCCCTCCCCGGCCCTATCAGGGCCTTGCGGCACTTACAAGTGCCCTGCGGCTCTGACAAGAGCCTTTGGGGCTTAGGGGTCCCGCAGCTGAACCGGGACCCCCTTCCCGACCTTGTAAGGCCCTTGCGGCACTGACAAGTGCGTTTGCGGGGGGGTCCCGCAGCTCGAACCGGGACCCCCAGTGTGCGGCTCTTAAAAGAGCCCTTGGGCGGCGTCTTCTTCTTCCAGTCCCGGCGACACCAGCTCCGCCGAGGCCGCCGACCCCCGAGAGGTACCCTGCGGCCGCCAGGGGTACCCCGGTGGGCGCCGGCGACCTCAACGAGGCCGATGTTGCCAGCGTCTTGATCGCGCGACGTCTTCGGACTGGCGACACCAACCCACTCAGGTCGCGGATGCCAGGCAGACTCAATGCGGCCGCCAGTGAGCCCGCTGGCAACCGCCGGCCTCAGCGGAGCCGATGTTGCCAGTCGCTTCTTTCTTCAGCATCTACTGCGATGGCATCTGAGTTCCACGGCGGAAAGCTCCTCTTTAATAGGTTTGCAGAAATCCATAATCCGTTTCTGATTGGTCAATTATTTAATTCTTGGTTTACATGCTTTACATTAACCAATCAGATTTCTGGAAAGTTCTGAAATCTGATTGGTTAATGTAAAGCATGTAAAACCAAGCATTAAAAAATTGACCAATCAGAAACGGATTATGGATTTCTGCAAACCTATATAAAGAGTAGCTTTCCGCTGCGGAACTCAGATGCCATCGCCGTAGATGGCTGAAGAAAGAAGCGGCTCGCCACATCGGCTCCGCTGAGGGGCGGTGCGGCGGGCTCACTGGCGGCCGCAGTGAGTCTGCCTGGCATCGGCGACCTAAGTGGGGTTGGTGTCGCCAGTCCGAAGACGTCGCCCAAGGGCTCTTTTAAGAGCCGCACACTGGGGGTCCCGGTTCGAGCTGCGGGACCCTTAAGCCCCAAAATGCACTTATCAGTGCCGCAAAGGCCCTTACAAGGGCCGGGGAGGGGGGGTCCCGGTTCGAGCTGCGGGACCCCCTTAAGCCCCAAAAGGCCCTTCTCAGGGCCCCGCTGGAGGGAGCCTCCACCCCTCCCAGCGGCTCCCTCCCTTCCCCTCCCCGGGAGCGGCCGGGGCGGGGGGCTTGGAGGGGTTGCTGGGGAGGGGGTGCGCGGCGGGTGGTCGCGACCACCCGCCGTGGGTTGCCTGCCTATCCCCACCGCGGGAGGCTAGTATCAGCTGACATCGCCACCTTCAAGGTGGCGAAGTAAAACAGCCGATACTAGCAGAGCGAAACCAGTACCGCCGCTTATAAATGAAAGCGGTGGTAAACAGGTAAGTATCGCCGCGAAGGGTTAACGCTTCGTTAACTTTTCGCGGCCATTTTCGGACATTTATAAATCGCGTTAAACGCGATTTATGCGTTAATGTCAGCGAAAGTGGCCGCAAAAAGTTAACGAACCTTTATAAATATGCCCCTTAGTCTTACAGTTCATACACATGTGCGATCGCGGATCATGTTTCGGCTGATAATCGGCCTGTGAACATTCGTACACATCATGCGTCATGGGTCGGGACCCGCGATCGCACGTGCGTACGAAACTTTAGGCTCTGTAACCCTTGATTTAAAAAAAAAAAATCAATGAGGAGGGTAAACACTTTACAGGGTTTCTCTGCAACTTAAAAAAATTTAAAAAATTTGCCATGTTAGTCCAATATATGTAGTAAAAGGTACTGTGATACTTTTAATGGACTAACAGTTTATTTTAGTAGACAAGCTTTCAAGGGATCTACCCTCTTCCTCAGGTCAGAGCAGTACTGATTGCAACAAAGGTTAACAGAAAGTAAGGAGCTAATTACATTAAATAACAACATAATAAACCTAAAAGGAAAGAAAAAAATCCAGAATATACTGAGGAATGAGAGGGGGTAATAAAATAGAGAGATAACAGCATACTAGGGTGGGCAACCAAAAAGAGAGGATAGAGGTTGCAGGGGTGTGGGGGAATAATGAGGGGGGATGCTGGATAAGAGAAAAGAAGACCCTGAGAATATGCACATATTGTATACCATCCACATATTGTTCTACATACAAATATATTCAACAGTTATAGTGGGCTAGGAATCCCAAATCTTGGTTTAACCCAACTGTGCCTCTGCAACTCTTAGAGGCACAGTTAACATCTTAAAGGCAGAAATGATATTAGGTCAGGAGCCGAGAAAGGGGAACAAAGTTCAATATTAAAGGGTATCTTTACTCTAAAAAATAGATTTTTCTAAAAGTGTACCTATCAACACAGCAATATCTTACTGATCCAAAACTTTTTTCAGATTTTAGAACTGATTTGTAGATGATTCTGAGTCATAATTTGAAAACACAGCATTTAAAGGGAAAGACCTGTCATTCCAGAAGCAGAAACTATAATATGCGACCCATGCCTGACCCCTTTGCCTGATTTCCAGCACACTTTCTGCAAGATTTAAGAGAATCAGCAGAGAAAAGAAGGTAGAGAGGGGGAGAGGACAGCCCAGTGTCCATGGTGAGGCTGTGCAGAACTTATAAGTGTCACAGACACTACAAGAAGGCAGTGAGTAAGGGAGGGTGAGGGGAATTAGGAGTACTCACTAAACATTAATAATTTAATGACAAAGCAAGCATAGATAAATATGTGTATATTACCATTTTACTTCTCTCATATTGTAGTGTCAGAAAAAGTAAAGTTGTTTCAGTGAGTATAGTGACCCTTTAATAGTTGTATTCATTTCCACTGTAACCAGTGTATCTTTAAGGAACATTTTTCATGTACACACAATAATAATGTTTATTATGCATTGCTCTTTTATTTTAAACTAACGGACATTTTTTTTTTTTGCAAGATTAGCTTTTGGGAGTTTCCTCACTTTGTAAGTTATCCAGTTATCCAGTCCAGATAAAGGCCCTGTGAAGGGAGGGAGCTCCCAAAAGCTAATCTTTTAAGAAAATACTTAACTTTTATTTTATTTTTTTTGTGCTGCAAGTGCATGGGGCAATCAACTCACTAACACAGAACTACACAGCATGTTTACAAGTCTCGGTAGCTAGGGAAATGTTTTCTAAAAAATGAGAAGTTCATTAGAAAACAGATAAACAATAAAAATAGAATAGGATAGGCTGGAACCCCAGGAACAACAGACAAAAAACATCAGACGCAGAAAGAGCTTGTGGTCCTTATTCAGCCCTTTAAGGAACTGTTTGGACTGGTGAACTTTAATTGCATATAAACGGACCAACGCACAGCAAGAACACAGCAAACCAACCACACCGAAGACGAGCACAGCGACGACGCAGGCAAGGAACAGACGCAACGAAGACCGAATGCACAGCGAAGAAAGGCGCACAGCAAGGACCAGACGCCAGAGCGAGACAGGCACAGCAAGACCAGACGCACACCGAAGACCAGACGGGACAATCAGAACGGAGAACAGCAATGACCAGACGCACACCAAGGACCAGACGCAGCATCGATGAACGACGCACAGCAAGGACCAGACGCACACCCGAAGACCAGTACGTCAACAGTGCGAATAAGACGCACAGCAAGGACCTAGACGCACCACCGGAAGACCAGCTCACAGCAAAGGACGCAACAGCAAGTACCATACGCACAACTAATACCAACGACAGGCAAGAAACGTACAGCAAGTACCAGACACACAAGACAGACTCACACGAAAATCTTACCGCACATGCAAGACCATACTCACACCTAATAGCATACTCACATTTAATAACTTACTCACATCAAGGTACCGACCACACCTAAACCGACTCACAAGATCCTATAGGAGACAGTACCCCATCACAGCGAAGACCGTACTCATCACGTCAAGTACCATACTACATGCAATACCTCGGACGGACATAAGGACCATAACGCACAGCAGGACCTACCACACCAGACGCGACGCACAGCGAAGACCAGGACGCACAGCGAGGACCGAGACGGACAGAGAGGGACGACGGACAGCGGGGACAGGACGCAACACGAGGACCAGACGCACAGGGAGACAGACGCCACGCAAACAGCACGCAGGACCAGACGCACACAGAAGACCAGACGCACAGCGGATGAACGACGCACAGCAAGGACCAGACGCACACCGAAGACCAACGCCACAGCGAAGAACGGACGCACAGCAAGGACCAGACGCACACCGAAGACCAGACGAACAGCGGGAGAAACTGCGCACGAAGACCCTACGCACACGCAAGACCAGACGACAAGCGAGAACTACAGACATAGTACCAGAGGCACACCGACAGACCAGACGAACACCCTAATACCATACTCACATCTAATAACTTACTCACATCAATTACCATACTCAACCAATAGCATACCACATTTTAAAGTACTCACATCAGTTACCATACTCACACCTAATACCATACGCACATCTAGTATCATACTTACATCAAGTACCATACTCACATCAATACCTTACTTACATCTAGTACACTACTCACATCTAGTACCTACTCAATCTAATACCTTACTCACATCTAATACCTTACTCACATTGAAGACCATTACTTACTCTAGTATCTTACTTACACTAGTAACCTACTCACATCTAGTACCATACTCACATTTAATACCATACTCACATCTAGCACCATACTCACATCTTGTTGTATCTTACCCACATCTAATACCATACTTACATCTAGTACCGTACATACATCTAGTACAATATTCAGATCTACTACAATATTTATAAGGCCACATAGGCCATGGCCTAGGGTGTCAAGATCTTTAAAGGCAGCATGTCTGAAGTCCTCCGTTTTTACTAAAATATGAATTGCCTTCTGCAGTAATAGCAGAGAGACAATGTATCTATTTAATGTATCTCCAAAATCTGGGTAGCCAGCCAAGAAAAAGCAGAGGGGTAAAATGTAACAACTGGTAAAAGCTGAACCTGCCAGGGGATCGAAAAAGAAACAAAGTAGCTAATCTTCCAACTGGTTACACTGTCACCTCCTAATGTAGTGAGAATGGACAGTGAATGGACCTGTCTTGTGTCTCACTGATACAGCATTTAATGATGGGGACTTGCATTGTGTTGGGACATGGTTAATTGATTTTAATACAATCCCATAATGTAGATAATTTAGTTAAGTCTGATCTATAAAAATCCATTTTGTATAAATAATAAACCTATTTATTGTTCTAATGATGCAGTGCTCTCTATGCTCTTTATTTTATCTGTATTGAATCTGTATTCCAGTGAATAGGAAGGGAGAGTGATCCTGATTCCCCCATCCCGCTCAAAGTGGTCATGTATGTGGGGGGGAGGATGTTGTTACTGGAAAACACCAGCAGAGTAATGCTGGATGATGCTGGACAAAATTTAATGCACCTTATGACAAGCCTGACATGAGTTCCCAATCCCATTTAAACTACACACTATACAAAATCCTAAGGTACTTACAGGTAAATGCACTGCTGGCTCCTATGCCAAATACTTATAATAATAATTTAAAAAGGGGTTGGCATGACTTTAAGAGGAGGTCTGTGCTGGCTGCAGGGCTCAAGAGACAAAAATAGAAGCCTTTTAATGTCAGCTAATTGATTGCTTAATGGTCACACAAAAGTTTTACAGTAAATCACAATGCAGAAGAAACAGCTATCAGCCTATTACATAGGAGATGTGATTCCCCCTCACACTAATTCATTTTCAGTGTTTTATTGAGCAAAAAGCAACATGCAACGTTTCGGGGGATATGACTTCCCCTTTCTCAGGTATCCCCCGAAACGTTGCTTTTTGCTCAATAAAACAATGAAAATTAAGTAGTGTGCTCCTCCAACTTATTTGCATTACTGTATCGCTGTGGTCCTTGAGGTGGAGGGCTGGGAGGATTGCACCTATCAATTGATGGCCGTGCCAAAGGGGGTGTGCTTGAGTGTACTTTATTGGAACTATTTGGATTCCCCCTCATACCATCAGAAGGTACTAAGATAGAGACAAAGGGGCAGTGACCAGTGGCAATCCCACTGGGCATCCCAACAAACACACATCCCAGCCTAGTGTTACTAGAACCGGGACTGGACAACATTCTTAATGAAATGTAATTAGTGCAGCTGGACTAATTTACATTATTATTTTCTACAGGTGAGAACCACTGGGACAGTAGGCGTTACATCCTACTTGATGATTGGCGGATTTTATGCCACATTGGCTGTTATGTCTTACTAGTATACAGCCACCTTAATGGAAGAAAAAGTGTGAAAAGGAACATTCAGATAATGTGAGGATCCTTTAAACAAAGCTAAAACATTCTTGTACAAGGATTCTTCTATTTCTGTTTTTATGTTTACAAACACCACAAGGAGTAAGAAGTCATTTTCTGCATGGCGGTCTAAGTTACTGAATGAAATCTCCCACGTGGACAATAACTGCTGCTTTTAGGATTTTATTTGGTTTCTCAGCCTTGTGTAATCTTGTGGTTTAATACACTAACTGGCTATTACAAGGAAAACAATATATTTTTATGTTAGAATTTCCTTTCACTAAAATATAGACTTTGTTCTCTCCAGAGTATATAGTTTATCTGTGTATTTTTGTTTATTTATATGGCTATGAAATTCCAACCAGGTCACATATATAGCGAAACTTGGCCTTCTGAGATCACACTGTCATATAAACTAATGGGCAATTTACATTGTGTTTAAATGTTGAATGTGCTCTGGTATGCTCTAATTTCCAGGCAGATGCAGTCACCATTGAAGTATAATATAAAGAGCTAGGAACAGGTAGCAAAATCACCAACCGTCCCAAAAAGCCCCCCCTACAATAGCACTACCACATGCCAAAATGCAATTAAAAAATGCGATTTATTGGATTCACATCGAATATACCCCCCTCACAAATAATATACATATTACAAACTAATAAAGATAAAACCGGTGTATCAAACATAAGGGAAGAGCTCTAAACCATAGCGTGTGTCTAAAAAAGCTCCAACGAATACTGTAAGTAAAACAGCTACTCGGGACTCGTCGTGAGAAGCCAAGTCCGACTTACCGATCCCCTTCACGGATGGACCACACTCTTCACCCGATATGTCAGCCTCTGAAGTCCGTGTCCACAGATCCAAATATCCCGATATCACTGGCTTCTACCTAATACACAAGTTCGGAGCTTCAGGTTCCATAAAGATTGCACCTAGGCAGAGTGACGACACACACTACGGAGGCCCTCCCGGACCTACACGTGTTTCACCATTTCGCCCATACTGCTATGGCTTCCTCAGGGTCACATGATACAGGACATCCCATCCCCTTAAATAGTCCCACTCTTAAAGTCATATTACTCGCATATCAAAGATGGGATGAAAGATAAAATAACATAATCATAAACAAGAGTGTAAGTTATTTAGACGGTTAAATACAATGAGGGGTTCACTACACAACATGGCATTCAAAAACAACCTCCTAAACTGAAGATTTCTCCAAGGAAAGACGCATGTACACATATAGGGGACAATTTTAGGTCTATAGGGGGAAACATCTATATATATACAGAGAACATTTAGTCTATATATATCGATGGATATAAGTCACCTAGTGCTCAGGATATCTGCACAGAATAAACCAGATTACAGGAAACAATTAAACTGAATGTCATCGTTTAGACCAAACGGGGTCATGGTTTTGAGCTTGAAGATCCAACGTAATTCGCGCTGGAGAATCACCCTCTCCAAGTCTCCACCCCGTATACCCATCTTGACTACTTTAAGTCCCATAAACTTCCATTTAATATTTCTATTATTATTATGAAACTCTGCCACATGTTTCGCTAGGGCTGATCTTTCAATTTGTCCCTTAAGGACTGCCCTATTATGCTCCTGTATTCTAGTAGTCAGTGAACGAAGGGTCTTGCCCACATATCTTTTATTGCAGGCACACTGAATCAAAAAAAATTACCGCTGCAGACCTACACGAGATGTATTAAGGGATTTTAAATGTCCTCCCCTCATCAGAGCCCACATGGTCAGTTTCTAACATCCGAGATGCAGTCACCATTACTTGTGCAGATTGTGTGCATTTTCATTTCCAACTGTGAAGGTTCGTACACACGTGCGATCACGGGTCCTGACCCGTGATGCACGATGTGTATGAACTAACATTTATGCCGATAATCGGCCCGTGTGTAGGCACTTTATCGGCCGAAATGGTCGTTCGTTCAGGGATCGTTGCATGACCGACTTGGTGGATCTCCGAAAGAACAAATGTTTTGGCCGATAAAGTATAAACGTTTATACACACTGTGCAACGTGGGGGGGACCCGCAATCGCACGTGTGTACGAACCTTGAGAAGCACATACAATATAGTACATGCACAAATTTCTATATGTCAGCTTCTAGGGGCAAGGCTGTGAAGTGTGCTGCATACACTAAGCTGGGCTGGACCTGCAAAACAAAGAGGTAGATTATGGGAGCTGACCCCTAGGGCCATATTTATAAAACATCGTTATCGTAAAAATAACGATCAGCGCTCTATGATATGGATCGTAATCCTACAATATCACTATTGTAAATCAACAGTACCGATATCATAAAATACCGATCATTAAATAACAATCGTTTTCACCGAATAACAGTTGTTACCGTTGAATCGTAAAATAACGATCGGTATTCTAAGATAATGGTCAGTATTCTACAATGGCTGGTGAGTTAGGGAGAGTTTTCCCCATAACTCCCTTGCTTATTATGCAAATAAGGGGAAAAGAGACTTCTGGGAAATTATAATTTGATTTTGCAATTCTGGTATATTAGAATTTCTCAGCAGTAAAGACAGCAGTGAGCATGCTCCAACCCTAAACCAAGGTGGTGGTCAGATGATCTGGTGATCAATGGCTGCCTCCATAGGACACATAGAAAATGGAGGACCACAGTTCCCCTTTAAGGGTTTGATTTGATTGACAAAGTTGCTTTAGCTCCAAACTGCTTACCATGTCAGCATTACATTTATACATCCCACCATAACGTGTGCAGAATTCAGTTCTGATTTACAAGCCTTTAGCCCATTCTAGTGAAATATGTGCAGTGATACATCAGACAAAGCCGCCAATGCTGAAGGCAATGACACAGGTAAGGTGATGCAAACCTTCTAAAAAAGATTCGCAGATAAGGCGAATTCTTGAAAAAAATCAAGCAGTTCAGCACTACTGCTGTATCATTAAATTTCATATTTGACAAGCACCACTACAATACAAGCATTTGAGTACATATATTTTGACAGATGTTTCCATTGTTTTTTTGATTTGTGGGATCCTTGAAATATACCACAATGTAGATCTTCAGGGCTCAAGTCGTATATTATTCCATTATTTTTCCTTGCAGCATTCATTCAATGAAAGTGAAAATGCAAAAATCTCTCCTTACTGCTTAGTAAATCGTGCTGTATTTCATTGTTCGAAATATTTTAAAGATGTGTTTCGTGTCATTTAGGAGTTTTGCTTTTTTTAGTGCCCAGCAGACATTTTCAGACACAGTCCCCAAATTAATTAACTAATTTGAAAAATTGTGTTTTTTATGTCTATTTTTTGTGGATGACAATGCAAAACAGTAAATCTATTGTACTGTGCTTTAGTTTCATTTGCAAAACCCCTGCAGCAAATGTTGCTACAGCACCAACCTTACTAGAATTTAAAGAATTTACTGCCCATTTATGCTGTGGGAAACCTTTTTGCAAAATTAAGTGACATTCCATAAAACTGGTTTCTAGCAAATATACAGAATGAGTTTATTTTGACATCATTGACAGTTTGAGCGAATTTAAACATTTTAACTCCTAAATAGAGTGCATATCCCTCTCTACGTATTGCGCCACCAATAACTAATGATTTTAAACATGAAAGAACCTCTGACCTATCAACAGTCCTGGAATCTGTGGGACAGTCCCATCTTTTGCAGTTCAGTCTCTCATCCCTGTAATGTCCCCATGGAAGTGATGAGAAGTGGAACGTCCATCAAATTATTTTCATAAGTCAAAGATTCGTTTGTAAATTAGTTCTTAGACACAATGTATAGAGCCCTGTATTGCCTCTTCTGTTCTTACTGAGGGTAATATGTACTATGTACACAAAAAAAGCAAATTATAGGAATTCCCCATGCAATTGGCAGTTACATCAGCCTTGCAGAAACCTATATCCATTGCAATATTATTTAACAATCAACTGATCATTCCAATATTAATCTCAACATTAGAAAGTTTCCCGGATATCGGATAGGCCAAAGGGAACGGTTTTCTTGGTCAAGTTTATTTGCTGATTAATACTGTGTAATTGGTGTGATCATCATACAAAAAGAATATTTTATAGCATTCTTGCATACTGTAATCATGTAGCGTAACACAACCATAAATTTATATTTGAATTCTAAATTTTTTTATATCTGGGCTATAAGTATCTAGAACAGACAAAAAAGCTAAAGCTTCACCAGGAAGCCCATGTAGGGGTATATATATAATAACTAAAGCTGGCCATACACTACCTTGACATTATACCAATTAGACATTAGCAGGGGGATATAATACTTACCTTGTGCTCTCCTCTTCCTTCCTGGTACCCACAATGCAATATTAACTTAGTGGGATTTACTGCATTGCAGGAACCCAGAAGGTAAGGAGCACCAGTCTAACTCCAGAGTTTAAAAGATGTTCTCTTCACACTACAAAGTAGCACAAAAAAAGTTCTTGCGTTTTGCATGGGGTAATACAAAATGGCGCAGGCCCTGCAAAACATGAGTTAAACCCATGTCAGCGTGATATTATAACATCTCCCCCTTAATCTGCGATGTATGGAATATTGATTTTAACATTGAAAAGAGCAGATCACCCAGATCATGTTTTTCAGTCATAATATCGATTGCAAAAATCAGACCAGGTGATTGGAATATACCTCGCACTTTGGGAGGTAAGTTCAGTGGCGAAAATACAGGCGCCCCCTGCAAATTTGGTGGTCGGGCGCCCTCGGGTGAAGAAGGGGGCAGGTACACTATGCTTTTTGCATAATAAACTGTGATACACAAAAGTAGTGGGCTCCTCAGCTCTTCTTTTTAACCTTTATTGCATACAGATGTTCTCAGTGAGATTGCTGCCTCTCTTAGTCTTTCGCCCCCCCGCGCCATCGCAGGCCCGGTAGCTATGCCACTGGATATGTATGTAGTGTTTGGCCAGCATAAAGCATGAGACATACTGGAGATTAGGTATGGGTTTTGGGTTCATTTTGAGCGCAGTTCCAATTTGACAGCGGCCAGTAGGCGTCAGGAACCACACCATACTTGCCCTCGCTTTCTGCTCCCAGCGGCCACCAGGAAGCATCCAGGGGGGTCTCGAATGGGATAAGCATGAAGGTCCTAAAAAGGACCCAGGCAATCCCGCCACAATACGTGAAACAAACCAACAAAGAACATTAAATAAGTGCTAAGTGCTATTAAGTGCTATGTGTCAATAAATAAGGGGGTGAATTTAATAAGGTGAGACAAATTATAGGCCCCAGCCTTTCGGCCCGGGTATAAAAATTGTTCCGAGGCTATGGCAGGAAGTGAAGGGAGTGCTATAAACACATGCCCCCTGTGCACAGTAGTGCTGTGAGAAGCCCGAGCTTTCGTACCCCCTGTCTCCAATTTGACACTGCTGGTCTTGAAGCTCTACGGAACTTTCGGAAGTTTTTGAAAAGGTAACTTTTCGAAACTTGAATGACACTCACTGGTTTCTAACATCTCTATTGGAGATCATGCCAGACAACACTGTAACAGATACACTAGGAAACAAACTAGAAGCTCAGGCAAATTGGAACAACGTGCAATGGCAGACTAGGGAAAGAGTAAAAAAGCTGGATAAGAAATATTTCAAAGCACATGAACTCTCTGGAGCCAGGGATATACTATAATATATGTCAGTGCATTGTTAATAAACAATACACCCCTTATGTAAACTGTCTAGAATATTCACACACCTTCCAAACAGGACAAATAAGGTCAAATAGCTGGCTGTACTGATAAAACAAAGACTGGAAAACAGTGTAGCAATTCCCCAAAGCAATTGTCCACAGAGGGAAAAAACAGATATATACACAATCCAAGTACTGAAAAAGCCAGGGAAGAAGAAGTTAACTGAATACCGTACATGTTAGAATATGTGCAAAGTATAAAGAAATTATTGCTTATACCATTGAACCAATATACCATAAAAACAATATAACATATGAGTCAATAATAAAGAAGAATGAAGAAGAGTGCATACTGTCTCTGGAAGTCTTCTGCTTTCTCAGCAATACAGTCATATACACCTTTGAACAGAGAGGCAAGTTTGTCCTTTTACCCAGTCTATCGGCTATTAGAATCCATTAGATCCGCTCTGGTTTCCTTTTTTAATTGAAAGGGACTAAACTGTTTTAATTGGCTGTTCGAATGAAAGTGCGAACGATCGATCATGCGGCCCCATAGGGATCTATCAGAATTTACCGACACCTCTGATCGTCCGTTAGTCCGATCAGGACAAACGAACGACTGATTGACGAAGGTCGCAGCTGGCCCACACCAGCAGATATTTTCAGCCGAAAGTGCCGTGAATCGGTCAGTCGGACGAAAATATCTGCTGGTGTGTACCCAGCCTAAGCTTCTTAATGCTGTACATATGTGCATTATGTGAGACAGTGCTGTTGCATTTATTGCCTCAAGGTCAAAAAATGGGTAAAACCAACTGTCCCTATAAAAGAAACATTTTTCACACGGTCTGCATTTTCTGGCAGTATAGTATAGAGTCAATATCTGCAGAAATACACAGCTTGGTGGTGCTTTATTTCAAATACAGGCAGTGCCCGGGTTCCGAACCAGATTTGTTTAGTTCCCTTGCTCTATATGCGCATGCATGTACTTTTGATGGGCGTGTCGGGTTTAGCCAGAGGAACAGAGAAGGAGCGAGATTGCGGGCAGGATAACTGAAGAACGGGAGGTAAGACATAGCTCCTTTACTTTCCATTCTACAATAAAACTGAAAAAAGGTAAGTATAAAGACTGGAGATTCCCTTTAAACAGTGGTGTGTAGCCAACCATCGGTGGACCACCTGGCTGTATGATCCAGCAGACCCCCATGCTGTACAGTATTTGCCCTTATGCCCTCCATTTGCTCCATTTGAAGGTAGGAGTTGTATGTAAGTTGAATGTTGGAACCCAGGGACTGCCTGTACTACTTATAATAATACTATTTTTGGTACATCCATAAATAGCAAGATTTGTGAATTGCCCTTACAGCTTTTTTTAGATGCATACTGTAAACTCATGGGACTTAAACTCTTAATAAATAAGTGGGGTGTAAAATTCTGTGAAGATTAGAGGCCTCACAACATTATATACACTATTTATGCATTAAGAAGCTCAGATACTGTATATATAGCTTATAAGTGTAAGCTTTGGCTTATCATGGCAGCATTCCATTGAGGTTACAGTTGGTTAAAGCTCTTCCCAGTATACTGAAATCATAAATCAATTGGAGCTAAAATATTTTTAATAAGCTTCTTGTAAAGTACAATGAAAATGTATGCAATGTACTGCACACCAATTACAGTCACAGCTTGTTACAGTGAGACTGAGCATACATTTCTTCTTTTCTCTCTAGATTAAGCTTATATCGATATTTATTGTAAATAAATAAATGTATTTATTTATGTTATATGTTGTATAAATGAAGAATGATCAGTTTTATAAGACAGATAGACAAACAGACAGACAGACAGACAGATAGATAGATAGATAGATAGATAGATAGATAGATAGATAGATAGATAGATAGATAGATAGATAGATAGATAGACATATGAATAGCATTGAAAAATAGGTAACCTAAACAATACTAAGCTACATAAGTGACACTCTTATAGAGATGCCCGAAACTGCTGGGTTTCATTACCTTTTTGGGTTTTCGAATCTCGGGAAAATCCTGAAAATCCTAAAACTGAACTTAAAATTGGGATTTCGGAGCAAGTTTTCGATTTTTATCGAACATTCAAGCTATTTTTGAAAATAGCCTCGAAAGTTCGATAATCCTCGAAAAAACGAACGGAAACTATTTTCAAGTTTCTGATTGTATTTTCGAGTATTATCGAATGTTGAAGGCTATTTTTGAGAATTTTCAAAAAAACTCTCTCCGAAATCCGAAACGATCCGTCCAGTTTCAGACGGAACATTCAGATTTCGGAACCGAGGGGTTCTGTGTATCGGATCCGGGTCCAAGTCGGACCCGGATCCCATCTCTACACGGCATTATTTAAGGGTTACACTTTAAGGATATATAAATAAACAAGTAAATACAATAAAACAACTTTTACTGCTAGTTACTTCCTACCTGACATTATGTGTCATTATGTGTCAACATTTTTAAATAAATGTGAATTTATTTAAAAATGTTTGTCTACCTTTACAAATCCCTTTAATATTATTACTTTGTTTAAGTTGGTGTATTTACAGTATGTTAGCAATATACTATCAGTAAGGTCTTTCTTAATAAATGTGCACTTTGTTGGGTGTCAATGGTTTCTTCAGCACTCTTTGGTTAAATGAACCTACCATTGGGTGGTATAACTCATTAGCCTCAATTTGCCCTAATTTTCCCATGAAGTTTGTGCTTCTATCTGTTTTTGTATCTGATTGCATTAAAATGGCAGGAGACCTCAGATCTCCAGTGATGTTTGTAAAGTTCAATCTGAAATCATTAGGTGGTGCTATAGTCAGAGAATTACTACCATTCCCTAATTTTTTTTTCTCCTATTGTTTGCTTTTCATAACATAATGGTTTTAAAGGAAAACCAAATCCTTACAATAAATCAGTTCAAGTTATTTCCTGTGTAATGAGGGCCACTTTGCCGTAATAATTTGATCATTAGTTTAGCCTCTTTTCCTGTTGGAAAACTGTATTTTAGATAGACTTTAGACTTTAGACTTTTTAAACCCTTCAAAGAAATCTAGAATGTCATCTTTGAGGACCGGCAAAGAGGAAGAATTTCTTTTTACAAATTCTACTATTAGTAAATGACTCTTAATTGTAATTGTTATCTTTTAGATGATTAGTTATTGGTCAATACATGTTTGCTTTCATACAGCAATAACTCCAGGAGGGTACTAGTCATTATAGCTGGACAGAATAAAGGATCACCAATAGGCAGGATGTTAGAGCACTTTCTGACAAAAGGCAATGTCCCTGCAGGCCCGAAGAGACAAAGGGTGATGCACCAACGGGCGCACCGCTCCTGTTTTGGAGTTTAAGTCGTGATAACTCATGTTATATCGGTTAGTGTGAATTAAACTCCTTCCTTGCGGCTGGCTGTTTGTACCGGGTTGCCGATAGCGGTGCTCGGTGCATAGCCCTGAAAGACTGTAGGAAAGAATACATGTATAAGAAAGCATGTCAAAGGAATTAAGGTGACCATACATTAGGCTGATTTTATGTACAATCCAACTCACAATCAGACATTTCCATTGATTGGCCAAAAATGTATAATTTTCCCAATCTTATTATGCAACATTAAATCGTAATATCGATCGTAATTACGATCGGGAAAGTCAGTTTTTTAAGTCGATTGGTAAAATGCTTGTAGTGGCTTCTGAAGTTTCGATTAAATGTTAATGTAATTTAACCACACAATAGGCAACATTCGACATTATTCACAAAACAAATTGAATGTTGAACAATATGTATTTTACATATTAACAATTAACACATTGTACTACATCTGTCTATCAAAGTATCGGTCTGTTTAAGATCTTTATTATGATTGTAATAGGCCCACTTAACTGTCAGTTGGTCATGGTGAGCTAGCCCTAGCTAAAATATAATCAGGGTTATTCAATAAAAGTTCTTATCATTTAAAATGGTGCTAATTTTGCCCCAACCAATCAGATGTTAGCTTTCAAATGTTAAATAAGATCTGATTGGTTGGGGCAAAATTAGCACTATTTTAAACGATAATCTCCCTGAATGTATTTATACTCTAAGATACTACAGCACATCTAAGGAAAGCTTCTCTTTGTAAATAATCAACTAATGGATTTTATTTTAGAAACAAGGAATCTATACAGAGGAGAAACAGCGTGTTCAGTGTGAATCGATAACCTAGGAGGATGTGAGTTCATTGACTGTATACAATAGATGGGAAACTTTAGAACTTTTCTTAGGACAGGACATCCAATTGCAACAAAGGCCAGAGTTCTGCAAATGGTGCAAATAAATTTACAACAATGCTCCTGTAGGTCAACAAAGAATAATTTGAAGACTAAAAAATAAGTCCCCTTATGATTTTGCAAAAGGATGGAAGATTTTCCTGGGAGGAACAAGGGGTGATGGGCAGAGAAAGGGAGGGGTGGGTAAGGGGAAGACAATGTTTAGGGTGAGTTAAGTTAGAAAATCTGTGAATGGGATGGAGAATGGTGCAGAGAGCAGCTGCAGGGGTGCCAGGCCTGGAATCCAGGTTTATCCTGTGCAGTTGGGGGAGTTGGGGATGTCTGTCAACCCTGGATTAGCATCTATTCAGCGCATATAAATTTCCCATAATCCCAAAAAAAAGAATCCTGTCTTCTGTGCTCCTATATGGCCTGATCTCTGCATTTCAAACATAAATGTTTTTAGAAAGGTTTAACCGTTACATTGTTCAATACTCATTGCATTAGCCAACAGAACTAATACAGTTTCAGCTTAAATCTTGTAAATCAATGCTGTTTCTTTTTCCTATAAAAACTTTTTTTCTTAAGTTCCATAACAGCTCCACAACTAGAACAAAGAACTCTTATTCCTATGGGTAGAGGTTTTTTTTTTTTGCTCTAAGGTGGCAACAGTAAAATTTAGATGGATGCATCACTAATGACAGTATTCTTTGTTCTTAATACACTCAAGGTGTCACATTTCTCCTGTAAATAATTTAATGTATTATATTACCTTTGCTTTAGCCCAGAGCAGTATCATTCTTGTTCCGTATTTTCTAATTTAGAATTTAATAATACTTTGGTGTTGAACATAATAAAGGTATAGTTAACCTTTTTTTAGACTTAAACAAAATTGTAATTATTTTAATAGCAATGCAAAAATTTTCGGTCAAAAATTTAGAGCCTTCATTACAAGTCTACACAACATATTTATCATTACATGGTGTGGTGCGTACATGATATTTTAATTGTTTATATAATGGATAATGTATCCCCTGCTGTAAATAATAATGGTATTAAAAGTCCCTGAAGAGTTCTGTGAAAAGGGGCTGCCATCCTGCAACCCTCCAGCAACAACTCCAGGAACCCTTAAAGCCTCTAGAAGATGGTGCTATCTGTAATGCATGGACAGATGGCAGATGGGTATGCGCTAGTAATAGTGAGAAGTGTAGATTTCATTCCCTATCCATAAGTATGTTTCTAGTGGACAGATTATAAGGGTATTATTGTATGGTTTAGTCCCATAGGATTTATTAAAAAATAAAGAAAATGCTAAAAAAAAAAAATTTAAACCCACAAAGCTTTTCCTTTTTTTGGTGAGTTATGGTTAATGTGTGTGTGTGTGTGTGTAAGGCTGCATTCTGTAAAACAGTGAAATGGTGATAAATGCCAGGGTGCCAATGATAATATTCAGTTCTGCTCACCTAAAACTTTAAAGGGCAACAATACTGCCACCCTTCCTCCACAGAAAGTACCCAATTTGAGGACCTGCTAGCCTTGTACAGCTAGAATCAGGTAAATCCAGGACCTACAGTAGCGGTTTAGGTTCTCGCCCTGGATACTTTTATTTTGGAGGTGGTTTAGGGGTATTGTTACCCTTTAATCAAAGAAGCAAAAGACCTGTAAGTTTATTTTTTAAAAGTATTTGTAATTTATTTTTTAAAAGTATTTGTAAATATATATATATATATATATATATATGTGTGATAAAAGTATGTGTACTTCTTCAATTACTTTCTTGCTCCAATACACTTAATTAAATTAAAGCTTACACATGGTGACAAAAGGTTCTTTGTGGTTTCCTTTGTGTTTTGCAAACAGCTTTATGTGTATCTATCGCTGATCAGGAGGTGATAACTTTATATTTTCCATTGTAATGTTTTCTTGCAGCGATGGTGTCATACAATGGATGTGAAAAGGTATCTGTCTCCCTCTCTTAATGTGCGAACTCTTCAGGCTTCTTGATTTCATGTCAGTTTGCCCCATTAATTTGCAGTTGTGCAGGTGAATAAGGAATGGTGGCAAGACGAGAGTTTAAACTCATTACCTTCAGTATCTGCAAAGGTATTTCTGTTACAATCCTCATTAATCATTTGCAAGTTCATCAATTAATTACACAAGACAGAAAACTACGTACATGAAGAAACTTATTTTATCCAGCCTGTTGGTGTCTACAACAAAATGTCTCAGATTTTATGCATATTTACAGCTTTATATCCAAATAATGAAAAAGCAAGATATATTTTTTACAATTCTTCTTTTAAGCAGATAGATGAACTTAAGCTGCGTGCCGACAGTATCAATCTCTGAAAGATGACTGACAGAATTTGTATGATTATCATTATTCAAAGATATGGCTACAGTTATGAGCATTCTCCCAATATAAAGTATAGGTAGATTGTCCGTAACCACCACTTTGTCAGCATCAGAAACAGTCGTTTCGCATGGACACACATTACCGAAAAGTACTGATCCCATCGGTACTGACAGGATTGGCCCTTTATCGGAAATGTGTGTGCCCAACTAAAAATAAATTAAATGAGAACTAAACTCAATTTTTTCATACTCCAGAATCTGAAAACAACCCCCTAAAAACACCAATAAGCTATAAAATCCCACTTCAGTAAATTGTATTAAAGTAAATGTAAGCCTGTTAAAAACTGCATGAAGTATCTGTGTGTATGTGCTGTGTCAGACCACACCTCCTGACCTCAGTCACATGCTTCCTTGCTTTATCTGTCCTGTAATAGGATTGGCTAGAGTTTATTACTGGGTGTGACCAACTGTAACAAGTTTCTGCCATAGCTAAGGACTGAGCATGTGCAGAATCTAATGGTTATTAACCAAACTGTGTGATACTAGAATGCTGTGACATAAATCACAAACCATATGTTATTTAGGTAAATTTCCCAGCGCTTGTATCAAAATGAGAGGTAAGACACAGATTACTGGTTTTATATCAAGGCGTTCTGCCTTCTGGTTCAGAGTTGTTTTGTGGCTTTAGTTGTCCTTAGTTTAGTTTAGACTTTTCCCCATTATCCATGACACTATTGATTTTCTATCCATTGTCACAATATAGCACCCTAAATAATGATGGCTGGGAGTTCAATATGGTTTTATTTCTGCTAATTGCTGGAATAATATCCAACTAGTTTCTCTTTTGCCTAAGAAACCAGTCCATTCATGACGGACATGCATTTTGTTGGTAGGCCAAACACTATTTAAATCTACATACAATGGGCATTAACCAAGCTTATCTTTTCTATTACACCCCTTAAAAAAGAGGACATGTATCCCTGTTACTTGCAAAAGCAACCTAGCAGTTAATGACCTTGACAATAGACATGTATTCATCAATTCCAGTCTGTGTAAATCCCTCAGTATGTTTATACAGAGAAAGGTATGCAAAGCACAATAGGGTGGCTGACAATAGAACACAAAGCAGTATACAAAATCCTTCCTGCCCTCAAACGTGGAAGCCAGATAATTGGATTGATGACTCTTCACTGTTCATTATGTTTGCTGTTAACTTACTATCACTTTCTTTCCATAATCATATATTGTGTTCAGACATTTTTACCTTCCAGTGTTCCTGCAACATTCCCTATCTGGTCTATTCATTTTGTGATCAGAAGTTGTTGTTAGATGCCCATGCATTAAAAGGCAACTATAGTGAAAAAATGACTTTGCCTCATCTTAATCTATAAATTAATACATGTAAGTAGCATGTCTGAGGTTTGTGTGTCACTGCATTCCTACATTACAGTAATTTATTTGCTCAGGCTCAGTATCTCTCCTCCTAATCTTAACCGACACCTTCTTCCATCTTCTTGTTTCTTAGATTTTGAGGGCAAGGCTATTCATATAGCATGAGGCTGCAAGATGCCTTGTGTTATAAGAAGGTGATTCTCCATTTTTATGCTCAGTGGGGGGCCTTTTGGTCCCCTCTCTAAAGGAGTATTTTGCATATATTTGCCCCTAACTCTGCGGAACATGGGAGTAAGAAATTACTTCTAGTTTCTTAGATTTTGTGGGCAGAGCCATTCTTATAGCATGAGACTGCTAGATGCCTTCTGTTCTGTTCCTCCATTTTTATGCTCAGTGGAGGGCTTTTGGCCCCCTCTCCCTAAGCTTTCTAGCTGCCTTGTCGAACAATTGGTTAAATTCCTCCCAAGTGGGAGGAAGGTATGGGGGGGGGGTGTCACACCTCCTTCTACTAGATTGTGAGGTGAAAGAACCAACTAGCATCCTGACAAGACGCACCGCGTATATAAAAGGCGCCAGTATGCCAAGGCCCCTTACCTATGATTAAAAGGCATGTCCACCCCCAAAACTATTTTTTGCTGTAGAGTAGGGAGCACTATCCTGTGTACTTTTGCCATATATTTTCATAATTTTTTTGGAACAGTTACCAAGTTATTTTCATATTTTGTGTTTCTTATGGGTGTAGCAATTGATTTCTCTCTTCCTATAGTGGGCAGTGTTCTTGAAGTCTATAGAGTATGTCCACCAATCAGAAGGGTTTTGCATAATGGTTAAAATAGCCCTTTCTCCATTTATTAATTAAACATGCAGAATCTGAGCAACTGATTTGCAAGTGCCACCTGGGATTCTGGGATTTTACATTAACCCATTCCCTACTATAGTCATTAGAACTACATGATCTGATATAGTTGAGTGCAAGTAGCATGTTGATGTTAGTATATATACATATATATATATATATATATATATATATATATATAATGGTAATTGGATTCAACGCACTCCCAGGTCTTAGTCATCCAAATCTTTTATTGTGTTCAATACAACATAGTGTAGGCAACGTTTCGGTAGCTTTCTAGGTCCCTTTCTCAAGCCAAGTACTTGAGAGTACGAAGGCACTCACAAGTCTGAAACTTGTTTGGAATGGAGTGCTGATCGCTGCTGTTTGCTCTATAGCAAGACACAACATTTATTACAGACTGGTTGCTTTTACAATTAAATTTATACACACTCAGCTTTGCTGCATGTGTTTCTGATATCCCTTTGATTACCATGTTGCTCTCTAGACTGGTTTCCAATCATCTCCCTCTGTTCTATTACTGGAGATTATTTCTAGGGAAATTGTGGAACCAGATATTCCAATATTCAATAGCTCTGTCAGATCTCCTGTTGAATATTTAGTTAAAACAGCAAACCAAACTTTTGCTGGAATTTTAGTTTTTGTTGCCCATTCAAGCTACCCAGCCAGAATTATTCAATAAACTTATATTCCAGTACATGCCTCAGAACAAAGCGATAAAATCTCAGATGAAATGCAAAACTAAAATTAGCTCTCCCTACTGAACATTCACTATTTGTAGTGACTCCTAAACCCACCCCAAATATCTGATTGATCTAAGATCCAAGATCCAATCCGATTTCAGATTGTATCTAGACCAATCAGATTTTTGGGGTGTGTTTATGAGACACTATAAAACAGCATGAAATCTTCAGAGAAGCTCAGTTTTTAATCAGCAATCAAACTAGCAGGTCTTGTCTTTGTATTTAGCTTAGAGATTTGCAAGTAGATGGCTGATTGCTTAGTTAGACTGCCAAAAGTAATATTTTTTAAATATATTTAGCTCCTGGGTTTCATACCTATGGTGTTGTTGTATAGCAGTCCATAAATTGCACATAAATGTTGATATAATAGATAAATTATAATAATAGCGTTTTGATTACAGAGCCTGAAATTGCTTTCCCATGGCCAAATAGCCTGCAAAATAATAACTAACCCAATTGCTGCTAGTTTCACAATTCCCTGACAAGCACTCTCAAACAGCAAAGGGCAGATAGGGAATGTATAGGATAGGGGTTGTATATTGAAAACATGCAGTGTAAATACAACCAGGTTGTAATGAATGCAGCCCTGCTAATTACATTTACTATAAGCATCCCCCAATAATGAGATGATCTGATGACTATATATATATCCACTTACAATATAAGCTTATTATAAAATAAAAAATATGCTTACAAATGCAAAATCACAGTTTATTCCTGTGCTGTGCTGAGCAGGGAAATTATTTCTCTATTGCCCCAGAGCACTGCATAGCCCGGAAATCCCAACTTGGATACCTCATTATACAGAAAGTTTATTGCAAGCACTTTCTGCACATTTCCTTTAAGGTAACAGGTATAAAAGGACATCTATACTGAAACAATACCGTATATACTCGAGTATAAGTCGATTCGAGTATAAGCCGAGGTACATATTTTTACCTGAAAAATTTATAAAAACCGATTGACTCGAGTATAAGCCGAGGGTAGAAATTATTTGCCCTTTAAATGGACAGCAGAATTCCCATACATGAATCCCATACAGTAATAGCCACATCCATTACCAGTAACCTCCAATTCCTTGGCACTCCAGATGTTTGGAAACTACAACTCCCAGCATGATTTGTTGCTGGGAGTTGCAGTTTCTAAACATGTGGAGTGGCAAGGTTCAGTAAACTTTTAATTAAGCTTACCATCATTTACAATTTTTCTGACACCCATATAGTAAAGGGCACTCTGACCCCCATCTAGTAAAAGGCACTCTGACCCCAATAGTTAAAAATGTCACCTGCGATTTGTAGTTTTAGGCTGTCATTTGCACTGTAATAGCAGCTGTTTTTTGCCCCAAACTGAGGAGACCCATCAGATTTACAGCATCCAGATGAGCAGTGACAGTGCTGAATGAGTCCAGCAGCCAGACTACAGGAAGCAGGAAGTGTAAAGGCAGATCAGCTCCTATAACTTTCTATGCAGGTTAACACAGCGCCACCTACTGGTTACTATCCACAATTACAGAATTTGGATCTAAATTAGGACTTGACCTGAGTATAAGTCGAGGTTAGATTTTCTGGCTAACTTTAAAGCCTTAAAAATTTGACTTATACTCGAGTATATACGGTAGTTATCTTTAGATATCCAATCTGAACTATCTTCTGCTAGGTGCAGTTTTGCTATAACTGGAATGGACACAATGTTCATACAAATCATGTAAATTGCATAATGGCAAATTCCTTCTTCCAATGCTGCCTGTTAGTGATTACCGAGCATGCTTCCCCTTATAGAAATCTCTACAAGGAATAGTTAGAGGCGGAAACAAATTACACCACAAATGGCTCCTACTCTTTAATTTCTGGGACTTTGAACAGACATTACAGGAGAACCGTTTGGAGCAGAGGGGTAAGATGATGATTTTTGAACACTAAACAGTGAGACCAGTAGTAGGTTAAATTTAAGTTTTGGGGGTGGACATGCCCTTAAGTCCTTGAACAATGATGACATGCATCTGGGGATACTTTTTTGTGTAGAGAGGGGGATTTTCCATTTTTTGCAGTTATACAGTGCATGTGCCCCATATAGTGTACTTGGAGGCCCATATATTTTTTGGGTCCTTTGTATATGGTTTCGCATTTAGTTTGTGCTGCAAGCATAGCAGCTGTCAGATGTTTGGTGCATAACTCAGCTTTCTAAATGCGCTAGTTTTGGTGCCTGGTAGTTGCAGTGTGGAGGCTCTCTCTTTTGCTACATCTAATTTTTCATTGTTTGGTGCTTTATATAGTTATTTCAGAATTTAGTTGCCAAGTATGAAGCCTGAGTTTTTCTGATCAAATTCACTGGCTTTGAACAAACAAATTCACTGGCTTTGAATAATTGTTGGTGTAGTTGAATTATATCTATCACCATTTCCCCTAAAGACATTCTCTAATAGCAGAGGGCAGTCAGTGTATGGTTGGAGTTGTATATTGAAAACATATAGAGAACTACAGGTTAATCAGGTAAAACACATGTAGCCAGTCTGAGTCAGAATGATCTCAGTATAAAATGCAATAAATTTACATTAATCCAGCTCTGCTAATTACATTATCTGTCTGTCAGGCTCTGTGTAATACAAGGTTTGTTACCATGTAACCTTCATTTATGGCTTTTACATGTGTGTGGGGAGAGATGGGATAAAACCGTTTTTTCTTTGATTACTGAGTTTCTGGGAGTTTCCAGGGAATAACTGGAAGATTTATTGACTTTATTAATAATTATAATGTGGGACTAGTAGAGAGGTCTTAGAACTCTCCTTGATCTGCCAGTACATGCATGTCCTGCTTACTCTTACACATGGTGGCAGCGTCTGTACTGTTAATAGTTAGAGGGATATGGTAATTTACTTCATAGGGAGGACCATGGATATGGTAATTCACAGCAGTAGGAGGGCGTGACTATACATGCCATTCACTTTGATTGACAGTTCCTCCCCCTGAATCTTAAAAACATATAAATCTAATATCTACAAAATCGGTGGACGGATTGAAAAGAGAAACACATGTTGGGGGATGGGATGAATTATAGTTCAATAGTATGAGGTTTTTAAAAGTTTGAATTTGGACACTATAGTTGCCCTTTAATCTATAATTGTATACATTTAAGTAGAACTTACTCTGATTTGTGTGTTTTGCTGCATGCCTTCAATCCAACACACATTTTGTTTAGGAGCAATATCCCCCCTCACTCTTTTAACCACTCCCACTTCCATCCGACCTGACTTTTTTCCCACAAACCAACTGGCAAGCCTGCACACAGCATACAGCATTCCAACTGTCAAAACTCTGTCACCATTCTAGCTACAGTAAAACTACTCATAAAAGAATAGTTTTTGAGAGCAAGGAACTTGATTGACAGCTGAAATATAAGACGTTTTAGATTGGATATCTAAAGAAATGGGGGGCAGATCAAAAAAAAAAGATACAGTGGTCGTTGGGAAGAATTATAGTTTCCAGTTATGGTCAATTTAAAATAACCTATTTTCAGTATAGATGCCCTTTAAAGTATTTTATATTTACCCCTATTTATACCTTATAGTATGGTGCTCCAATCCATATTTTTATAGTGTGATTTTTGTATTTTGTATTGTTTTAATGTATACCTAATAAACTTCAATATTTTATTCTCCATTAACCTTGGTGTACCTACAGTATTTGGATTGGATAATGTATAGGGGGGTACTTTGTTTCTTTTGATTTATTGTGTATCTCATTATCCCCATTTATCCCCTATTCTTTCACCTTGTGGAAGATTGTGCATCATATCCTTTTCATTTTCTGTGCATGCTCAGAAGAGGCAGACAGGGGATTAACATTCAGTCATTGGCTGTGATGTCAATTGTCAAATCCATAACTAAAAGTTGCTAACTGGAAAAACCAGGAAGCAGAAACAGGGGAAACAGGACATTGTGCAGGATTTCAGGTTAGACTTATATATTTCAGGTTTCAAACTATTACCATTTAGGGTTTTGGGTGGGTGATTTACCTGTATGTAAGTTTTCATTTTGGGGCTATACTTGCCCTTTAAGAGAATAGGAGGAAAAAACATCTGAATCTGTATGATGTGATACATTACTTGCCCAGGCGAAAAACACTTTGCTCCCAAAAGTGGGCAAACACGGACCAATATTCTTCTGATCAGATTAGCGATGTTCCAAAATGATCGAAAATCCGATCGGAAGAGCCTATCGAATATTCCTACCTTGCCCCAGCAATTTTCCGTAGATTTCAGCTTGAAAAGGTCTGGGTCTGGCAGATGGGGTTGATGGAAATTTTTCCATCTTGCCCGATCAGGTTATTTTCGATAGACCAATCGATATTGCCAATTGTTCTATCGAAAACCCGAAAACGTGGCTTTGATGATGCAATCAGAATATCGGTGCTGTGTATGCCTTCCTTAAATGTTTAGATCAGTAAGTGGCTTTAGCATAGAACATCAAAGGGACTGGGAAAAAATGAATTAACAACTACAATGATTTAGGACAAAGGAATTATAAGGACATATAGGATGGGAGATAAACAAAATGTCTAAGCGTCATGAATTTTCTTACTGGAAATCTCTCAAGGTGAAAGAACGAAGGTAAACTCTGTGACACATGTAAAAATACCCTGTAGCTGTGCCACCAATCCTACCAAATGCTTCTCACAATACATTTTCTCTTCAGACAAATCTCCAAATCATTATCAAAGAATTACCTTGACTGCAATATCAGTGGCTTTAAATAAAATAATTTTCTTTGCATCTAAATTTCCCCCCATACACAACTGATTACCATGTCTATGTGCTGCATACGCAATGGTAACTGCATACACGGACCTAACCGACAGTCAGGTGCCCATATACACCCATACAATTGCATCAGCTCACTCTAATTTGAGCCAATAGCGTTCCATGGAAATTTTTCGCCAGTATCATCTGACCATGATGATAACAGAGATAGTTCATTATGTATCATGTCTTTGGTTTCTGATACATATGTTTTGCCGATATTAGGCAAATCCCGTTGGAACTGATGGGATTTGTGCAATTTCAGCAAGGTCAAATCTATCAAATCATCTAAAAATCAAAATCACAACTGAAAAGTCCAACCAATATTTTAACCCCATTTCAACTGTGGCAGATGCTCTGGTCGAAATATTGTCTTGAGCACACCTACCTTGCAGAGGTACCCACAATGTATAAAGCTGTATACTGTGCACTTAAAAAGAAGCTTGATTTATTTTCTCACAAGATGAAATACATTCTTTTTTATACTTTCTTAATCTTAGGTCCTTGTTTTTTCCCTTTAGCCTCCTATTCTCAAATGGATCAAAGGCGCTATCATACGATTACACTTTCAAGCTACACTTTTCATTCATTTTAAAGGTGTTTCATTTATAATTAGCTGTCTTGTTAAAGTGCTCGGTAAGTATAAATCATTTCTTTGCTGCCTAACCTAAAAGTGTCAAAGTAATGTCACTCCTACGGATTTCATTAAAAATAGCATTTTACTTTTCAGATAGGTAATTTCCCTATATAAAACAGTTGTAGTGATGAAACAAGCTTCCCTAAACATAAAATGAGTAGAAGAAGGGATAATAACCTCCATGATATATTAAACATCTTTAAGTAAAAAAAACTGTGAGTACACAAGATCATAAAGTGGAGAAGGGACCTTTAAAAGAGGTGCTGGATATTAAAGATGTAGTGCCAGCTATAGATATAGGCGGATCTACCATGATAGCAGCCAATGTGACAACTTCTTACTTTTCCTTCAACAGAGTCAGACCCCCCAAAAAAAACTTTTGATGAAGCAGGGAGAGTGGATACATTTCCGTTTTGCAGGTGAGACAATCATTTCTCATTATGCCACTGCCTACAGGGGATTTGGTTTAGAACCTTTGGAAACCTATATGGAAAGTTCGAAAGCTCAAAAGTTCAAAAACAGACCCATTAAAGTCAATGGGAGTCAAATAGTTAGAAAAATATCAATTGTAACTTAATGTGTGTGGGACCTGGGAAATGGTCTGGGGAGCATGTTCGAATATCCAGGACTTTCGAAAAATCGATTTTACTCTCAGCGCACTACTTTCGAGCTCTCGCGTTTGAACATTCAATAATTATCCCATAAACGACTCACACATTCGATAATAAATATTTACTTGCGTATTGGTATAATAGACATTTACTATAGAGATATACGAGAGATGGTAGCTATACCTATACTTCACTACTTTGGGCATGTAATGATTGGGTACCTCTATGATATAATAAGTCTGCCTATGTAAGCACTTTATTTTGGTGAATGAAAGGATGGTTAGTATATATTTTCAATTATTTTTAAGATATATACCCTATGTATTAATAAAGGTCTCCTTTAACTGCATTGAGAGTGCCAGGGTAATTCTTTTTTCTGAAATTGTTGTTGTTTGATTCCTGGTGTGCACCTCCCCTCACAATAGGGCTTTACAAGCTTGTGTTTGGTTGTTTTATATCTTGTTGTATATATATTGCCTCCTTGGCCTAACTTTGAACACAGCCTTATGACTAATTAACTCATTAATTTAAATAAAGATAGACGTAAGCAATTAGAGGATGTATTTTTAGACACATCTATATCAGGGATAAGCAATGCAGTGCCCACTGGGGCAGTTGACTTTAAAACTTTGAGAGAATTACAAATAAAATACGCCAAAATTTGGTGTAACATTAATCGCCTAGAACAATATTGTGAGCAAAAAGTAGTACCAGAGGGTTAAGAAGTAACGTTTTACCATCATGGGAGCACAGTATTACCTTTAAAACAGAATGGGAAAAAGCCCTGACAGATTCGGGATTGATACTCATGAAGTTACTAATTAAAAATGACAAAGAACACTTGGTACAGTTAACTGAAGAAATAGAAAATTAACCAATAAAATAGAGAAAGAGGTGTCGCATGCAGAGTATTCAGAGTTTGACAAAAAACTTAAAAGGAATTTTGAAGAGATAGAGGCTGAGATTATTAAGAATAAGAAAGATACATTTTTGATAGATAAGAAAGACTTTACAGAAGGAGTGGCCTATAGGTGGAAGCACCAAGGGAACCCTAGACCCTACAGGAGATTCACAAAAAAACGTCATCCTAGAACAACTACATATACATCTGAGACGGAGCATTTTGTAGGGACATCTTCACAAACAGATACAGAGTCAGAAGGGGGAAGAAGCGAGGCAGGCAAAGAAAGAAGGAGATACCCACAGAGATTTACGCAGAGAAAGAGCAAATAGCTACTGTCTCTAGTCCACCTGTTACACCAGTTCCAGACTCAACACAAGACTTGCAAATGATCAATCTATCACAGCACTTCCTTATGCAGCTACAAAGGTCAGTGTTATCTAAAGGCCTATCGTTTTGTACAATAGAACATGCAGACCATTTCACTATAGCAAAAGATTTATTTCTGTTTTGCAGACACGAAGCCCTGAGAGCTTTTTTTGATAAAGGAGAACAAGGAAACAAAATGACAAACAGTAATATACTACAACAAGTAACTTCAGACTTAAATCCACATTTACTACTTCATTTGCTTCTTTCCCTAACGTGGACGTTTTTTATCAATGTGTTCTGAAGGATCTGGAACAACTTGCCTTCGACCAGCTATTTTATTTTAATTTACAAAAAGGAGAGAAACATGCTCTGAGAGAGCTACAAAATTTGACTGATGTCAACATAAATCGCTCCAACAAATGAGGTAATGTGGTTATTTGGCCAAATGCAATGTACGTTAAAGAAGCTAAAAGACAACTGAATAACAGATATAATTATGTTGGTCTTACAAACGCCTATTGCAGAACATTATAGACACTGCTTCTAGAGATGGGATCATCACTGAAAGGGAGGTTAAATACCTGATTGTGGACTCACCTACTACTGCTACTTTTTACCTACTACCCAAGGTACATAAGAATCTTGTGGAACCACCTGGAAGACTATTATATCGGGTATAGGTGAACATGCATGCAGCTATATAGATTTCCATCTACAGCCGCATGTCCTCTCCCTTAACTCTTATATTAGAGATACAACAGATTTATTAACGAAAATACAAAAAGTGGGGGATGACTGTCTACTAACTACTTGCGAGTCTCTATACAGTAACATTGGCCACAAAGAAGGACTAGAGGCAGTTAAATACTCCCTAACATCTGAGGAAATGTGTAATAGACCAAAGATGAACTTCATTCTGACATTACTTACTCCTATGCCAACCTATTTTTGGGTTGGTGGGAGAGGGACCATATGGAGCTCTATGTTTCTGACATAGAGCTCTGGTTGCGATACATAGATGACATCTTTATCGTATGGCGGGGTCCCCCCTGACCTGTTAAATAAGTTTATTACTAAACACAATACTAACCAACTAAATATCTACCTTACCAGGGAGATTTCAGAGATTGGGGTCAATTTCTTAGATCTAAGAATATATAAGCATGAAGGCAGACTTGTTAGTGAGCTTTATAGAAAAGAGATGGCTACTAACTCTCTGCTTCATTACCACAGTGTACACCCACCCAAGCTTCTTCAAGGGATCCCAAAAGGACAATTTATGAGGGTACGGAGAAATAGTACCATGAACCACAGTTATGAGAAAGCAGCCGATGATCTAGCAACTAGATTCAAACAGAGAGGCTATCCAGCAAGACTGATAGACAAATGTAAAGATTAAGCATGAGAGATAGATCAGCAAGATCTATTTACTCCAAAACAGAAAGAAAGAGATGGTAAAATAAGATTTATTACCACACATAGTATAGATTGGGGACAAGTAAAAACTATACTTAATAAAAGCTGGCATATAATAGCTAAAGATTCTACCTTTTCCAATTACATTGCAGAATTCCCATTAATGACAGCTAAACACACTAAAAACCTCTCAGATCAATTAACCTCTAGTCACTTCACAAGAGAAAGAAAGAGGGCGGATCAAGGGTGTTCATTTAGAGGGAGCTTCCCATGTGGAGACTGTACGATTTGTTCATTTATGGACAGAGCCAATACTTTTAAAGACAGCAAAGGGAGCAAGTGTTTTAAGGTACATTATTACATTAATTGTAAAAGAAAAATGTTATATATTTACTCACATGTCCCTGCAATAAGCTATATGTGGGGAAAACGAAACAAAAATTAAAGGCAAGATTAGCCAGTCATCTTTCCAATATTCGATTAGCAAAACGTAATTTTGAACAAGGTAGCCCTTTAAGCAGAGTGTCAGGACATTTTGTTACCTGTCATGGAGGTTCCCCTTCTGGCCTAAAATGTATGGGTATTGATAAGGTTACCGAATCTATCAGGGGGGGGGGCTAGAAAGTCAGCTCCTAAGAAAAGAGACTCAATGGATTTATGTATTAAAGACTACAGTGTCCGATGGGCTAAATGAAGAACTAGATTTTACTCCATTCATATAATCTATTGTGCCTCTTCTTTACAGTACATTTTCTCATAAAAGGACCTTAACATGGACATCTTCATGGGTGCTATGTTCAAATGACAATGGTATTATATTTGAATCAAGCAGAACTTGAATGGGAATAATTCAGCTGGGTTTTTTTTAGAAACTATCAGAGACTGATGTACAAATCTACTGTGATATTTACCCTGACATCACTGCACGGCTGAACTATATTATGGATTCAAACCTGGTTAGTGGTTTAAAATAAAGCATAAGCTTTAATATCCATTGTGATGTACCGTAAATTATGCTCCTGGGGGCATCGGTTATTGTTACCTCATACAGATAGCGATGCTTACCTTGATTTGATCATCTAAATAGACGATAACAAAGTAAAAGGATACAGTCCATGAGTACCATGTATATGTTTATTGATATCCTTTCAACTAATTAGAGATTTGCGGCTATTTGAATATGAGGACAGCTCATATTGGTCCTCAGCTCATATTTTTTTATGAAAAAGTTGAATTATCCAGCACTTTGTGAAAAGTTGAATAATCCAGTAAATGGGATTTCATTGTGTGATTTTATTATGCACTATGATATGATATTTTGTATTTTCTCTCTCATACCTGTGACTCTGTATAAATGTACATACAATGTATTTATCTGCACTTATCCCTGACTGAAACATAGGACGATTTTTTACTTTAAAGTGTGTTCCGTTACCTGACATTAGTAACCTAGCAACAGAAATGCCACTGAGACGCTAGTAGCATAGCAGTTATAAATACGCTAGGCAAGATGAATGCGCCGTGATGACGTCAAAAAATCAATTGCAGAGTAACGGCAACCTCTCTTTCAGTGGGCACTTGAGGAAGCCCCTTAACCCTATAGAGGCGAAACGCGTCTGCCTGGCTGCCCTGTATGTCCGACCCTCCTTCACCATACCTATCAACTACCTGATGGATATGATAGAACGCTGAATACTTGAGGTAGGTTCCCAGACCCTTTGACTATACTAGAGATAGTAGCTAGGTAGCTATACCTATACTTCCCTACTTTGAGCATGTAATGATTTGGTACCTCCATGATATAATAAGTCTGCCTATGTAAGCTCTATCAGGGTTATTCAATAAAAGTTCTTATCGTTTAAAATGGTGCTAATTTTGCCCCAACCAATCAGATGTTAGCTTTCAATTGTTAAATAACATCTGATTGGTTGGGGCAAAATTAGCACCATTTTAAAGGATAAGAACTTTTATTGAATAACCCTGTATATTTTGGTGAATAAAAGGGTGGTTAGTGTACATTTTTAATTGTTTTTAGGATATATACCCTATGTATTGATAAAGGTCTCCTTTAACTGCATTGAGAGTGCCAGGGTAATTATTTTTTCTGAAGTAATAGACATTTGACCCGCAGATTCAATAATTCGATATTTACTTGTGTGTAGGTATAATAGACATTTTACTTGCAGATTTTATAATTCGATATTTACTCATGTATTGGTATAATAGACATTTTACTCGCAGATTGGATAATTCGACATTTTACTCGCATATTCGCGCTCCTCGAACATTTGATAATTATCGAAAGTCTGGAAAACATCGAAAGTCCGAGAAATCCAGGTCCGGTATATTTTGAGAAGTCCGAGTCCGTTTGAACTACTACTAATAGTTTGGCTCGAACTTGGGTTCGAGTTCTAGTCCATCTCTAGTTGTTACACATTTATTGGTTGCAGGGAATTTGTTCCACATTTCTAAAGGCCTAGCTTCAATTTCTTGACTGTCAGCGATATTAAATGAATGTAATATAAATTAAATTAATAAAAATAGAATCTCCCTGTTGCAAGGAAAACTTCAAAATATATTATTATAGTGCAGTGGGACATCCAAAAAAGGAGAAATGTATACATTTTCATTTGCACTAATGATAGTTTCCTAAATAATGAGGAGCCCATTAGATTGATGTAAGTAGAAGCTCTGGTCTTCTGTTAAATCTGGACAGCTAGAGTTATTTTTTCCCAGAATTCCCAATGCAATGGGTAAAGACGTGCAAAATGTATTCCTTTTATTCCACTGTGGCAAATGCATGTGCCAAGAAGTACTGGCATTATTACATGCTTTACAGCCTAGAAACAGTGCAAAGACTCAGAAAACACACAGTACCATCATAGAAAGTCTAAATTCCAAAGTAATATTAAAGGTGCATAGGTGTTTTTTGGATGGGCATTTAACACCTTACACCACAATCTGACATTTTGACTACAAAGTAACCAGAGACATAACTACCACAGCAGCAGCCCTATGTTTCCTATTAGAGATACAGCCCCCCACCCTCAGAAAACACTGTAGATAAAGCAGGGAGAGGGGGCTCATTATAGTATGCTGTGGGCCCAGTGATTTCTAGTTACGTCACTGAAAGTAACCAATGCTTATGGAGTTACTGTATCATAGGTGAAGGAGACAATTGCAGCGTTTGAATAAATTCTTGTGTTCAGAAGGGGGTATAACACTGTATTAGGTTGTCAAATGTTCAATAGCTGCTCAGACTAGCACAGTATTTTAACAATATTTTAAAATGTTGTTTAGATTTGAATGTTTCATACAGGTATAAATTAAGCTTCATGCTTCTTTACTTGAAAAGCTTTAATGCTTGCAGGTTACTGCATAATACATTAGCATTTGATAAAGCTATAATGTGGCTGTTGTACCTTCCCTTCAGCAAACTAAAATCCTAGAGAAATAGAGGCATTACTCAAACAAAAAGTCTATTTTATTAAACTAACATTTCATTGGACCAATGTAATTGCATCTGCAATAGGGTTGTATTAGTGTAATGAAATGTGGAATGAAGTATAAACCTGTATAAATAGTTTCAACTGGAAGAAAGCAAACTAAGAGGTAATCCTGCACACACCTAAGGGTAGTAGTTAGCCAAGGGAAGAGTGCAATGGTACACCAGGGTCAGTGGTAGTATATAGCAAGAAATAATTTAGACCATTCAGACAAATACTACTGTGTACCGAAATGTTACACTATCTGTGTACCCATGTATGATGCAATAAAAATACATGGGTTTGCAAGACTGATGTGCATCAACTGGAAGAAAGGTTATAAAGTTATAAAGTTCATAACCAAATTCATCCATGTATTCTATTATATTTGGATTGTGTAATAATATTGTATATTTTCTACTTGCCATGATTATTATCACAGTTAGGTATTAAAGACTCGGAAAAAAAAAACGAACCGAAAAAGAGTCCCAGCACCGAATCTCCCACAGGGGCGCCCGGAAACACCCCCTACTGGGCAAAACAAAGAAACAGAAGGGAAAAAAACCTGGGGTGTCCCTGTATAACAGTCGCAACCCAGGCAGAGACCCCTCTTAACAGAATAAAAATGATGCACCCTATGTACACAGCAAGACAGGATAAAACCAAATATACAATTTATTTAATTCAAAACAAAAAGAAAAAGAAAAAACACATAATAAACAGCTGGCCAGCTGCCATACAAAAGGTACCGATATATCTAAAAACCTAAAAAATATATATAAATAGAAAATATCTGAAGTAAAAATCCTTAGGGAAACACGTATATATAGTGTAAGTAATCTGGACTAAATCCGTATATCTTCTAAGGCAGTGTAGTATAATCCACAGTTCAAAGATATTAAGATGAGTAGGGAATCCAAAGAGTATGTATATAACTACAGATCCCAGAAGTCTTCTAGAGTCCATATAAAAGTTCTATATCATATAATGTGTGCACACAAAATCAAGAGTAGATGCAGTGCGTATAAGTATGAGCTGTATACATCACCACTCTAATGCAAAGCGAAATTCCCGACGCCTCCAATGATCCACCTATCCCCCGGACTGCCGTATGCTGGTGCTGTCCGTGGCCTCTCTGCACTTGGGATTTCTTGTATGGGGATCCTGAGATAGCTACGTACTCCGTGACTTGGTCAGGTATTCAGACCGCGTGGTGGTGAGTTTGTCTGCTCAACTTTGAATCTCACTGCCGACAACTCCTTCTTCCGGTTTTACGTCACTATGACGCGTTTCGCTCCTCAGAGCTTCGTCAGATAGTGACGCCCATCTATTCACCGGCTTCTTAAATGGACCCTGTCTCGGACCTTCATTGGTCCATTTCCAATACTTATTATTCCTGGGATCCCTTTTCACACATGCCTTGAATCACAGCACAATCGTTTCAAAAAACCCTTTAGGGCACTTTATTCACGCACCATGTACCTACATCATCGGGCTATTCCAGACACTTACAAAACATATTTCCAAACCATAGCATCTCCACTTGTAAACCATTTACATATGGTACTAATATATATTGATTTCCCTTCATTCATCAGTATAACCTTATATTGCAACTTCACTAATTTCAAATAATCTTACCATGTACATTAAAGAAATGGGGTTAGTTCTACTTGGTCATTAAGACCCTTTGGTTTCATACTTCCATATTCATATATATATCTTTGTTCTATTTTTAATAATTCTTTATCCAAATCCCCACCTCTAATATGAGTCATTTGATTATACTACACTGCCTTAGAAGATATACGGATTTAGTCCAGATTACTTACACTATATATACGTGTTTCCCTAAGGATTTTTACTTCAGATATTTTCTATTTATATATATTTTTTAGGTTTTTAGATATATCGGTACCTTTTGTATGGCAGCTGGCCAGCTGTTTATTATGTGTTTTTTCTTTTTCTTTTTGTTTTGAATTAAATAAATTGTATATTTGGTTTTATCCTGTCTTGCTGTGTACATAGGGTGCATCCTTTTTATTAGGTATTAAAGACTCCCCTTTTCTTTTGTTATAAAGTATATTAATTAAGGCTGGGTATACACAAGCAGATTTTTCAGCCCAACCAACCTATATTACTGTGTATCGGTCGGTCGGGGGGTCACAGCAGATTGTGCATCCCATAGGAGACATTCACCTGGGCCTGCAGTGCTTTGTCCCGGCCGGCCACTTGCTAGTAGAGAATAGTCTAGATGAAAAGTTTGTGCGTGTGTACCCAGCCTAACATTCTGTTTTACTGTGAAATCCCAATTTCAATGTCAGAGCTGTGACACTGACGACGGATCCGACATAATTTGCTGAATATTTTCATTACCAACACTTCAGTAGAGGGAGGCAATAACATTGGACCATGTATGGGCACATCGAATGAATGTATAATAAAGAATATATGGAACCATTGCTCCAATGAATATATAATATAATGCAATGTTGCCATTCAGCTATACGGCCACCTCCAGGATTTCCTAATGTCCCTAATTCTGCTCACTAACTCCATCACAGTGTAGTAGGTACAGTAAGTACTGTATATAAACCCAGTCTCAGCAATCACCTCAGGCAGCTGCAGGGTTAATATCGATACAGTTCTCTATGCTGCTGTCAATCACAGGGCAGACTGGATACATTTTTGAAACAAACAAATGCTGCTTCTCACCTGCAATGTAACAATCTATGGAACAATCTATGGAACAATTTATGGGTACCAGGAGAAGTAGAACAGCAGACTGCATTGAACAAGTCCCTGAATAGTCTTTAGATGTTTTCAAAAGTTCTTTGGTAACATCAGACTTTCTTGTTGTTTACGTCAGACGTTACATCAGACGCTCTGTGCTTTCTTCTACCTGAACTTTTCCTTTTTTGCATTATTTGAAGAACCTATGTCTTTCCTCCTGTTTTTCAATTACTGCAAACAGGAGCCAGTGTTTAAACTTACCTGTTTAAAAACAGTGGATCTCTCTGTGTACATAAACTTTTACTGAAGATTGTACCAGTTTTGTAAAGATCATAAGTGGTTTAAGGATCTTACACATAGCTACACATTACCTTTACACAGGCAGCGAGCAACCTATTACACAAGAAGGAATAGTGATGCAGAATATATGTACTGTATAGTTAATCAATTGCTGCTTTAGTCCATCACACTCTTAAAGACAACCTTCTAAAGCATAAAGAATCCATCATCATTACAATGAAGTCCTGATGAATTACAAAGAGTTCTCGCAGCCAATTATTATTATAATACATGTTCCGTAGCCCTTTACAATTACATGTATACACATACAACACATACAGCCTGTCAGTCTTTATTATTGTGGGGAAACCGGAGTGCCAGGAGGAAACCCACCAAGCCCGGGGAGAATATACAAACTCCTTGCAGATGTGTCCAAGGGTGGAATCAAACTCAGGACTTCAGCGCTGCAAGGCATCAGTGCTAACCACTGAGCCACCGTGCTGCCCATGTATTTGCCTCCATCTACTAGTTTCACCAATAGCTCCTGCATCAAAAAATGCTACAAAATGAGTGTTTTATACCTTGTTAGACACATTTAGGCTGAGACCACACTGCAACGCACAGGAATCGCGCACACAATCGTGAGCGTTATCGCACGCGATCATGTGCACGATTCTTGTTTGTTTTGCATATGTGCATTTGCGCGTGCGATTTGCACATTCGATTTTGCCGTTTTCCATTATGGAAACGCATGTGTTAATGCACCAAAAATGGTGAACGCATGTGCTACCAAAACCCGAACGAACGCACAATCGCATGCACATCGGAAATCGTGGGAGCAATCACAAGTACAAAACACGTGCGCAAACGCGCGCAAAATTGTGACCTAGCCCTCACTCTCCATGGTAGGTAAATAGTAAGCATTGGTTCAAACTGAGTGTGAGGTTGCTCAGCCAGGATATAACATTTCTAGGAAGCTGTTTCAAAGAGGGAAAACAAATGAAAAATTTGAGTTTTTGCTTCTAGGTGGGGTTCACTTACTTTTAAAGCTGGAAAGCACATGGAGAACTTCTAGGTTTATTAAAAGGAACCTTGGAAGTTAGAGGAAGTTCAATGTAGCAAGATTTTTATATGATTCACTCTGTCTTTCCTTTCAAGAAAATATAATTGCTGCTGCATAGAGGATCAGAGCAGTGTCGTTATACATTTCCCTAGGCTTCAACAATGTTTTTAATGATGTTACTGTACTATCGGCACCTCAGATTATTGAAATATTCAGTGCCTTGACAGTAGAGGTATATAAAATGTAGGATGCCTTATCCATTAGAAATGAAATCTTGGGTACTGCCATCAGCAGTGGAGAATTGACTATAGCATTAATATATCTTTACACAACTATAATAAAAATTTAACACATTATTTTAAACATGGTCTAACATCTGCTAATACAGATAAAGGTTTCTAGTTCATGCCACACAAAAATCGCTCCTCCAGTCCTTTATATAGCCGCCTGTTGTAGTGATCTTGCCCTGTTCACGGCAGTATCATGCAGATAGAAGAAGAAAAATGATCCTCACAACAGGACTTAGCACAACCCATTACCTGAGTTGTACTAAGTCCTGATGTTAGGATCAATTTTTCTTCTTTTATCTGGAATTCATGACACACCAATGGAAGAACAGAAACAGCATTTACCGATAGGACAAAAGCTGGATAGAACATGCAGGTAAATTTCAGCCAGTCATGCTGTCTTTAAAGGACCATGTGATTGGCTGCACCGAAATATCGGTGGTGATTCTCACTACAACCAGTGATATTTCCAGCCGAACTTGTAGAAATATTGCAATGTGTGTACCTAGCTTACTTATGATGCTAATGATCTATCCAATAGAAAATGAATGGAAACTTTCTGGAACAAGCAAATACTATACTATGTAAGGTAGACAATGGTTGTTCAAATAAGGAAATTCTATCAAAGAAGACAAAAATGCAATACAATGGCAGGTCTTCATTGGTGCTCCTTATTACCTAATGTTCTTTGCTCCCTTATTAACACTACCTGTTTCCTGCTTTAGAACTGACTGAAGATCAAGGTTTGCTTATTCACTTTAAGCCATACAGCTTATTCTATATTGATCCAATATATCAAGTATTGTCACTGTAATATGTCCTGAGTTGCTTAGATGCTTTCTTCTTATGATCCTTACTGCAACCATTGTACATTAATATCAGACAGAAATCAGACTACTAATTAATCAACAAGTGTGATAAGGAGAGACCAATATTCTCATTGTCTTAGCTGTGTTAAATATGTGTTTAATAATACACTGCAAAGTTTTACACAATTTCACACATCATGTTTCGGGTGACCCACAGCGTGTGTCGCCCGAAACTCACAATTGTTACATGAATGGGCTGGGTAGGAACGTCACTGGGCAAAATTACATAAGAAAGACATTAGATAGATTCGACAAACGAATATTGAATCTATCTAAGGTCTAAATAGTGTATGGCTGCAAATAGCTGGTGTTAAAGGGCATCTCCACTGAAAAAATAAAGTTTGGCCATTTGATTTTAATTGAAAAATGGGAGGTAAAGGAACTGTGTCTTACCTCCTGTTTTTCATTAAAACGATCAGGAGCTAGAAGAGAAATAATTAGGGTAGGTGCAATCCAAGGTCCTTTAAATACACATTTTTTATTCAAATGATAAGCAACATTTCAGTCCTGGTTGTCAGACCTTTATATTATATTCAGACCTATATATTATATATTTAATGTAATCAATGTGCTAACATTGAGGCTTTACAGCGCTGTTCTTGCCTGGGTTTCCTCTAGGTACTTTTCTTTCCTACCACAATACTAATAGTGTGTGGTGTGCGTGATGGGATGTTTTGTACACTCAATTGGATTGGATTCACTTAACATTAGCAGGGTTGCTAAACTCTGGTTCACAATGCAAAAGCAGCTATCTGTATATAAAACTGCATACGCAATTTTACCATGGAGACAATAACGTCTCTTTGTGCATCACCTTAAAAGTGTTTTTGTGAATATGTTCAGCGCTATATATAAAAATTAATCCAATAGAGGGAAAAAAGATTGTCACAATAACATGGCTTTGCTTTAAAGGTGCTGTATCTATAAATTGTGCTCCAGTACTACTCCCCACAGTGGCATGTTTATGGGAGGGGGGATTACTGGTGCCTGGAATCCCCCCTTTCTGCCTGCTCAGTGCAGTCTGCTGTTCTACCTCTCCTGGAGTCCATAGACTGTTACATAGATTGTTACATAGACTGTTACATTGTTAATTGAACTGTGAGTGAGAACTTGAGAAGCAGCATTTGTATGTTTCAAAAATCTATCCGGTCTGCCCTAAACTAGGTACACAAATATTTTAAAGCACTGTCGTTCGCACTGTGTGTAAAGGGAATATCTGTACTGGCTAACTGTGATATTAATCATGGCAAGTAGATAATATATATAACATTATTATATATATATATATATATATATATATATATATATAAAAATTTAATTTTTTTACCCTACTATTTGATTACTTTTTTGTGTAATGGACGCTTGGCCCATTTGTAATGGATGCTTGGCCCATTTGCGTGACATCATCTAATCACCGTGCCGGGGGGGGGGGGGGTTTAAAAAACATTAAGTATTCATCATGAGCCTCATTCTGGTAACCCATTTAGGAATCCCCCCCTGGAAAATCCTGCGCTTGCCCCAGCCAATCTTTCGTAATGCTCTGTATTTTTTTATTAAAAAAATAAATGGTGGGACATTCACTAAACAGCTGTTATGGACACTTGGAAATTTTCCAGAAGTCTCCTTTTTCATAAGTGTTACCTAACGTTATATAAAAGAAGGCTAGACTCAAGTCTCCCCTTAACACTTTAGTATGTTAGTATAGTATAGTATAGTATTTGAGGTTGAATAAAGACATACGTCCATCTAGTCCAACCCATCTAGCAATACCAACATTTCCTGCCTAACTGCCAGAAGAAGGCAAAAAAAAACAAAAATACAGTATGTAGAGGAAAAAACTTTCTTCCTGACTCCACATGGCAATCGGAAATATCCCTGGGTCAGCTCCAACGTTATGCATCAAAAAAAGACATAAATAGAATAGCATTTTACTATGCTAAACAGAATTGCCTGCTGAAATGATGATAATTAACATAGAGGAAACAGTCTTTTTAAGGTGCTCTAAATTTGCTCATATCTAAGTTGTTTTATGCACTATAAAGCTATATAATTAGCTAAAGAAGTCACTTCAGATGGATAACTGCTGTGGAAGCTTGTACATTTTAAGTGTTTACTTATGCAATAGTGATCAGACTCCCTATTTACTAAAGCTGGGAACTCACATTAACGATAAAGGGACGATTCCAGAAGTGTCTACCGTGTAAACAGTCACTGTTGAAAACAATTGTTACCTTCAGATAATTTTGCTAACAAGCAGATAGCCCTCTGTATTAAACTATAGGGAGCCGACTTTGGTTGTAGGGAATGCTGCAGTCCCGAACATTCTCCCTATACCTTATATAGAGAGAACGCTCAGGACTGTATAGGAGTAAACAAAAAAAGTAGTGTGAGAGCCTCCAGCAGGTTAAACTGCAAACATTTACTTTATTGCGTGCGACATTTTTCGGAGCCAACGTGCTCTTTTATCAAGCAAACAACAACACAAGTGACTTCCCTTTAAATAGGTAACAAAGTCCAACCCCTTCATGCTCATTGGTGTAAAAATTGGTGTACAAAAACCCTATTAATAAAAATATATTCTGAGTGAGTACAATATACAATTTCCATCTTTAAAAACTGGTCAGTGTGACATTACTATTAAATACCAATATGTGTATATAAGTTATGTTAAAAATAGTGCAATATGTGTAACACCTATGCTACCTGCCTGTCATCTAATGTGATCTATTTAGTAAAATGCCCTTGTGATATGGGATACATAGGCCAGACCAGCCGGAATGTTAAAAACAGAATACAGGAGCATAAAGACGGTATTAGAAACTTCACCCCAGAAGGACACATCCGTGTCTATGCATTTCAATCTGCATGGACATCAGACATCACAACTGAAATGGTGTGTCCTAGAAACAGTGTTAAAGTAAATAGGATATCTATTGGTAATGTATTTGCAACATTGTTTGCAATTAGGTATGATACTATAATATGAAAGTGAAAGAGGTGGTTTTGAACCATGTTAAAGGAACACTATACTTAAAAAACAAGTATTTGGCATCCGTTTCTATTATTCACTCGCAAGCTGCTCCTTTACTGACAGTCGCTCTCTACCGACCGCGCGCCCTATCTTAGGCGTATGCGTGCCAATACAAAAGATAGGGCGCGCGATCAGGACAGAACAGCTGTTCTGTGCAGAAGCGGCTTGCGAGTGGAGCGCGGTAAGGTAAGTTCCAGGTCCCCCGGGCGTCCTATTATTCACAGGGAGGTGGGAATAAGCATTCTCACCTCCCTGTGAATAATAGAAACGGATGCCAAATACTTGTTTTTTAAAGTTTAGTGTTCCTTTAAAATAATGTGATTTGTGCAATATTGGAACTTGGACAAGAGCCCCTTTATCCTGTATCAGGTAGGCACTTTACAGTGCAGTGCCATAAGAGAGTGTACCCAATTTTTTATACAATTTTTAACATATTGCACTATTTTTAACATAACTTATATACACATATTGGTATTAAATAGTAATGTCACATTGACCAGTTTTTAAAGATAGAAATTGTATATTGTACTCACTGAGAATATATTTTTATTTATAGGGTATTTGTACACCAAAAATTATACACCAATTTTTACCACAATGAGCACGAAGGGGTTGGGCTTTGTTACCTATTTAAAGGGAAGTCACTTGTGTTGTTATTTGCTTGATAAAGGAGCATGTTGGCTCCGAATGTCCCACGCAGACAGAATCTGTCTGTCAAATTTCAAAGATTGGTACGGTGTATACCCAGCTTAAAGGGTATGTACACTGGAAAAAAAAATTTTTAAATTGCCCATTAATGGAAACTATAATTCATCCCAACTATCACTGTGCTGTTTTTTTGTTGATCTGCCCCCTATTTCATTAGATATCCAATCTGAAACATCTTACATTTCAGCATTCCTGTAAGCAGTTTTGCTGTAGCTGGAATGGTTTGACAGTGGGTGTGCTGTATACTGTATGCAGTATCAACAGTTGGTATGTGGGAAAATAGTCAGGTCAGTGGTCAGAGCCTGAGCAAAACAAGTACTGTATGGAAGGCATGCAGCAACACACACACCTCAGAGTAAGTGCTACTTGCATTCATAGATTAAGGTGACGCAAAGTAATTTTTTCACTATACGTACACTACAAGTCTTGACCCCTATTTGTCCTTTTGTCAAGACCAAAAAGCCAGGAGTACAATAACAATGCTAGGACAAAGACAGTAAAACTTGGAAACCCATTTCACGAGCTGTTACTTATATCATTATACAAGACCTATACCTATGACAACTTTACTTAGGGTGTATTGAATTATTATTGAAGTGTGAGAGTTTGTGTGACTATTAAATATGAAACATGATTGTGAAAGACAGTAAAGCTCAGGAGATCACTCTTTATTTATGGAAACTGCAAATGATATTAATCATCCAATGGTGCAGCGCGAAGCAGCAGAGTAAATGAAGCTGCATTATGCAGTTCTATTTATACATTATGCATTTTTCCTCCTGTTATGTACAGTGATCTAATTGTGTCATAACAACTATTCATGTTATTTCTAACTTTGCTTTATTGTCAAGTCAGAGAGTTTGTATCTGCAACATCATTTGCCTCTCAAGTTAGATTTTTTGTCAGCAGAGTGGGATGAATTTCAATGACATAGTCAGGGTTCAGAAGACAAACTCAGGCTACTGACATTTTGAATAAGCACCACAGAGAAGCAGGAATAATGCCTATATTTAGAGCTATGTATTTAGGCTTTAATTCAGTAAAAAACATGTTATTTATTGAGTGTATATGCAGTGTATATTTACCAACTTTACATTAGGGTTGTTCTGTGGCATATAGCAATGGATTTGCACTGAGTACTTACACGTTGACCTGGTTATACGTTTTGCTAATCCACTAGCGATGCACAGGCACTGGCTAAGATAGGCTTAATTAAAGGACATGTAAACTGGGGCAAATCATTTTTTAACAAATCACACAATAATTAGGATTTATTACCACCAATCTTAAATATGCTTTTTTTTTCTTCCCTGACCTTCCTATCCCTTGTTTTAGCTGCTGGCTGTGTTACTTAAGTCCCAATGCAGCACTGTACCTAAAGAAATCAATTACAAAGCCTCCACACACACACACACAACCTTCACACTCCTACGGCTAAAAGAAAATCTTACTTGATTGAAGCAGTGATTACAGCTCCCAGTGCTGCTTACCTTCCCATAGCAAAGCAGATTTACTTTCACTATAACACAAAATAACTGGGTGAATGCTATTGACTGTAGTGAGGCACAGATCATCTCCACTGCACATGCTCCACACTCTATCTGTGCCTCAGTTTTGGGAGGGGGTGGATACATAGAGAGGAGACACGCATACTAACTAGGTGTGAGCTGAACAGGACATGAGGAGATCTAGTGACAGGGAGCACTGAGAGCAAAAAGGGATCAAATTCCTGGCAGCACTAAAAATATAGAAAAGGATAAAGATAAGTCATTTTTTTCAGTTTAATGTCACTTTAAGATTTGAGAATAAATTGGCAGTTTGGAAGGAAGAGTGGACAAGCAGCAAGTAGTGAAAATGTTCAGAGTAGGTCTCAAAGGCACAACTTTGCACTCAAGGAAGGACTTGGATACTGAAAAACAGGGTTCTGTCTCAGTCCATATAGATTAACATTAGGGCTGAATTATGGCTAGCAAAGCAGAATTATGCATACCATGGCTGGGAAAAGTACTATATAGCTATTATGGCACTGGTTAGAAGGGCATAGAATATAACAGCAGAAATGGGTACAGGAGAGAATGGGTTTACTAAACTTATTTTCTACAGAAGGCAGATATGTAGTATACAGAGAGAAGCACTGGAAACAAGACCTAACATAAGGATTAAGGAGACCTAAAATTCAGGTAACTGATCAGTCCTGATAACACTGGTATAAAAAACATTTTATCCCATGTCGATGCCAAAAACAGACCAATTTGTCAGTCTGATTTGATTGTCAGTCATGATTGTAAAGCTAGAATAAAAGTGGCCGTACACATTGGCAATACCTGAAAAATACAGACAGAATTTATGGGACTGCAGAGTATTGGTAAGGTATGGGGGCCGAAAATGAGGCCATTTGTGAGTGCATATGGGGATTTGTTGGGGCTGAGTATGCAGCGACCCCCACATGTTACACCCGATCATAATGGGCACCATAAGACTGGCTCTTCAAATTCTAATACCACTTGCAAGATCCAACCATGACAGCATGGATTCTAGTGTATTGCCTACATTTGTACATACTATTTCTAATTTTACAGATTATATCATTATGTTAACATTGGGAATTTATATTTTTTAAGTTCACACAGACTTTAAAATATTTTATGACCTACATTGTTACACAGCAATTAGCTGCTCACTTCTAGTAAGCACTCAGTTGGAATAATCTTATTAGGAAATCATTAGGGATTTTACAGCATTCTTCTAATTGTCACACTGTTTGCTTGCATGTGTCATTGTTGCTTATTTTTCATTTACATTTTGAGTGAATATTGGATTTTATAATTAATAAAATATGCAGAGTCTTTGATGTTATCGCACATCAATGCCATGGGAATTATAGCTCTAAACTTAAAATTCAGTGTCTTGATCTTAGATTTGGAATCTTTTTCTTAAACTTATCTTGTATCTTTAGTGACCAGTTATTTAGATATTTCATGTGAAATATTTCATTTTGGCCATCAAAAACCACTGACAGATCAGGGTTTCAGGGCAATACATCCAGTGACAGATTGTTTAGTGAAACATACAGTAAAGTTAATTACATGTTAATTAGAAAAATGCCAACTCCCTGGCAGATTATTTTCCCTTGAGGGCTCAGTTGCACATCCCTATTCACACCAAATGAATGGATAAAAGCAGACAGTGCACATTAACCTCACACAGAAAACCCTTCACAGGAAGGCACAGCTATAGACCCCAAAGGAAACTAACATCCTGTAAATGTTGGTACAAATATTTCAACTGTAACAAAGCAATGGTTAGCAACCTGGCATGTTAGGACTGCTTTTTATAATATACGTAATTAGTCAAACATGATGTTTTGCAGAACACAATTTCAACCAAAATAATATATATATTATATGTCATTATATATTGTCCTTATATAAATCCAAGCAGTTTACAATTTAAAAAACCTTTCTTTGGTTGCAATTTCTTTTTGGGTTCAGTTCTTCAGTATGGATGGACAACTAGAGTATTAATAGCATTTAAATGACAGTTAAGGCTGAAAGGTAAAGTTAAGGTAAAGTGTGAATTTCTCATGTGTTACTACCAGCTTGCTCTGCGATTTGCGCAATCGGTGTGCATTTGATTCACAAAAAAAGTGATTGTATGCACTTGCATTGCATGCAATGTGGCAACCTAAACAGTCAAAAGGCTGTGAAAAACGCGCTAGCGTGGCCTAGCCCTAAACTCAATTTTATCCTTCTCTTCTTCCCCCTTAAAGGGACACTAAACCGGGTTTTTTAAGTACATAAAATCTGAATCTATTATTCACGGGGAGGTGAGAATGCTTATTAGGTAAACTTTGCAGTCGGAGGGTGTTTGGCTCCTCAAGCAACAGTTCTGCAGCAGCTCGTTTAAAACATAATACTTTATTAAGAACACATTTAAAGGGCTTGTCCACCACTTTTGATCATTTTTAATATGTTGTAGGGATAGTTGCCCCATCCCCAACCGCTATATTAGATTTTCAAGTAAGTCCCCCAATTGTTACTTACCTTCCCTCTGTCCCCTGCCGCAATGCCCGGCCTTCTGCTTGCATGGAACAGCAGGGGGCCAGACCGACAGCTGTGTCTGTGATTGGCTGAGAGGCAGCCAATCACAGACGCGGCTGATGGCAGTTCAGAACGCCGGAGAAGAGAGGGAAGGTAAGTAAAGTTCGGGGGAGTTTCTTACAAATATTTTATAGTGGTTGGGGCTGGGGGAACTATCCCTAATATGTGGGAAAGGGTTTTTACACTAGGGGGAGGGAGAACAAAATGGGAGGGAGAGGGAGGGGGGGGGGGTAGGGACTGAAGGGCTGCTCTGAGCAAGCCAAAAACCTCTGAGAGGACAGCTCAGAGGCGAAAACAATATCCCTGGTGGCCAGGCTCCTGGTGGGCAGTTTTATTAACATTGGGGGGACATTACAGGAGAACCATTTGGAGCTGGAATGTAAGGTAAGGATTTTTATACAATACACAGTGGGGCCAGTAGTGGGTTAAATTTTAGTTTTGTGGGTGGATATGCCCTTTAAAAACAGCACACGCCTGACGCGTTGAGAGCCTCCCCAGAACGCTTATTCCCACCTCCCTGTGAATAATAGAACACACAGGGAACACTCCAGCACTTACCTTACCGGCGCTCCACTCACAGCTCTTTATCAGCTGATATACATGCTATCCCAATTGTGCGCCTATCTTTTGTATTGGCATGCATGTGCCGAAAAATAGCGCAACTGACAACAGAGAAGGAGCCCAGTGGAGAGCCGGTAAGGTAAGTTCCCTGGGAATTCTATTATTCAGAGGGAGGTGGAAATAAGCGTTCTCACCTCCCTGTGAATAATAGAAACAGATTTTATAAACTTAACTAAGTACATCCGTTGTATTCAGTTAGATCAACTGGACTTAAAGTTTAGTTCTTGAAGACGTTTCGCTAGTGACAGCCAGGTGATTCAGAAGGTCCCTAACACTTGGCTGTGATATGCTAATTGGGACTTTCCAGGGTACATAATTGCCAACAGATTCTTGTAGTCATTCTGAATTGAGCCAGTCGGGTGACTAGCGAAACGTCTTCAAGAACTAAACTTTAAGTCCAGTTGATCTAACTGAATACAACGAATATACCATGACCTGGATGAATGAGAACCTTCACAAGCTTATCTGAGTACAAAAAATCTGTTTAGTGTCCCTTCAAAGGGGAAGTTCAGTGCAAATACATATACTTTTAAGAAAAAAGAGCAGTATTTTTCTATCCTAATGACCTTAACGTGCCCATTCAGCAATTCGTCTGTGTATAAATAAATGTTTCTGAAATACTGACTTCCTGTTTGCAGGACCCCTTGTAGAGACCATTGTGGTTTTGCCCTTGACCCAGTGCCTGGGTTGATTCAGTTGCTCAGTAGAGATCTGAGCATGTTTGACCCATCCAACAGTCAATCAGCTGAAATTACTGTTAGGAACATTCCAAGGATGTAGTGCATTCTGGGAAGAAGAAGGACTGTTACAGAACCTAAAATTAATTTCAACAGCAGGGAATAGCAAGGGGTATATATTCAACTCATTTTTCAAAATGGAAGAGAATATGTAGAATAACTAGATATGCATAAAATAAACAAATAATTTCAAAATAATGATATTTTCCACTGAACTATCCCTTTAAGTACCCCAGGAGAGTAACTGAACCATTAGGTAACCCCCACTGGGTTTTTAATAGATTACTAGAAAAACTGGGATGAATGTTCAGCATCTGCAGCGGAAAGCTCGTTAGGGTGTATGGCAGTCATTTCAATATACTTTATATAGATAGAACACTCGTGACTGTCTGTCTCTTACAGATTCTGTCTGTCGTTTTGAAAGATTGGTACTGTGTGTACCCAGGTTAATCTAAACTTGCCATGTCCGGTCCACCCAACCTCTTTCCTGAGTCTTTGCCAATGGAAAGATGCGCTTGGGTACTTTTAACAGGAGAGGGTGGCTAAAAGGGTTTAGTTATCCTTTAACACTACAACAGCTTAAAAAATCAGAAAATTCAAGTGGCAAGTTTACAATAATTAAAAATTTCAATTTTTTTTATTTTAGATATGGTAACTTGTAAATTCTATGGCACGTGAAAAAGAGAGATATAATTTTAGCTACAGTAAGCAAGGCTTGCTCAATACTGTCAGCTGACTTAAATATAACACATCCTTTAAATATAAGCGTTAGATTTCTTTACAATGAAGGTGATTACGTAATACTAGCCATTCATGTTTCTGTGACTATACCCTGTGACCATGACTCTGTTCAGTACTTAATGTATTTTTATGCTAAAGTCTTTCAAGATGATCCATAAATAATTATTATAAGTGGATCAAATCAAACAAGGCATATTAAAAAAAAAAACTATACTGATCGACCCCATATTTGATACCACTGCCCTTTAATTTGGAAGTGCATTAGCTGGCTACTAATTAACAAGTCAGCGATGCCTGGAAATAGATATTTAAATTTGGTTTAGATGTGTGTGTGAAGGCAGAGGAACTTATTGTTATAATCATTTCCATTAGTCACATCATGCACTTACGTTTGGTAAAAACCCACTAAAACACAAAGCGTCTCTTCATGCATTGGTCACTCATAGGAAAATCGAGAATAGTCCATAAATAGACCGGCTTATTAAATGTTCTCCAGCATGGAAAATAATTCTGCATTGCAATGGAAAATGTAAAATGTGCTCCCTTCTCAAAAAAGGGAATTGTGTCCAGCAAGAAGAAGTGTACAGAGTTCATATTCTCTTCAAAACAAGCTTCCCTTTCTGAAATTGTTACTCCCATATTTAAACTTTAATTCACTAGCAGTATTCCACTAAAGACTCCAACACAAACAAATTTAGCCAAGGCATTCCTGGCTCTGCTTCTTATATGGTTCATTATTTAGATGTATAATTACATTTCATTTTCCATAGACCTACAAATGCTATCTGTTCCCTGTTGGAAGTATATACAATATAAATATAAATGAACATAAAGAAAGATTAATACAGAAAACTATTTTTAGAATCTGTCCCATTCCATGTTATATTTTAGCCAGTGGCAGGCAGCACGTCTGGTGCTTTTTTTGCAAGCAGTGTTTTTAAAAACTTCATTTTACCTATGAGGACTCGCTTGCTTGAAAGCATTTATAGATGAGGGTCTGTTGTATAAAGGATGCAGTAGCATGAAAAACCTGCATGTGATTCTTCTCGTCTTCCGTTTTAGTTATGGGATATACAGAAAGAATGTTCTTCTGTATGTGTGTAATGTAATGAAACGTTATAATACCCTCCTCATTGGTGACCTCATTTTCTACTAAAAAGAAGCAGATTTCATTTAAATTAGACGTGTATGGTTAGCATTATTTTATGGGATTCCTGTGGTGTGCTGATTCTCCTTTTTATATTAAATTATTTAGTTATATTAGATGCTGAAACAAGCATAGTAGATCCTTCTGCTATGTTCTCATCAAAGTATTTAATATAAATAGTATAGTACAGTATAGTATACTATACTGTACTGTACTATACTATACTACGATATACTATATTGTACTAAACCAGAAAGTCAACCTCTAGTATGCAAGGCTTGAATCACTGACTGCCAGCATCTAAGACAGGTGGTTAAGAATCAAAGAACCCAAAGCGTAAAAAATGGTCCTTATTATGCAGTGCTCATATATTTAACTAATTGCTTTCATCTATCTATAAGAAGACAGTTAATACTGCAGCAAGTAGAACACTTATAATGTAAACAATGTCAATTGGATGCATGCTAATTGTTTGTTTTGCCTGTATATCATTATACGTGTCCTGTTAATGCACGTTTTCTCACCAAGACTAGTTGATCTTTCTATTCCATTTATACCCAAAGATGAGCATGAAAGCTTATTAGACAAGCAATATGGATTAATGAAGATACAATATCTTGAAACCTTGGTCATTAGGTTAGTCTATAGTGGCCTTTTTATTATACGTTGTAATTTCTTTATTTTTATTAAAGGTCATCTAAAGTTAAATACTGAAATAGTGGTATATTGTCAAAGATGCCGTTCCTCTGTACCTGCCAGCCTCACAGTATGCATACTACAGTATGCTGGAGAAGCTGATGGGGCAGCTGGGAAAATGAGCAGTGAAACATCAGCCACAGACAAGTGGTATCTTTTCCAGCGCATTATCCAGGTTCTATTGCAAAATAGAAGGTAGGACCATGCAAGCTGTTATCCATATTGTTTTGTTGTTATGATTTTGGTCACAATCGCTGCACAATGTAGGTGTACTGTCCTCATTATGTAAATATCTTTAAAAATATTTTAAAGATTTACTGAAATAAACATATATGTTCCATTGTGAGAATTCCATGTAGTCTGGAGGAAGTGATAATCATTTGGATATGGCTTTCTCCATTTTTTTACCTCTGCTGTAATGCCTGCTGTCTCTGTTTAGCACATTTCCCCTGAGTTATCCTAACAAGTCATCAGTGAGAAGCCTGAATGATTGCTGGCCCACCACAGTGCAACTTATCACCTGAGCCAAGGGGAAGTACATCTTCCCAAAGGATCTATTACATTTAATTGAATTGGTAATTGAACTGTTGTTGTAAGTCAGACTAAAGACATGAGGGACCCAGTTATTTATAAATACATATGCTTTCATGTTGTAGAATGTTTTCTGTTTTTTCATATATATTTCCCTGTTTCATCAAGTGGTTCATTTCTCTAGGGATAAATAACAAGTCTTGGTTAGTGCAGTCATTGCTGGCCTTTGTCAATACCATAATAAGAAAGACTGAAAAGGATCTGTCCTACACAGTAAAAGCACAAGATCCCCATTGAGAAGACCAACCCAGAAGATAAGTTGCAAAGACTTTCTCTTACTTTCAAAGAGGAAGGCAAAATATAATGGTTGTTTCTCTGCGGCGATTTCTCATTTTTTTTTACTGCTTGTTGGTTTAGCCAAAAATGTCCAAATGCCCAAATTCTCTTGTAAAATGACAAAACCTTGCTTTTCAGTACTAAAATACTCTGCATTACAATATGACATTAATTAGCAAGGCTACCACAACCTATGGTGGCTATTTTATTGTGTGCCAGAACCCTGACTATAAAAACTATTTTCTCTTAGACCATGAATTAAAATTATTTTTACAAATAGTTTGTTCATTGGTACATATTCCCCATTTTCTTTTCCCAGCAATTTGTGCCTTTTTAATATCGCTAGCCATCTTTACAATAAATCATGTTAAAAGCAAGATTACCCCATAAATTTTAATAAGTTTCTCAACAAATTTTCACCAAATTTCTTAAAATGAAATCAATGAGTTCAGTTAATTTTTAGTGTTTCTCTAAAGTATGCCAATAAAATATTCCTATTTTGTTCAATGTATTTCATCTTCTAGCTATGTAGAATTCTATCCTTAAAGGGATAGTTCAGTGGAAATGATCAATATTTGTTAAATTGATAGTTTGTGTCATTGCATACTTAGTTATCCAACATATTGTCTCCTATTTTGAAAAATCAGTTGATTTCATACCCTTTGCTGTTCCCTGCTGTTGATATTATTAAGCTGCGATTTCAGGTTCTAACAGTCCAACTTCTTCCCAGGATGCACCACATCCTTGGAATGTTCCTAACAGTAATTTCTAATGATTGGCTGTTGGATGGGTCAAACATGCTCAGATCTCTACCGAGCAACTGAATCGACCCAAGCGCTGGGTCATGGGCAAGACCATAACTGTCTCTACTAGGGGTCCTGCAAACAGGAAATCAGTTGCATTTATTTATACACAGACAAAATGCTGAATTGGCAGATTAAGGTCATTAGGATGAAAAAATACTGCTCTTTTTTTCTGAAAAGAACATTTATTTGCACTGAACTTCCCCTTTAAGGACTGATATATTTACTGCTATGCATTGCTAGCTAGGGGCAAGAGGAGAGGACCTTGCAGTGTGGCATCTAATGCTAGGTACAGATGTGCAATTTTGCACGCAACGTCAGACCCCTGACTGCATGACGAATTACTGTTTTGACCAACAATTTGTTCAGCCATTTGGTGCAAAATAGAGGATCAGGCATTGCATGCAAAATCCCACACCTGTACCTACCTTAAGACATACTTTTCTCATCTTTCAGAACTCCCAGGGCTCATTCACATTGGATCTGTTTCCATGAACATATCCCAACACCTTTTCTCATTGTATCATTCCTGCTAATGAAATGGTATTGCTACTTGTTGATTCTGTTTACAAAAATAATGCAATAAATGCACAGTGAATTTTATTACATTCTGATTCTTGTCATAAACTTTGTGTGTGTTTAAGATGAGGTACTTGGTGGTATTAAAAGATCAACATTTCTCATCTCATGGGGGTTATTCACTGAGAGTCCTATTGCAAAGGTTTTTCACTAAAGTGTGACAGTTCAGTGTTGAATTTGCTCCAATTGCAGCGTAATCAAGCTCCAATCTCGCAGAGGGGCCTGGGCCTCTTCAGGTACGCCCCTGGTTTGGGGGGTAAATTAATCCTATCACTAGCAATAAGAACTATTTATGAATAACCCCATAGTTTTTTACCCCACTTGCACCCTGATGAATAGCAACATTAATATAACTTACACAAACACCACCATCTTAAACATGAGGTTAATATCGTTAAGGCAGCTTCAAGCTACCAACAAATGAAGTCTGTAAAGCTCGTGCGCCAAAGTGGATGATGGTAAGATAACTGCTTTGCAACCTTCTGCAACATTTTTTTTTTGCGTACATCAGTGTTTTCTAGCGTGAAATAGGTGAACTAGGCCCATTGACACACACATATACATACCATCAACTCTAAACAGGAGCTGAACTGTAGGTTACATTCAAATTATTAATAAATAATAACATGTAGCAGCACACTAAAGTAAGGTTCCCACATGTTATAACAGAATATTGGAAATCTAGCATAAAATATGCCTCCCACTAAATTTCACACTTACAGATAGAACAAAATCATTACAGTACAGAAAATGTCAGAAATGCTTCCCATAAAAACATTACAAAGCTGATCTGATTTAGTAGGAACAGCATTTCATTACACCTTAGACCAGGGCCATTTTAGGCATGAGGCACCTAGAAAAAGAGCTAGGGCACGTATTATAACCAGGGCGCCCAGTGTTCTCGCTAGTATCTCCCTGGCCGCTTTTACTTGCTGTGTTAGAACTGCTCTCCTTGCTGTAATGTGTAACATTGTAGTGAGTAGAGAACCTGAACTCAGCTCCCTCTACTTGGTAACAATGTTACAAATGAACTGAAGGTGAAGGAAGGAGGGAGAGGATGAGCTCAGCTAATAGCACTGAGAACAGTTCTAAAATACCAGGTAAAAGCTGCTGCAGACTTTATAACAGTGACCCTGTGACTAGCAGCCATGAGATCCCTATCCCTACCTCTTTATTCCTTTCATCCAACTCTCCAATTAGAACTTATAGTGGGTGAGGGTGAATAATTCAATGCAGGAGACATGGAAAGCAGGTACATACTGTATATCATGTCAATGCTGGCAGCTGAAAGGGTTAAAGGAAATACTCTGCTGGCACTGATAGTGTTAATAGCAATACTCTGGGAAAGTGCTGGCACTAAGGGTTTAATGGCAATACTCTGGGTCAGTGCTGGCACTAAAATTACTAGTAGGAAAGTGTGCTGGCACTGAAGGGTTAAAGGGCATATCCACCCCCAAAACTATAATTTAACCCACTACTGGCCCCACTCTGTAGTGTAATAAAATCTTTACCTTAAATCCCAGCTCCAATGCCCTGCTATGCCCCTCCAAAGTCCCGAAAACTGGCCACCAGGAGCCTAGCTGAGTCCATATAGGACTATGCCTCCTGTCTCTCCTCCGGGAGAATTTTGGCATGTGCACTGCAGTCCCGCTCCCTCTCCCTCCTGTTTTGCTCTCCCTCCCCCTAGCATTAAACCATTTTGATACACTGTAGGGCTCCCTCCCCCAGTTTACAGAAACTCCCCCGAACTCTACTTACCTTACCTCTCTCCTTTGGCATTCTCCACTGCCGGCAGACGCGTCGGTGACTGGCTGCCTCTCAGCCAATCACCGACGTGGCTGCAGGTCCGGACCCCTGCTTGCAGTTTCATGCAAGCAGAGGGCCGGGACAGTGCGCTGGAGGAAATAGGGAAGGTAAGTAATGATCGGGGGAGTTTCTGCTAAAACTATTATAGGGCTGGGGGAGAAAGCCCTACACTATATCAAAATTAAGAAAAAGGGGTGGACATGCTCTTTAAATATAATACTCTGCTAGCACTGAAGGGTTAATAGCAATACTCTGTGGAAGTGCTGGCACTAAAAATATTAATGCCAATACTCTTGGAGGGATAGGCCACACTACTTTACTTTTAAGCGCAATGGGATTGCGTTCTGATCACGCTAGGGCACCAAAATGGCTAGAAACGGCCTTGCCTTAGACCTTGTATCCTGGTGGGGCTTTTGGACTTATGGGTTTTTGTTCTGGTCTGTGAGAGAGAACTCTGATCTACTTATTATTATTGGAGCTGGGAAAGATGCAATATATTGGACTATCCCCTAAATGAGTGAAAATCCCACACAACCTGATATACTATTGGGTTAGTAAGGGGTTTGCACTCATTTTGCACTGCCTGCGCTATTTTCAAAGGTTTTTGGAAATAGTGCAGCACAATACATTTAGCAATGATTTTTGTGCTACTTTTTAGCACAAAATTTAATGTGGCTCATTTACCCAGAGCCGCTATAACTATCGATTCAATATCGCGTTTGCGACTGTGGGTAAATCCTGAAAAGGGACTCACAGCAGGATTTTAAAGCCAGCTATTAGCTGGCGTTAAAATCGTAGCGCACACGAGATATTGAATCACGAGGTGCCGGATGCGTGGGTGTCTTTTGTGTAACCCATTAATCTGACGCTCATGTGTTAAAATCACTTTAGACTTTACTTTAGACTTTAACTCCATAAATTTGACCAGTGCCTCTGGGTAAATTGGCCCCAATTACTTTTTAAATTGGAAGCAGAAAGAGGGGTAACAGAACATCTGGCAGCATTCCAGTTTAGACTTACATCTTTCAGCTTTCTAACTAATACTAGTTTGTAGTTTTGAGGCTTGGAGTTAGATTTACCTAAAAACTTCCCTTTGCCCATAATAGTAGGGGCGAACTTTTGCACAAAAGGTGAGGTGATCTTTTGGGCAAAACAAGGTTTTGGTTGCGGTTTAGATATTTTAAACTGGAAGATAAAATAAAAAAATTTTTGATAAAAATGGTGCTAATCAGTAATTTTTTTGAGGACACGTGGAGACATGTCACAGAGCCATGTGACAGCCTATTCTGCTCCTCTCTGGTTCCCAAGGAGCAATACTCATGGCTTGGAACATGCTGACTCTTCTGTACTGAAAGGAGGAGGGTAAAGTAGGCAGCTCTTGAGTATAGAGGTTAATATTGGTTTAAAGCTTGTGGGTCTTTCCCCACCAACATAGACAAGGCAGCTAGAAAGCTTAGGGAGAGTGGGGCCAAAAGTCCTCCACTGAGCATAAAAATTAAGAAACGCCTTCTTATAACAGGAGGCATCTTGCAGTCTCATGCTATATGAATAGCATTGCCCACAAAATCTAAGTAACAAGAAGTCATTTCTTACTCCCAGGTTCCCCAGAGTAAGGGGCGGAGATGTGCAACATACTCTATGTCCCTTAGCTAATGCATGTGTCTAGAACCGCTGGCTTAATAACATGCAACATAGCCTAAGATATAGAGCCAATCATCTGACCTGCAGACATGACATGTTTCAATCTTGTTAGATCTTGTCAGTGCAAGATACAGATTCATGGCTCTATGGTGTAGGACTTGGGCATACAGTAGACAAGGCAGCTAGAAAGCTTAGCGAGAGGGGGGCCAAAAGGAGCAAAAAGCCCTCCACTGAGCAAAAAAAATGGAGAAACAACTTCTTATAACAGAAGGCATCTTGCAGTCTCATGCTATATAAATAGCATTGCCCACAAAATCTAAGAAACAAGAAGTAATTTCTTACTCCCAAGTTCCCCCCTTTCTGTGCCCTACCCCCTCCTTCCAGTATAGAAAAGTCAGCATTTTCCAAGCCATCAGTATTGGTCCGTGGGAACCAGAAAGGAGCAGAGTAGGCTGTCACATGACTCTGTGACATCACTCCACGCGTCCTGAAGGTTACTGAAGGCTATCCTGCTACCGTATCAGTAGCAACCTAAAAGTTTGAAAAAGAAAACCTGAGGCACTCTGGCAAACCTGGGTCATCTGTAGGAAGCCAGGATTAGTGGACATCAGCATTTGAACTAAAAATCAGGACTGTCCCTCAGTCATAAGCATAATTTGCCTGCTGCTATTGCAATTAGCAAGGTAATATAAAGATGTTAGTGGGATTTGCAAACTGGATGACTGTCTGACTTTTCAATGACCTTCTTATATTGTAAATGCAGTACGAGAGGCCAGAACAGAAAAGGAAGCACTACAAAGTGACGAGGTACAATTTATCACTCTGATTCTCCCTGGGATGTTGAATTGATGTAATAGTCAACTGGCATTCCCAGTCCATTTACTAACAGCTGACCACTGTGCAAACACTAGATAACTCCCTACTATAGATAGCTACAGACCACTCTAGGTCACATGCTGCATGTGTGATCTGGTCTTGGTAGTTTTGTGGGATATTTCTTTTTTACTTATAGTTTAAACCAGTTAAAGTTAGTCTTACTAGTTTTATTGACAGAAATGCAATGCAATCCTTTGTATAATCCATTTAAACCTTAACATAAACAAACAGATGAATAAACCTGCTGAAAGAACCTGGGCATCACAAATCTGACAAGGTCTTGGCTCAACCCCATTTGGATGTCGTTACATGAACTAATGCATGGCAAAACACACATTAGGCCATGTACCGCATGACCCCAAACTACAATTTCTTATGCCTTTAATGGAGATCATTAAGGAAGACTAATACATTTAGCTGCATAGATTATGAAATAACATGATATGATTGCAAATGTTTTTTAGACTGCAGAGGAAAGATATTTTAACAGCAGTAACATTAAATAATCAGTTTATGAGTAAATAATGTTTTCTTATGTTTAGGGCCACTAAAGTGAAAAAACGTAGGCTAGAAATAAAGTACATAGTGCATTGTACATAATGAACCTACTCAGAGTGACATAAACCCAATAACAGTGAAGATACATGGTTTTAAATTTGTCCCATGTACACACTGGGTATCACACATGCCCAATAGCTATGCTCAGCAGTTACAGCGGTGACTGCATCCAATCTTTACTACTACTGCCTGCTGGATAGCAGTTTAGTAAGTCTTGGATGCTGTACAGTCAACGGGGGCCACGAAAAACGTCCAGATGGACCGGGTTGGGCCCACGGGCTTTGTGTTTGGCACGTGTGTACTAACTAATCAGAACTAATTAATACTGCACCTGGGTGTTAGTTGATCCATGGAGGATCAACAAACCACCACAGACCAAACGCATAAACACGTTTAATTACCGGTCAAACCATATGAGAGCGCTAGTGGATCGTTGCCAAGATCGTATATGTGCAGGAGGCTTTAGGCACTTGTTTTGTGTGTCCCAGGTTAAAACATTCCCTCCAATATTCCCTATTCAAAGAGTTTACTTAGTACAGAGTTTCAGGGTGTTAATGGTGCACATAGATCTGATTGGGTCATCTAGCCGGCAGATCTATAGTAATCTTAGTAAAGGTCATAAATCATAAATACATACTGATAGGTTGTATGTGTCAAATAAATGTGCTTAGACTGTAAGCTCTTCGGGGCAGGTGTTAATGTACAGTATACATGTAATTGTAAAGCACTACAAAAGATGTTAGCGTTATATAAATCCACAATAATAATAATTGCAGCTTTGGACTGCACAAATGGATAGCAGTGTATTAAGTGTTAGATACTGTATAGTGAATGGGGACCATAAAAAATGGCCAGACGGATTCAGGCCACAGGCCTTGTGTTTGAAAAGTGTGGCCTAGCCAAAATCCCAAAATGAATGGGCCAGGTGGTATTATCTCAAGATTAAAAACGCTGCTTGTAAAATGTGGTCTTTGCAATGCATTTCTCATCAGTGTACCTTAATTAAGGTGCCGACCCCCTTTAATCGTGCCATGTATGGGTACTTTATTGGCCAAGCGGTCATTCAGTCGGGGCTCGTTGCTCGATCCACCAGGTGGATCATCATCGAGCCCCAACTGAAAGCCCGTTTCAGCTGTCAAAGTGCCCATACATGGCACGATTGTTTGCAAAATGCCCATGCATACAAATTGTGCGTCACGGGTCTGCCGCCGCAATCACAAGTGTGTATGTTGGATGGTATTCATAAATCTGCTTCTTTGTGTAACTCCTTTTTGTAACCAGATTTGAATTATTTAAAGGACATGTCCACCCTAATAAATATAAAATTATACAATGTAGGGCCCCTGCCCACCCCCAACCATCACTTGCCAGAAGCAGGGGAAATATGGTCCTCATATTCTCTGTTTCTGTAATTTTTTTCAACTGGTAATACTTATCAGCTTAATGTCTCTATCTATTTGAAAATGCAGGACATTTCAATGAGTGTTTCTTATAAAATTTGACCTGCTTTTAATACACCCAAGAGGTTACATAGAAAACAATAAAAGTATATGTATAACAGCAAACGGAAAATCAGAGAATAGGGGGAACTGAGTAACTTATTATTATACACATGATGGAAAAGATTACACTCTTGAGAGAAATCATAAGATTACAATGTGTGTCTGATAGGGAAGTAATAAAACAATAGCAGTTTAAAGCAAGGAAAAATCTTGGGTAACAGTTTTAAATATAGAATTAATTATAAACTCTATAAGGAGAACTATAGTCTAATTAGAAATAAAGTCCTGGTTATTCCCTGATGGTTGTGTTTGTTCGCTTGACTGGAATAAATAGACTTTTCTATAGCCCTGTGCGCATTCTATATTTTTGGAATCAGGTAATTCCCATGTAATGAGGTGATGGGTCTGTATTTATAAATCTATCTATAAAAATTAATGCTGCGCTTATTTCTATTACCATGGTGCTCTGAGACTGGTAATATCAGACTGCTTTAAGTCTATTGGGCTGTTGCCGCATGGTGAGTGTTAGCAAGATTTATAAAGGGTATGACCGACCCCTAAACAAAAATTCTCCTGCCAGTTGGAAACCCCCATAAACACCGGCTCTAATATACTTACCAGCCCTCATTTCCACAGCTGCCTTTTGCTCGTCTTCCATGCCTTCCGTGCTGGATGCAATGTCTCATAAATTAAAAGGCGGAATTGAAGTGTTTAGATCATGCAAGGTCTAGGTTATGGGGGGTTTCCAATCGGCACAAAAAAATTTGTTTAAGGGGTGGACATACCATTTAATATTGAAAATATATGCCCTTTCAAATCATTATTACATTTCAACTCAATTTTAACTAATAAAATAACTTCTCAGGATATACAGACATTAAAATGCCTTGACGAACTGGCCACTACGTAAAATGGTCTTACTTTATCCTTTTATTTATATTAATCACAAAAATCCCAATAGTGACCATGCTTCTTTCTGGCTGTCTTCTCCAAAATGTTTGATGGCTATTGTTACGTTTGGGTAACATGTATAGTTTATTGGATTTCAAAATCTAGGGACATATAGGAAAATGTCATTAAAAAACAATCCAATTATTAAAATTAGTTAAAAAGCTTAAAGGTGAGTTTGTGGTCAGATGCGCCTGTTCTAATGGATTTATAACAAATGGACAAGCTTAGGTTTTTGTATTGAGATTTTAAGGCAACCTTTATAAATTAAATAATCTTCAAAGAAACTCATGGTCAGGGTGTAAGTGGGACTTATCCATGCCCTGACCTGCTCTGGCACCCGAGGTTACCCTGTAGACACCCTGGACCACCAACCCCCTCACCCCAACCCCCCTGCTATCACAAATCTGTCCCTAAAATGGAGTGGCTGTCCCAGTGAAACCAGAACAGCTGAGAGTATGGAGCAGGTCCTCATAACGAATTAAGGAAAAACAAAAAACTTAAAGTAAATTTAGAACTACACTTTAATGACCAACAATGATTTCATAGGAACATATAAAGTGCATGCTCATGAGCCCTAACAATGTCATTGTAATAGCTACAAAAACAAGGTTGCTGAGGAAATATGTTACTTATGACACTTGGTACACTGTTTTTTTGAAGATCTGGATGTTCTAACAGTGACTTGTTGCAGCTCTGCAGGAAGTGGAAGGAAATAAGATGGCTCACAAAAGGTGAAGAGGGAAATCTAATGAGAGAAGAGCATAGGGCGTAAACAGGTTGGTTTGGAGATGAAGACAGAGATGTAAGGAGCAGCTGCAATGTAAGGGCAATGAAGGTTAAAGCTAAATATTACTTTGTAGCTGTCTGACAAGGACTTTCTGGAACACATGGCACTGTAAGAATGCAGACAACTTTAGAGAGACGGAATTTGGAGAAAGCATTTTCCTCATGATAAATGCTTGAAAAACATACAAGATGTTTTCAGTCCATTGGGTCTTGTATTCTGGGCTTTTACACAGTATCGGGATCCAAGGTTGAGAAGTTCACAGTGTTACTATCAAATAAATAGAATATTTTAGAATAAAACCTACAGATGACAAGGGTGATTGTACAGGCATGTTTACTCCACTCAAAGTATCACTAAAGGTAACAGAATCATGTGTAAACTTTGCTGTGGTGAAAGGCTATTCATCAACATGAGTTATGCAAATATTATTAAGGGACTTCGAGAATTTAGACTGAAGCATGTGGTTATGGATGAGGGTGGGGTGAGAAAAGGTAACACAATGGTCAATGTTAAATAAAGTCATAAATCCATCTAATTAAAACATTTTGCCCAATTTTACCTATGATGCCTATTTAATAGTGGATCCAGGGGAAGAAATAAATGGTAATGCTGCAGTAGCTGATTCTAACAGTTGATCAGTGGACTGGGCCAATGGCCCTCCTATCGAAGGTGGAGAGCTGTACATGTTAGTTCTGTTGCACACAGGGAGTTTTGCTTCCTCCCTGTGAATTAGAGATGCCACAGTCACACTGTTGCTCTACATTTGTTAGGCTGGGTACACATGAGATCGGTCGGCTGGGACAAATCACTGTTGGTCACGCAGGTAGCCAACATGCCTGATCACCTATTCGTCTGATCCAGCCGAACAGGTGACTGAGATTGGTAGTGGCTGTTGGCCCCCACACCATAGGATATTTTCGGGTCAACCATGGTATTACACCATAATACAGGTTAGTCGGTCAGCCAAAAATTGCTTTTGCAACACTGGATAAATCTGAAGGCGATTAACCCTGCGTGACTATTTAATGCCAGCTCTCTGCTGGCATTAAATAGTCATGCAGAAAGGTCGCGCAGAAGGGACATTGAATCACTTTTGGCTTCATGCAGGGGGTTAAACTTGGTATTAAATCAGTTAGCTGACTTGGGCTGCAAATGTTTTTAAAAGAGAACTGTTACAATGCTTTTAAATATTAGTATTAATGTATTGCACTTCTTTCTACTGACTGCCTATTGATTCTGTTGCCTTTTAAAGTAACATTACTCAGGTTTGCACACACACACTGCTTACATCTATAGTAATGACCTGATTTGGCTAGAGAGATGAGAATAATCGACCACTCCATTACAAAAGGGATTTCAGTTGGTGTGATTAATTAACTATTGCATTTTTATGGCAAAATACTGAAGCCAGATGTATAATATAACAGGGTCATTTATTTCATTCACTTTCAAAGGCAGATACATTGACAGGCAACAATCAGTAACCCATTGGGACTGAGGTCCTAATAGTTCTTCTTTTGCAAGTCATTACAACATGGTAGACACTGGTACATACTAATCATGCTGGTAGGTGTAATGTTGAAGCTCAGCAACATTACAATGTAAACGTGGAAACGGGGATAGTGAAAAGAGGCAAAAGAATATGTTTTTGGGAAGTTACTTGCTTAGGTTGCAAATCTGTCTTTTCAATACGAAAGAATTCTTAGCTGTAAAATAAGGAAATAACCCTAATGTACATATTTGCTGCTTTACGGTTGACTTTGTATAATTTCATTTCTTTCTTTCTTTTTCCAAATACTTCTATTAAAAATAAAAATCAATAGTAAAATAAGTTTCTAGCATCCACTGCATATTCTAAGCCAGGAACCTCATTCCTCTATGATAAAATGTACAGCACTATATTATTATATACAGAACTTAGAATGAAATAATCAGGGTTATTCAATAAAAGTTATTATCATTACAAATTGTGCTAATTTTGCCCCAACCAATCAGATGTTAGCTTTCAAATGTTAAATAAGATCTGACTGGTTGGGGCAAAATTAGTACCATTTTTAATGATAAGAATTTTTATTGCATCTCCCTAAATGTGTTTATGAATCCTACATATAAATATATTTAGTTTAAAGTGCAGTTCATACTTGAGGCATTGTAAAATGAATAAGAAATAAAGGATCTAAATGGAGAAGTGCACTGACCACAATGTACACACATAAGCAAAAACCGGTTTGGTCCTAGTAAAAAAAAAAAAGTAGACAACTGAAACTGTCAGTTCTGCTATAGAACAGCCCAATGGCTGTCCTTGATATATCCTGCTTAAACAGTAATCCTTTTACAGACTTCTCATCTGTTATAAAATTAACATTCCTTTGTCTTGTGTTCATTGCACTACATTAAATGTTTGTTTAAACACAACACATAAAAGGGAAGAACACAAATAAGTTACCTGTACAGCCTTGGGGCCATTTGCTTTGCTGTGTTACTTTAACCACTGTTTGTACCATAAAAATCTAAGTTAGACCCTTTGACAGCAATAAAACTGATATCCTGGTGCATGTTTACAATAGTAAACTACTAGACAAAAATGTTCCTCCTAAAAGTCATAAGACTGAAGCTCAATTACAAATGGTTTTAATTTCTCAAGAAATGTTCGTACATGTGATTTACTGCTTGTTATTGAGTTATTTTTATTTCAGGAATATCCAAACACAAGGCGCAAGGAGCGTGCGCACCAAGGATGGAAACTGGAACTCCAAATAAGTCAAAAACGTTTTTATTAGTGCATCTCTAAGCGGACCCAGAGGATCACCTGACGCGTTTCGTACCTAATGGTACTTAATCATAGGTAGCTCTCATTTTTATCTCAATCAACTAAAATGGCACATTCCTTTAAATAACTAAAGTACCTATGATGGCATTATGAAGGTCTAAAGTATTGTTTTATCTGTACTTGTTTCTCTTTTTCTCTATCTACCTGTCTTCACTTAGAACTGTATCCTTCCCTATTTAACACTCTTGGTTATGTTTTCTTCTTAATATTACATTTTGTTTTATTATTTTGACCATCCATCCTTGGATAGATCTTCTACATTTATATATGATCTCTTCATTCTAAAATCTATGTCCAACTATCACCCATTGCTAACTCCTAACCTTGTCAGTCTGGTATACATCTAAGCAGAAGTAGCTGGAATTTTAGTAATTCTGCATAGATGGACCTGATCGGAGAGGAGATCGGATAATATGGAGGGTGAAGTAAGGCAGTTTGTGTATATTTAAAGGGAAACTGTGGTCTCAAAACAAGTGAGGGTTGAATAAAAGCCTGCAGTATTTACTTTAAGATGAGTCGACGATTACATCTCTGGCTGGAGCCTGTGAGAAATTACATTGGGGTGAATGTTTAAACTTCCTGCTTCCAGTAGGTTGAGTGACATCACCAGACCTCTGCCCCGCCCATCCACCCCGGGGGAGAAGCATATTCAGTTAAGACCTAATGCTGGGGAAATCAGGAAGTACATGGGTAAAAATTGACAGTTGAGAAGGAGAGCCTATTAATGCAGGCAGAGGCTGGTCACATGGCTACAAGCTGGTCATATGGCTGAAAACAGGAAGTGTTCAAGCAGGAAGTAATATTGCTGAACCTTTGCAGCAATAACTTCTCACAAATTTTATCTAGAGATGAGATTTAAGTTTTATTTTAAAAGTATGATGAAATGCTTTTTATATAATTCTTACTAATTTGGAAGAATTCAAGACCACAGTTACCCTTAAAAGGGCAACTCCAGCCCCCCAAACAAAATTTTAGTATCCTACATGGAATTGCTATAAACCTCGACCTCACAAGGTTTAAAGCACTCCTTGCAGTCACCTAATGTACTTACCAGCCTTCAATGCACCCAACGCCTTCTGCTTAACTCCCGTGCCTTTTCCGAGCCCAGAAGTCAAGCAGGAGGGGCTCGACTGACATCGCCCCTGTGATTGGCTAAGGCGCGATGCCTTTTTATAGCAATTCCCTGCAGGATACTAAAATTTAGTTTGGGGGCTGGAGTAGCCCTTTAAGGTGCATGCTGATTTATGAGATGACACCCTGAGGTGCTTGTGCCGCAGGGTTTGCTAGTGCTTTACTAATAGAATAATGCTTTATTAATTGCATAACACAGGTATTTGGCATAATATTTTTCTAGCCCAATACCAATTGTACTGGTATAATGGGGGTTGTGTGGATGTGCCCATGTGTCCCAATACACCATAGGAGCTTATACATTTACCAATATTGCATATGCATGGACAATACATTATACTGAGGACGCGCAGCTTTTTATGAATAGATTTTATCTATGTAAAATTGGATATATATCTATATATCCTCCACTGATTGAAAGCACTCCACGGGACTTGATTAGCAAAAAAATGTCAAAAAATTTTATTCCATGTATCAACGCGTTTCAGCCTCCATACAGGCCCCTTATAAAGCCATAACTGAACACTCCCCCAAACACCAACCCCTCACCTGTGTATATCAACATTGTAGGAATCAAGTTACAGATCTGCGACCCCAACTCGTACTGGCATTTCCCCTCAACACGAGAAGACATCAGCACAAAATATACATTGGAATGCTCCGATGATATGTAAATCTCACATTTAATATCATCAGACGGGCGCTAAAGGGGTATAAAACATCCATGTACTCTGCCACGAAGCGTGTAGTACGGAATCACAGTGGGTTCAACCTCAGCCGCTGGTAAATGAACCCCTTACAATTTAAGCCCAACATGTATTGAATACAATGTAGATATCGGGCAAACAGGGGTAAAACCGGCACGAGTAGTGTCAGGATCCGTACACAGAATACCATACTCTCTTAAAATAGAATAAGAATAATACATTACCTGTACTTACAAAAATACTAAAAACAAAATATATACATAGGAGAAACACACATCTATTTAAGATAACTATATCAATCCTCAAAGTCCACAAGAATGTTTCATCAGCAGAATACTCTAAAAGTAGATATAAAATTTCAATAGATACATCATAGTTACATTAAAGGAAACAACTCATTGTAACTACTTCATTCAGTCCCATCGGGGCCAGAGTTTGCAATCTAAGTATCCATTTTGATTCAAGTTTCAACAACGCTTTCTCACGGTCAGCAGCAGTACTAGTCAGTGGCATATGATCTATAAGCATACATTTCAGAGAGGATAAGTTGTGGCCCATTTTTTAAAAATGTCTTGCCACTGATAGATCACCAAACTTATTTCTCTTCTCATCCAACAAGCCAAGTAACGCATAACGTATGGAACTACGATGGTTTGCCATCCTTTCATGGAATGAAGTAATATTTTATCCAATGTAGTAAAGTCCACAAGGACAAGTCGGATAATAAATTACGAAAGTGCTGGTGCAGGATAGTCTATGTTTAATTAAGATACGTTGACTAGTGTGTGGGTGTGGAAAGTCTTTGCCCGAAATCAAACTATTGCATGTGGTACAATTGGGACATCTATAATATCCCAATTTTGGCGACCAATAGCTCGTATGACCACCTCTCTGTATAGGTGATAAATCAGTTTTTACCAGGAGGTTGGGATGAATTATAGTTTCCACTAATGGGCAATTAAAAAAAAAAAACAAATTTGACAGTGTGCACACCCTTTAAGTTGAAATATATATAGAGAAAGCTATTTTAATTACTAATAGCCAATGCAACCTTATATTCACTTGGCATAGAGTTTAATTCAACTAGATGCACACTTCTAAATAAACAAAAAAACCTTATTAAAAGTACAACCAATCTTCCACTGTTTCTTTCTCACTATCTAGTTTATGTGTGTGTGTTTATGTCAGTGTAATGAGACACGATGCTTGCAGAAAAGATTTACTTGCCTCAGCCTAAAGGGGAATTTATGAGAGATAATAAAAGATGCATATGTTTGCATTGAGTGCTGTGTCTAATTACATGTATGAATTATGAATTTATATGTATGCCCAAGAATGTCTTGGGCATCTTTACTAATGAATTATACCTCCCAAAAGTCCCTGTTCTCTATTATTATTGTTATTATTATGGATTTATATAGCGCCAACATCTTCTGTAGCGCTTTACAATTACATGTATACATTCACATCAGGCCCTGCCCTGAAAATCTTACAGACTAAGCACATTTATTTGACACATACAACCTATCAGTATGTCTTTATGATTGTGGGGGAAACTGGAGTGCCCGGAGGAAACCCACGCAAGCACAGGGAGAACATACAATCTCCTTGTAGGTGTGGAATCAAACTCTGGACTTCAATGCAGCAAGGCATCAGTGCTAACCACTAAGCTACTGTGCTGCCCAGCTGACTGTGCGCACCTTTACTAAGATTACTATAGATCGGGGAGAACATACAAACTCGAATCAAACTCAGGACCTCAGCGCTGCAGGGCATTAGTGATAACCACTGAGCCACCGTGCTGCCCACAGTGCTCCAGGATATCCGCATTCTGTTTTGGCCTGCAAGCCTTCTCCCAGGATGAGCTGGGCTAGGGCAGTCTAGAGCCTCGACATTGCATGGGTATGATAGGGTGGTCCAGATGTAGAGGCATATGGGTATAAGGTGTTTCATACTGAGGCCATTGTTATTGGGGTTTTTTTTTAAGTGAGAAGTAATTTCTCTGAGTTTCTTGATGATACAACACTATGTAGGGCATCAAAATCTACACAGTATGGGCATTTCTTGCAGACAGATATGGGCAGCAAAGTGGTAGATGCAATTCAATGTGTATTGAATGTGAATGAATGTGAAGAGATGCATTTAGACTTTAGAAATCCACAAGCTGTGCATGCTGTTAATGGGGCTAAGCTTAATACCTGGGCCTATGAGTAATTGTGGATAACAGACCTATTAGTAGCAAACAATGGGAATTTGCAATAGTTGGAGCCAGCAAAACATGAATTATATATTATGGCTTAGTCATTAACACTATTACCTTGTGGCGCTGAGACATAAATAAACTATTGTGTCAATGCAAACAGTATTCCACAAATGAAATATCCACACCTGTGGTCAATTTCATAACACTATTAATTTGGAATAGAATAATTATAATAGAATAATTTGGAATAGAAGAAAAGTTTGAGATTTCTCTCTCCCCTTTAATACATCCCATCCCTTTATCACTCGGATTTCATAAGCAATACTGACATTTTTGGTCACCAAGGTCATGGATAATTTGAAAACTTATTCTATATTAGCTGTATCCTAAGATATCTGTTATATTTTTTAGTTTTCTGCGAAACAACTCCCTCTTTTTAAGACATAGTTTTCTGTTTATAGCATGTCCTGTAAAACCAGTCAGAAGCTAGGTAAGACTGGAGAAAGCCCCAGGCAGAATGTAGGCAGAGCTGTCTTCATTATTTAGTAAGTTATCTAGCCATGTATTAGTCACCTTTACCAGAATCTTACTTAGGGGGGATTCACAAGCCTTGCAGTCAGTTACAATCTTTATGATACTATAGTGTCATAGATTATGGGTATCTTATTTCCATACTTATTTGGCACACTATATGTAGGGAATCATTCCCTATACTTGAGAAAGTTCACTCCAGCATACCAATCAGGGCAATTGCCACCAATTTGTAGGTGCAATCCTCTAAATGCTCCCCACCCAGGGGCAAACGATATCCAACAAGACAAAAGAGGAACACACAACTTGCAACAAAATATTGTTTTTATTGTACAAACGACATGCAACGTTTCGGGATTCTACTGCACCTTTCTTTAGGCCTGAGGAAGGTGCAGTAGCCTCCCGAAACTTTGTATGTCGTTTGTACAATTAAAACACTATTTTGTTGCAAGTAGTGTGCTTCTCTCATCTTTTGTTTTGAGGGAATCATTCCCTACAACACTTCTGATATATAGTTATTTTAGTATACTGTATTTCAATATTATTATTTAGTAATAGTTTGTGAAGCACTGAGTCACTTTATAATGTATTTTATAAATATTTTTCAGATTTGTTTTGCACTTTGATCATCTACAATGTTACCTTTAATGAAGTTGTGACTTGCTATCACTGTCGCTTTAAGAAAACAAAGCATTGTGGGAATTGCAATTAACATTAAATACATGTTTGTACACACATGTATTTATACAGTACCCATATAGCTGGATTAGATTGAATGTGTTGACCGCGTGGAGTGACAGGTCTGGGGTGGCCACACCCCAGACTATCAAATCAATACGGTGAGCCATCAGTTTTCTTTGTGCTTTTATCATTATACTTAATGAACATTCTTTTGAAATTATGGGCTAGACAATTTATAAAATAACCGTATGCTGGAACACCTATAGAGAAGAATCTAGGGCAATGCACATAATAAGTAAAAGTTTACATTGAATAAAAACATTACTATACTATTTTATTTGCTGCATTATTTCAGAAAATCACAGTTTTCCTCTTCACTTTTCCTCTTCCATTTGCTCCGCCCCTCCCAAAGAGACCTGGTGACTGGTGAGTGACACCGGCATCAGGAAGCGCTGGGGATTTCTGCAGATTTTGGAGCTCTGGATCTTCATGGAACCTGCAAATAGAAAAAATGTATAAGAGATCAGCACCAATACTTTAAAGATACCTGGTGTGTCTTACTTATAGATAAAGTAGTGCAGTGGAATAAAGCTTAATATTAACCTAACAAATGACAATCTCTCTAGACACAGATTTCAGGAAAAAGATCCCCAAATAGCACCGCACACTTAATCAGGGTATAATAGAAAAGATAGACCTATAACTCCGGTCCATAATAGTCATATTAATATATTATTAAAAACATATGTGGTGGGTGAACCTGAATATCCAACCATGCCTCTACGATACTGAGGTTTGTATAAGAGTCTTGGTGCAGTCTAAGGTATGTATCCAAGGATATACAACTGTATGGCTGCACCCGACATCTTAGAAACAAAGCCCGGTACACGATACAGTCAGTAGAGGCACAAATGTAGGAGTGCAATGACACAGTACAATTGGGACTTACAATTCAGAAGATCTTCACCCAACACAAACCAGGACTATATCACTGGTCCCCGTCTCCTGGTATCCCATGAATCCTGGTTAGTTCGTGTTCCTCCTGGATTGTCGTTACAATCCTGTTGAGTTTGCTATTTAAAAGATAATATCCGGACCTACAAAAGTAATGGCTGAGGTTCATCCACATTCACCAAACTTTAAGTGAATATACAGGATACCAGGAGACGGGGTAGTTAGTAACTTTCAAGTTATATTTCAGCAACAATGGGCAATCTTGTAATCAGTGTTATAGAAACATATCTCTTACCACATCATAGCCCTTGTTTCTTTAGTTCACAGTTTCAATGAAGGGTTTAAATTGTGGGGTGTTTGTTTATGTAGTGGCTGCCAGGGTTTAGGTCAAAAAAGTGGGGGAGCTACAGTGCCTCCATTATTACAATTCAGGAGTCTGTTTTCCATAGAAGCCATTAGTTACACCTGCCATTCTGTTAAACATAAAATGCAGTTTGGGGTAAATTGGATCTCCAGCATTTGGATTTTCTGCATTGTGAATATGGGAGATCTGGCACTGATGCTGTAGAATTTGCGGTCGGTGCGTTCAGCTTCATTGGTATTGTGGCAGTTTAAGGTTTCTTGTAGAATTTCTTGCACTTGTGCCCAGTATTGCTGTATGATTCGGCAGCCAAGGCAGCCAATCACAGATGCGGCTGCCAGTAGTGTAGAACGGTGAAGGAGAGAGGGAAGGTAAGTAACTATCGGGGGACTTTCTTACAATAATACTAATGCGGTTGGAGCTGGGGGAGCTAGACCTATCATATGGGAAAAGGGTTTAATGCTAGGGGGAGGGAGACCAAAACGGGAGGGAGAGGGAGGGAGAGGGGGGGGGGGGGCTCTTCTGCGCATGGCAAAATTCTCCTGGAGGGGAGACAGGAGGCAGAGTCCTATATGGACTCTGCAGTACTCCTGGTGGGCAGTTTTTGGGACTTTGGGGGAGGATTACAGGAGAACCATTTGGATCTGGGATGTAAGGTAAGGATTTTACTACACTACAGAGTGGGGGGTATTATAGTTTTGGGAGTGGTCATGCCCTTTAACTTGCCATGATTACACTGAATAGTTTAGTATAGTATTTGAGGTTGAATAAAGACATAAGTCCATCTAGTTTAACCTACTCAGCAATACTCACATTCCTGCTCAACAGTTGATCCAAAGGAAGGAAGGAAAAAAAACAGTATGAAGGGGAACAGCATTCCTTCCTGACTCCAAGTGGGAATCGGAAATATCCCTGGATCAACTCCAACTATATGTATCAATGCCAGTAACAAGCAATATTCTGTTTTTAGAAATTCATCCACCTATTTTTAAAAACTATCCAATGAACCCATAATCACCATGTCTAATGGAAGACAGTGACATAGCTTTACACATTGAACATATATTCCATATATGAAGATTAAACTTCTTCCAGTCTTAAGGGATGTCAGTGTTTCCTCTGACATGTTCTATTGGTGAACAATGACCCAAATAGATTATTGTATGGCCCATTTTTGCATTTATACACACTGATCATATCCTAATGCAAGCACCTTTTTTCTAATGTACATGATTATAACTTATCCAATCTGTCTTCATATTCAAGCTCTTATTAATGTATTTGCCCTTTTCTGTACACAAGATTCCAAAACTGCACTGCATATACCAAATGAGGCGTTACAAGTGCTTTGTAAAGAGGGATAATTACATTGTTCTCCCTTGAATCCATACCTCTCTTTATACAAGACAATACCATGCTGGCTCTAGCTGTTGCCGCCTGGCACTGCTTGCTTCCTTTGTTATCCACCAAAACTCCAAGATCCTCTTCCAACAGGGATTCACTTACCGTATAAGCCAAATTTTTTTACCTTTAAAATCATCTTGAAAGTCTCCCCTCGGTTTATCCTCGGGTCTGTGCTCATCTGGATGCTGCTGGACAAAATCACAAAGCCCTGGGAAAACAAAAGCTGTACCCTGTAACATACAGAATCCTCTTGATTTCAGTGGGTTAGGCAGTTGTTGTCCTGCTCACTCAGATCAGCCCAGACTGCAATGCAAATGGGGGAAAAAAATCTGCACAGAAAGGTATGCAGGGCACTTATGTGTATGGGACTTTCTATGGGGCCGTGTATGGGACTTTCTATGGGGCTGTGTATGGGGTTGTGTATGGGACTTTGTATGGGGCTGTGTATGGGACTTTCTATGGGGCTGTGTATGGGACTTTCTATGGGGCTGTATATGGAACTTTCTATGGGGCTGTGTATGAGACTTTCTAAGGTTCTGTGTATTGGACCTTTCTATGGGACTGTGTATGAGACTTTCTATGGGGCTGTGTATGGGATTTTCTAGGGGGCTGTGTATGGGACTTTCTATGGGGCTGTGTATGGGACTTTCTATGGGGCTGTGTATGGGACTTTCTATGGGTCAGTGTATGGGATTTTCTAGGGGGCTGTGTATGGGACTTTCTATGGGGCTGTGTATGGGACTTTCTATGGGGCTGTGTATGGGACTCTCTATGGGGCTCTGTATGGGACTTTTTAAAGGACTGTCTGTGGAACTATCTATGGGGCTGCCTAAGGAAGAAAGACAGCCCTTGGTTTATACTCGAGTCAAGCAGTTTTATTAGTTTATCAGTTAAAAGTAAATACCTCGGTTTATATTCAGGACGTTTTATACTCGTGTATATACAGTAACACAGAGCCATTTGTAGTATAAGCAGCACAAGGATTTTTAAGTCCAAAATGCATCATTAATAAACAGATTAGGAACCTACACCGAATCCTGTGGCACCCCTTATTTATGAAGCACCAATAACAACTACTCGCGGTATACGATCCGTCAACCAAATGTGCCACCCTTGCCCATCAGACCTATGTTATACATATGTTGCCTATAAGGGAATATATTAAAAGCAATAGCAAAATCCAAGTATACCCCAACTACTGCTATGCCATTGAGTCTTACTCAATTTCTCATAAAAGTCAATCAATCAAGTTTGGTTAACAAGATCTGTTCCTCATAAATCCACAGGTCTGCAATTATCAGGATATGGATGATTATCTTTTTTCCAATCCAGAGGCACACTTCCGGACATGAGGGAACCTGAGAAATTAAGAAACAATGGCCTAGATAAAATACTTAGCTCCCTAAGTACCCGAGGATGTATTTTATCTGGTCCAGGAGATTTATTAATATTAACCTTATTTAGTTCTTTCTGTACCATATCCTCAGTTAACCATAGTGCACTTGCATCTTTTATACCATTATTGCTACATTACTGTATGATATCTATACTTCTATAGTGTATACAGAGGGGGAAATTGTATAAAACCAAACAATAGAAAAAGCTTGCATAGGTAGATAGCACAATTAGAACCCCAGATAGTGCCTAATATTTCAAATGAGGTAAGCTATCCAAAAAATGAAAAAATAAAATAAAAAAAACGGATTGTATTATGTAAGGAATTTTTTACAGATCTTGCATAATCCAATACTCATGATTGACATCTGGATGAAGCACTGGAGTCCATGGGTTACCTGGCCTTAAGTACCTCTTCTGTTTATGACAAAGGGCACACACAGCACTAATCAGTGCAAATCAATATGACATGCAACCAGTGCTTTGTAAAGACAAGCTGTAAAGTGTTATCCCTATTTCTGGCAACCATACAAAGCAGCTGATATGAAGTGCTTGCTGAGTGTGGAGAACAACATGACATTGTTTCATAGTTTCCTTTTCTGGATAGCTCAAACCATGGGCAGTAAAGAATAAAACCTGCAGAGATGTAATTGGACATGACTATATTCACATTAAATATTTTACAGACTAGAATTTTATTCTCAAGTGTGTTTTTATTATGGTAACAAAAGCATTAGTATTGCCTAGATTATTTGTTTATAAACAGTAAAATGTAACATTTTACTGCTCACTTGTAACAATCTTCTTTGACTGAAGACTGGAAAGGTGAATCAGCACAGATTAGAGGAGTAGCAGATAAGAATGTGAAAGCACGCAATCCCCTGTCTTACAAACTAGCCATATGGTGCCAGCACTAACATTGTGATCTTATTGGTGACACGCCAGTTCTTGCCTTTCTCTGAACTCTGTGCATGAAAAACCCAGTTCATTTTACGATGAAGCTCAATTATGCGCAGAATTATCATATCATAACATTTTTTTTATTATTATTTTGAATCCAAACATAGAGATTTAGATCAATGCACTTCAAATGAAAACTGAAAAGGGGGAGATTCAATATGGCCCTTTTCCGTCTAAAACCCACGTTACCTCAAAAAAATTTGGGTTGACGTGGGTTTTGGACGGATTTTAGAGCCCAGCGCCATTTCCAAATGTTTTTGGAAATAGCGCTGTGCTAATGATCTAAAACCCATAGCGTTAAGTTTTGCTCTACTTTGTAGCGTGAAACTTAATGCTACGGCTTGTGGAGTGTTTAAGTCCCGCTCCTTACCATAGCCCGATCCTGTGATGCAATAACTGACGTAATCTCGTTTAAGTCAGTTATTGTATTGCGGGATCGGGCTAAGGTAAGTTACGTGAGCGGCGATATTGAATCTCCCCGATAGAGTGCACAGGAAATTTCTATTGAAATATTTATTGAGCTTTGTATGACAAAATGCTCTGTTATTTTAGGGCTAGGTCCCACTGCTGCGTGTCGGAGCACGATTTGCACTCCGTTCACGCTTCCGGTTCGCATTGCCAGTGCAATGCTACCGGTTAGTTCCCACTGTGTGCACTGAGGTCCGGTCCGTTATTGGTTTGCATGCGTGCACAAATAACATAAGCACATGCGTGCCAATAACATGATATGGGCCGGAACACAGCGCACTCGGAGTATCACACACAGCAGCTCACTGCAAAAATCCTGCATGCACCGCTGTGTGGGATAGTGGGAGCTAGCCCTTACTGAAAGTAAATTATTTTTGTGATAATGATTTAGGAAAATAGGAAACTGAAGCCACTTTACACTGAGTAAAAATAATTTTCTCTTTCTCTATGTTTCAATAAAATTTAGAACCAATCCATTTAATTTACACTTTCTCACATTTGAATGACATTACTATAATGGACTTTCCCTTCTTCCTAATTCTTGAAGGCATATACAGTAAAGGTTTGTACACGCAGGCAATTTTGCCTGCGCTTGAGATAAATGAGTGGTTGACAAACAGCATTTTTGCTCAGATGTATGCATTTATATACAGTATAGTTTAACCTTGATTTCAGTATCTCTTATAAGCTCGATAAACAGATTAAAAAGGAGTGTCCCCAAGACTTAACCCTTTGAATTACAATTTACATTAGTCCACATAAATGATACCTCATTAACGACTACTCTAAATCTACTATTTATTTAATCGATTCTCTGTTTATGTCATTGCTGTATAAGTGTGTTTTTCAATGGCAATGGACCAAGGTTTTACAATTGCCTATGTGGCATAGTACTAAAATCCTGAATATAATCCTGAAAGAAACATAAGGCTGGGTACACAAAAGCAGATTTTTCAGGCCAAACGACTGATATTTCCAAGTATTGGTCAGTCGGCTGAAAAATCCGGTGATTTTACTGGCAAAGGTGACTGTTGTAGGTCGCTAGTATGCCTGGATCGGACAAATGGGCGATCAGAAATATCGGAAAATCACCACAGATCGTGTGGTCTCCTATGAACAGTTTGAACATTTAAACAGTCGGTCAAGGCAAAAAATCCGGCCATGTGTACCCAGCCTTCTAGATTCTTCTTTACCTCTAATGTCAAACATTTGGCTATAGAATTACCAGGTCATGGTTTATTGGTGTTACATAAGAGGCAGATCTCCAGTCTGATCAAATTAGAAAATATGTGTCAGTGATAATAATTATGTCTAGGGACCCAATATATGGTCCAATGACTGTACGATGAAGTAGCAATCAAACATACACCACCTTACACCAACATTCTTAAGAAGACTTCATCTTGAAAGATTATCTGGCTATACATGGGATCCAATAATAATTTTCTGACTGGTTTGATGAGCTTTGTTCGTGTCTCACCCAGTGCAGCCACCACAAGCAATGGAATTTGCTGACAGTTTTTTTTTTTTTTTTTTTAAAGCTAAAGACCAGCCTTTAAGTGAGATTGAAGCCAATTTTTTTAACCACCATATTCATAAACCTTTCTCTGCAATGAATATTTTGAGTATACAGTATAGTACAATAGTATATAGATCTCATTGCACATTGTATTTACATTTAAATGGCCTTCATAGCATATTGTCAGCACACACGCACAATGTGACCCCCAAAACCGCCGGGTGGATGGATGAATGACCTCCGACCGACCGCATACACACGGGCGATTTTCGTCAGAAACAGACGTTCGTCATGGGTAGGGACTGGTGTCGGGGGCGTTGCTCAGCCACACATCTTGCGTGTGTATGAACCTTTAACAACTAACTGGAAGGATTCCTAAAGAATTATCCAAAACAAACTGTAATGGGATTAAACCAAAGAGGGAGATTAGAAGCAAGAGCACTGGAGGATCCCAAAAAGTAGTGTATAGTGTTAATAAAAGTAACAAATACGCTCAGCACACTGGTACTACAATCTGTATAAAAGATTAAGGGTCTCTGCTTATTGAAACTTTATTCAATATTGTCTGCAATGCATTTGGTAAATACATTTTTTTTAGGGCTAAGTGATCTTATCAATTGCAAAAATAACTCTCCCTGAATGTATGTATAAAATAAATTACATTTTTGTTGATAATAACGTAAATACACTAAACAATGTTGTCTTATATTTAGTGAAGTAGGTTTTCTAAAAACCAATACACCCACTTTTCTATTATTTGAATAAAATCTTTTTGACAATCACATGACTTGTCTTTAGTTCCTTATTTAAAAAGAAAAACAACAGCAGTAAATGTATTTATTTGTCAGCTACAATTCTTAAAAGTATGGAAAATAGCTGCATGTTAAGGTGCTCCCCACCAAGTGACTCAGAATGGTCCGCCATAAATGGGCATTTCAGCATTTTCAACAGGGAACTTTAAAAAAAAAAAAAAAAAGGAAATTTTAGCATTAAATTGTTTTAAAAGATATGTCCACCCCAAATACTATCTTTAAGCTGTGAGTAGGAACCCCCCAAACACTAGAACCATTATACTTTCAAACGCCAGGTTAGCACCTAACTCGAGAGTGATATTCTCCCTGCTCCCTAGATTGATCTCCCGGTTTTGGACATGCCCTGATTGGACATGCTTATTGTTGTCTATAATACGCATGGATGTGTAAGTGTTTGGAAGCATTTTGTGTACAAAAGCGCCCTTAGTTAACATTTTACTGCATCATATTATAAAACTTGGACATACTGTATGAAGGTAAGTTAATTTAGCTTTAGAAAATCTGACCTATTTTTAGGCAGGAACAACTGTTTAGTTAAAGAAAACCGCTACCATGTAAAAACATAGATTCCTCTAGGGATTCTACAAGTCATTTAATTAGACCAGATTCTGCAGCACAAAATAAGCAATGTTTGAGAATAAAAGAAACCCCCCAACAGTCGTCATATTGTATTCTAGTTTCTGTCTTGGCTTTGTAGGATTTAAAGAAAATGGAAAATATATACCAAGAAGCATATTATTTAGATTAAATCAAAGAGCCAACATAGATTTTAAAAAATTAATGAATAACTTCCCTATTAATGCTACACCTTTCCGCATTTCCTATTATTCGAGCAGGAAGCCATGTGATAGTTATGTGCTTAATGCCCATTTCTATTAATATGTCATTTTATTGGAAAATATTAATGGCCAAGTTATACATTATTTGCAGTACTGTTTTTTGTCTGGTAACATTTATCAATAAATGTTGGAGGTATTTCCATGACTTTTACATCAGAACATATCATGGGTTATATCTTCCACTCTGCATGGAATACAAGTGCAAGATTTTTAGGGTCGTACTCATAACCAGGGCTCCATGGAAACTTCCAGTGAGGCCAGGAATTAGTTGGCTGTCCATTAACCCATGATGTCAGAGGAACATTCTGAAACAGAAATACAGATACAATGAAAACATTTAAAAATAGTAAACAATAAATAAAAAGGAAAGAAGTAACAAAAGAAATGTTTATGTGATTTGTTTTTCAGCATTGTATAGCACTAAGGTGTTTATTTATGTTAATTGTATGAATAAAGCATTTTAGACTTCAATAGCCTGATATGGACCTGGTGGGTGTTTTTCTATAGTAATGTGAAAGCTAGATAAAGGCATTAGTGAAATTAGAAATACATTTAATTCTAAATTCTTCACTTGTTTATACTGTATGCTGCGTACATAGACTTAACCAGGATCTGTGGTGCCAAAACAAAATGCATAAATACATTTCCAAGACATTCATATTTCATCCCTCTCTAAACATTTTCTATTTTGAACGATACTTTCTATGAAACCACAGTCCCCATTTAAAAATGAATCCAAAGGCATTTATTATCCCAGTGCCTTGCTAATTACATAAACACACATACTCTCGATCTTCTCTACTCCCAAGGGTGAAGACATAAACTCATATTTACCCAGAAACACAGCTGCTAGGGGTTAAATGATGTTAAATACTTATGTCGGGTGAAATACACACAAAGGGGCACACCTGCTGGGGAATGACTTACAGGAGGTTCCTCCAGAGTGGTTGCAGTTCTGAGTAAACCTCTTTACTAGAGTTTTAGGTCCACACCTTGGGCACATATGAAGAAAGGGGGTTTAAAGGGTATGTCCACCCTCTTTTTAAATTTTTTAACACACTGTAGGGCAGGTCCCTCCACCCCCAACCGCTATATTTTTATACCCCAAAACGTTTTACTTCTTTACTTACAGCACCTCGTTCCTTCGCTGTACTGGTCCGGCTCCCCTGCCCGCCGGAACTGTAAGCAGGGGGCCGGACCGGCAGCCGCGGCTGTGATTGGCTGAGAGGCAGCCAATCACAGCCGCAGCTGCCATCAGTGAAAACGGCGCTGGAACGAGGTGCTGTAAGTAACGAAGGGAAGCTTTCTTTGTTATAAGTATGAAGCGGTTGGGGGTGGGGGGACCTGCCTTGCAGTATGTTAAAATAATTTTATGATAGCTACGATTAATCAAGAGAGGCATCGGGAGGGAGGGTGGGAAAGGGTCTACAGTGCGCAAGTCTCTTAACCTCCCGGAAGCAATACATAGGCAGAGACCTTTAGGGCAGGAAGACAGCTCCTACCCTACAGTTTCCTGGACTTTATTCATGGACTCCAGAAGAACCACAAGGAGCAGGGATGTAAGGTAAGGTTTTTATTTAATTGTACAGTGGGGCCAGTAGTAGGGAAATTTTTAGTTTGGGGGGTGGACATGCCCTTTAAGCTGGATACACACAGATTCTTCATCCTGACCATCCGTTAGCCACTTCCGACCAGTCGACCAAAAGGACCAGACAAAGGACTGACGGTCGCCAACAGTTCGCTGTGATGTATGTATAAAACGCATAAGAAAAAGCAATGCTACACACACTGTTAAGCAGTGAAAAAGTATCTGTACAAGCTCTTTATTCAAGTATAATGATGGTGAGTAAGGGCAAGGTGCCGGAACAGCACATTTAAAAACATTTTAAAAATACATATATACAAAAAATACACAATGTACCCCTAGCTCTCAAGTGTTCAGCTAGAGCAGGCAGCCCACAGTCTGAATCATAGTGTGCAAGTCAACAGTGAGATGCAAAATATACTCTACCCATCCAGTCCGTGTCACAGTATAGAGGCACAAGGGGGGTCCAAGTGGGCAGCAAGGTAAGAGAGCCGGGGTAACAGAGGAATACGCCAAATGCGTTTTGCCCCACCCAGGGGCTTTCTCAACAGCATGCGTTTTCTGACACATCTGATCGCCTATTCGTCCGATTCAGACAAAGGAACAGTCAGAGGACGGTTGCGGCCAGCAGAAAACCCATGCAATTTTTTGGCCTGATCGACCAATAGTGCAGTGTATCGGTCGATCGGGCCAATAAATTGCATGGTGTGTACACAGCTTAGATAATCATTTTAATTGCCCTTTAAAAAAAACTGTGGTTTAGGTTTGTGTATATATCTAGACAATATCATGTTAGCCCACGTGGGTAAATCCCAAAATCACATCTGGTGCTAATATGGAGTTAGTCACGCTAACTGATAGCAAACCGGTTAGCATGACTTTAACTCCATATTATTGCCCAACAGCTCTGGGTAAATGAGCCACTATATGTGTATTTGTTGTACATCTTCTTCTGACAAACCTGCATAAATGCATTTTTGTTGTACAAGTTTACAACCAGATAAAAGACAGAAAAGAACATATTCACGTAAGTTATTAATTGCTGCTAAATAAATTAATTTTAAAGAGCTCATGGGGTTTATTTTTGTGTAGATGTAAAGCTTAACACATAGTTATCTCGTGTTAATTCCAAATGCCGTCAATGGTAATTAACATGAGGTCACTATATGTTAAGCTCTACTACACAACATTGTTGTAATTGTTGCCACTGGTCCTGGTCTTCATTTCTATTAAGTGACAACAAAAGTATTTCCTTATTTATTTTTTAGAAGGACCAGTAACTTAAAGACAGCACAAATTAGCATAGAACTCTATCCCAAACTGTAAATAATGTTTACAATGCATGGATTTACACAGCATTATTGTTTGTGTCTTGCTTCACTCGAAGATTATTTCATCTGTTACATACACTCATCTGCTAAATACATAAATCCTTCAACTGTTTAAGTGCTGAGAAATATGAACTATTTCTTAGGATATTTAGAGGCTAATCCCCGTGATCTATCCTAAAGGCTTGTACCTTCGCTAGTGATGCGATTTGTGTCCAACACACACATTGCACATGTTTACCAGGCTTAACTGTCAGTTTGCATCGATGACTTAACCCTGTAGTGTAGGCAGCGATGTGCTATCAGCCTAAGTAACACATATTTGTAATATATGCGTCCATATATTAAAAAACATGATTTAAATAAAACTTTAGTCTGAAATGTAATGTTACAGATACATGCAGACAAATAGGGAAGTCAAGTTAAATGCCCAGTGAACTTTATAAAACACAATGAATTTTTAATACAATCTTGATTGGTGTGTGTTTTTGACATATCTGTGTGAAGGATATTAAATACATATTTTTTTAGCAAAAGGGTCATTGGTAATAAGGTAATGAATTACGTTTCACCTATTGTTTCCATGTGTGACATAAATAAAATCCAATTGCTGGCAGAACACATACTATTTAGTCACCTATTATTTACATTGGGTGAAGTTATAGAAGGAGAGGAGGAGATCACACTACAGCAGAGCAGATTAGTGGCAGAATGTCATCAAGTCAATTGAAGGATCATGTTGCAGATGCCATTCCAAATAATCAATATACTTGTTTTTGGATTGGGGCAGAATGGAATAAAACTCTCCCAGAAACTGAAAAGAATGCTTAGTTATCTCTCTGGGCTTGGGTCACAGCAAACCAGTAGTATCCACTTCTGTGGGTTATAGTTAAACTGGTTTTACAAAGTACAATTTTAATATTAATGAGTCACCTGCACAACCAACAAAAACCCCTTTTCTTAACTCTCCCAGAAACTGCCTTGCACGGTTTCTTTTGGTTTCCACCATCTACATGAGGAACAGAAATTGTATTTTAGCTTAAAAAGGAGCCCAGAGGGTAACGTAAGGTAGAGCTAATGTTGGAGGTTGGGATTTCTAGGAGATTTAAAGTAGCAGGGTTTTTGCCTACAGTTTGCATAATTGGAAAGACAAATATAGCCAATTCAGAGGTGAATGGGACATAGCTGTTGAGGTGTATTGTATACATCATGCTTCTACTGATTTCTAAAAATAGTTGGCAATGGTATCAATCTGGTTTAATATGGCTGCATGTGAGGTAGCCTAAGGGCAGTTTACCCTCTGTTTTGGACAGTCTATTGGCAGATATAACCATTAAAGCAAATTCTTAACATATTTTTTCCAAAGCAGTGGGTAGTATCCTCAAATTATAACTGAAGGGCTGATGAACAGAATCTGCTGTGGCCTCAGGTATACAGTGTAACGATTTGGTGAGATTCCAAAATACAGTGCATCCAAAAATGTATTTCCCACATTTTGTTATATTACAGCCTTATTCCAAAATGGGTTAAATTAATTTTTTCCCCAGAATTCTACACACAACACCCCATAATGACAACGTGAAAAAAGTTTACTTGTGGTTTTGGCAAATTAATTAAATATAAAAAAACCTGAGAAATCACGTGTCGGTGAAATTTACGATGCACCTTTGGCAACAATTACAGCCTCAAGTCTTTTTGAATATGATGCCCCAAGCTTTGCACACCTATCCTTGGGCAGTTTTGCCCATTCCTCTTTGCAGCACCTTTCAAGCTCCATCAGGTTGGGTGGGAAGCATCTGTGCCATTTTAAAAGCTCCCCAGAGATGTTCAATCTGTAGACCTCGGAGACAGGATTGTCTCGAGGCACAAACCTGAGGATGGTTACAGGAAAATTTCTATTGCTTTGAATGAGCACAATGGTCCCCATCTTCAGTGGAAGAAGTTCTCCTCTCCTCTCTGCGGAGAGGAGAACCTTCCAGAAGGACAACCATCTCTGCAGCAATCCACCAATCCAGCCTGTATAGTAGAGTGGCCAGACGGAAGTCACTCCTTAGTAAAAGGCCCATGGCAGCCTGCCTGGAGTTTGCCAAAAGGTACCTGAGAGCATGAGAAACAAAATTCTCTGGTCTAATGAGACAAAGTTTGAACTCTTTGGTGTGAATGCTAGGCATCGTGTTTGGAGGAAACAAGGTACCACTCATCATCAGGCCAAAACCATCTTACAGTGAAGCATGGTGGTGGCAGCATTATGCTGTGGAGATGTTTTTCAGCATTAGGAACTGGAAGACTAGTCAGGATATAGGGAAAGATAACTGCAGCAATGTACAGAGACATCCTGAATGAAAACCTTCTCCAGAGCGCTTTTGAACTCAGACTGGAACAACGGTTCATCTTTCAGCAAAACATCAACCCTAAGAACTCCCAGCCAGAGCCCAGACCCAGAATCTGATTAAACGTCTCTGGAAAGATTTTAAAATGGCTGTGAACCAACGCTTCTTATTCAACCTGAAGGAGCTTGAGAGGTGCTGCAAAATGGAATAGGCAAAACTGCCCATGGATCGGTATGCCAAGTTTGCGACATAATATTCAAAAAGACTTGAGGCTACCAAAGGTGCATGAACAAAGTAGTGGGTAAATGTAGTGAATCCTTACGTGCATGTAATTTCTCAGTTTTTTTAATATTTAATTAATTTGCCAAAACCTCAAGTAAACTTTTTTCACGTGGTCATTATGGCGTGCTGTGTGTAGATTTCGGAGTGAAAAAATAATTTAATCCATTTTGCAATAAAACTGTAACAAAATGTTGAAAAAGTAATGCGCTGTGAATACTTTCTGGATCCACTGTAGGTCTTATTCAGTTGTTGGCGTGTGCTGGGGTGTGGATGTGCCGACAGATACCAATGTGATTTGTCTGCACATTGTGATGGAAATCGCATGTGTATGGCCCTTTAAAAGGACAGTTCAGTGGAAATTATCAATATTTGTTACATTGTTAGTTTGTGTAATGCCTTCTTAGTTATTCTACATATTCTCTCCCATTTTGAAAAGTCAATTGATTTCATACCCTTTGCTGTTCCCTGCTGTTGACATTAGTGAGCTGTCATTTCAGGTTCTAACAGTCCTGTTTCTTCCCAGTTTCTACTGATTGGCTGTTGGATGGGTCAAACATGCTCAGATCTGTACCGAGCAACTGAATCAACCCAGGCGCTGGGTCAAGGGCAAGACCATAACAGTCTCTATTAGGGGTCCTGCAAACAGGAAGTCAGTATTTTGGTTGCATTTATTTATATACAGACAAAATGCTGAATTGGCAGATTAAGGTCATTGGGATGAAAAATTACTGCTCTTTTTTCTGAAAAGCATATGTATTTTTGCACTGAACTTCCCCTTTAAACAAATTTTCCCTGACCTAAAGGGACATGAAACTCTGTAAAATCAGTCTGCCTTACATGAAATTATCATTTTTCTTTTTACAGCACTCAAGCCCACAGATCATACAAATGCGTGCCCTCCGTACACACACTAACATTTCCTGCAATTTCCATCACAGCACAAGCCTGCATGCATATGCAGAAAATACATACTCTGTTGCAGAGTTGTGACCCTGCTTCCATGATCAAGTAGACAATGAGCACATCGCTGTTCTACTCGAGTAGAGCAAAGTGTCCCTTACAGTTCTTCTTGTCCCAGCCTTAATGACTGGCAAAGGAGATAAGGGGATAGTGTTCTCTGCAAGTCAGATAATGGTTCACACGTTTATGCACGTGCATGTTTACATTTAGAAATTTTTACTTCATGCGGTTGCAGGGGAGTGTTTTAGACATGCTAAGTAGATAGGGTTAGTGTCAGGAAAAGTGAAAATGACAGCTCCCTGTCCCCTAAAACAGAGCAAGATTCAACATGCTAAAATAAAAAATATGGAAGACTGGATATCAAAAAAAGTTAGGGAACAGCATACAATTAATAATACTTTATGGGGATATTTTAATAGTGATTTAAAGGAAAAGAACTGATGTTACAAATGATTTATCACATGTCTTATCGTGTCATTATTTACCTTTCCATGCTTTATCATGTTATTATGTTATACCAATTTTAATACAGATAGTCATTCAGTTACTTTTAATTTCAGTTTTACTCCCCTTTCCCTTTAGAACAGAGTGATACAAAGTGGGTGGTTGGACAATTCCTTTTTATATTGTTAAATGAATCACACTGAGCATGTCAAAGCTCAACAAACTAGGGGAGGGGGCAGTAATGACATGGTTCTCTGTCCTGTAAGATTTTAAGGTGCCCATTCAGGGTCAATGGCTGTTGGATAGGCTGTAGGAAAGGATAAAAATGTGATTGTAAAGTGAAGAAAGAAATGAAATTCATCATCTTGCAGAGTTGATCTCAATTAGATTTTAGCTTGAATTCTGTTCAATGTGTAGCTGTGGATGAGATTGTTGGGAAATTTTCCACATTTTCCTCAATCTATCGCTTCCAAACCTGATTCCCATCATATGCCTATATATAGAAATGGGAATCTGCATTTTTCTTGTATAAAATATTAAGCAGAAATCTCTAAGTTTAATGAATAAAAGGTTCAAGTCATTGTTTGCTTTAGCCTTTGCACCCTAAAACATATCCAGTACTTCCCTATAAATGTGTATGCTTTATTTCTCCCTTTTAAATATACTTGTGTGTGTATATTACACATCATTGATACATAACTGTTTCCTGCGCTATGGTATCAACCTTCTCAAATCCATATGGAATACAATGCACAGTAACATCTGCTGTAACAGAATTCACAGTAATGAGAAAATTGGTTTGGCTGAACCTGTGTTAACCTGTCAACCCATGTAAAACTTACTGCAAATCAATAAAAAGGATCCTACTTTTGTTTATTCTCAGTCATGTATTTCAGCCACTTTTTCGTTGTCATTTACAAACAAGCTTCATCCTTCCAACTAAAATTTGCCCCACTGTGTAGTGTTAAAAAATCCTAACCTTTCTCTTCTGCTCCTTATGGTTGTCCTGCAAGGCCTGATGAAAGTCCAGAAAAATGAAGAGTAGGAAGCCTCTCTGAGTGATATCCATATCTGCCCCTTCTTTCTCCTCTAAGAGGACTCTGGCATGTGCAGTGGGGCTCTCCCCCACCCTCTGGATACCTCAACGGATGCATCTTCTTTTAAAAAAAAAACTTCTTCTAAGATAAGTCAGCGTTCCCCAACCCTAAACACTAGCTTTAAAAATCCTAAATCAGCACCTAAATGTACTTATGCAACCCCGTTCCATCAGCTCACTCTGCTGACCAGCAGCTGCATCAGTAATTGGCTGAATCTCAGCCAATCACAGACACGGCTGCCCGTCCGGACCCTCCTATATTAATAAAATATACATAGTGTTACTTAGATACCACTAGTAGTGCCAAGAATATGACACACAAACATATATACACAGCATATCCCAAATATACACAGCATTTTCTTAATAGATAACCATATATTTACTGCATATTAATAATAATAACCATGTCAGATCTATTTTGGGTATTCTCCCATTGCCTTTACTTAGCCTGTTTTTCCCCATATCGCTTCTTTAAATATTTGCTTAATTATTTAAGGTTATTCATTCATGGAGCTAAGTCAATCCAGAAAGTTACATGATTATATATACAGGAAAGATTGATATGGAAGGTAAGTAGTGGGATGCGACAGAGTGGTAAAAAAAAAGGAACAAACATCATTTATACACCTGCTTAAAGATCCAACAAAATGGACATTTCAAATTCCCGATTCAAACCCATGGGAAAGACTGTATCTAGTTTGCATATCAATGTGGCCTCTTTTCTTAGTAATGCTTTATGTTTAAACCCCCCCCCCCCCCTTTCTATTCGTTTTAATTACTTTATCAATCAGTTGAAATTTGGCACAATCTTTATCTCCATGTTCTTCTATAAGATGTTTAGCTATGGCCGACCTTGTGTCCCCTTTTGGTATTGCATTGATGCGTCCTGCTATTCTTATAGCTGCCTTTCTGATATTCTTACCTACATAGAGTTGGCTAAATATACTATATATGTAGATTTACAGTTTATATAACATCTGGTTTTGTACCAGATCATTAAATTCATTTTTTAAGCATTTTGATAAGGTATGTACACATGGGACACCTATAATCGCACATTTATAGCTTCCAACTAAAGATAGCCATGTAGGCTTCTCTATGTTGTTAAACATCACATGGCTTGGAGCCTCATATGAAACAACACTTCTGTTATGTTTAAAAGGGAAAGGAAAAGTTTGTTGTGGTCATAGATTGGAAAGTACAGGGTCATGTAATTGTTTTGGCCATTTTTTGTGAATCCTTCTGTACTTGAGTCAGGTAGTGTGTATTCTTCCCCTACTCCTTGTCACACCACCTTCTTTTTTTATAATTATTGGGGGGTTTCTGTGTCCTTTTAGTAGAGCTGATCTGTTACTTTCCACATCTCTATCAAAGGCTGTCTTTCAGTTATCTGTTTGAAACTCCCTTTCCAGAAAATGATGCCACAGAGACATGGCCTACATCTGAAAGATTTCCCAAGAGGAACATATCCTTCTAAATCTGAGAAACTGGCTATATGGTATTCTCTTAAAGGAGAACTAAACCCAAAGAGTTAGAAATTACTTGCCTCAACATCCTTCTCAGCATGGAAGATTCCACTCAGGGGCCTTTTCTTTACCTCTATGAGCTCGTTTAAGGTTCTGTTTATTCCCCAACTCTGAAGCTGACATTTTCCCTTGTCTGCCAGTACTTTTACCTTGATTACATTTTCAGCACCTGTGTGATTCCCACTCCCACCTCTTAACCCCTATGATGTAGGAATATATTAAATCATCAATATTCAAATTGGTGGTGCGGCTGATTAACACTTTCCTAGTAGCAGTGTTGTAGTGTGATGTATATAGGTCTGGGTATCTAGTGTGTCCGGATCTGAAATAATGTATGTCTCACCTACGGCTTTCACTCCACCAAATCCGATAAATAAATAAATTGCAGGTGAAACATACAAAGACACAGGTCCGTAGCTGTAAATATTGCAAGTTTATTGCAAAACATGCATGCTACATGTTTCAGACCCACTCAAGCACTTAGGGAAGGACAAGTGGGTCAGAAACATGTAGCATGCATGTTTTGCAATAAACCTGCACTATTCCCAGTTACAGACCTATCTTTGTATGTTTCACCTGCAGTGTATTGTTTAAGTGTTGGAGGGCCATATTTAAAAACTTGCGATACTGCGGGTTTTCGTTACTGTACAACCGTGGTAGTAGTATACCATGCTGTAAACTACCGTAATGATATTCTACAGGTGGTCGTAGATTTATGTTCGCTATTGAACATTTACAAAAGAAGGCGATACTACACCTTTATAAATATGGCCCATATTGAGAAGGTCTATAGCTCTCCGTGTCAGCTGCAGCAGTATTAGTCAAAAGTGTAGCTTCTTAAAGGGGAATGTTGGAGGGTAGGAAGAGTGTGTTCTTACAGAAACCACATGGTGTAGGTGGAGGATAGTGAAGTGAACCTGATCTTAGCACAGCTCTGTGCAATGCATTTCTCATCAGTGTAACTTATTAAAGGGAATGTTGGAGGGTAGGAAGAGTATGTTTTTAATTCAGCTGTCTGTATAAAAACAACAAACTGTAGTACAGAGCTAAGCTAAGAAATGCATTACACAGAGAAATTCATTGCACAGAGCTGTGCTAAGATCAGGGTTATTATATTATCCTCCACCTGCAGCACTGCACCATGTTCTATAAGTGTACATATTAAAGGGGAATGTTGGAGGGTATGCCACTTGCAGCTCTGCATCGTGTTGTTTCTATAAATGTACATATTAATAGGAATTATTGGAGGGAATGCCAATTAAAGGGGCACTGTTAGAGGGATGCAAACATGTTATATAAAATTAATGCAGCAGGTGGGCTGCCTGTGGAAAGTAATGCATAAAGAAAAGCCCTCTTCCAACTAGGGTTCGAACCTTAAGACCCGAATACATATACAGGCCTATGTATAAAAGGTTCTTATTGTTAAAAATGGTGCATATTTTGCCCCAACCAATCAGATTTTAAGAACTTTTATTACATAGGCCTGATAATATCTACACAACAAAAGGTTGTTAGTATTTTCTTTAGAAGCATGATGCAGGCTGATAAAGTTTGTATTTAGTGCAATGGTACTTAGCACTGCAGCATGTAGATTTAATACGTGTTTGGGTCTTAAAGGCAAAGGTGGCCTGTAAAAAGCATTGCACAGAGCTGTGCTAATACCATGATTAAGTCAATATTTTTTATTGTTTTTATAAGTGTACCTTGTAAAGTGGTCAGTTCAATTCTACTGGGGTTGCCACCTTTCCCTTTAAGACTCAAACTCTTAGGGCTACTTTCTCTTGCGCGTTTTGGATTGCAGTTTGCAATCTGATTGTGCTAGTGGGAGAGCAGGAATGGCCTATGGGAATGGCCCCACCACATGTGATGCGTTTCAGTGTGCTATTGGAGTGTATGCAATCAACATTTATGGTCTGTATTGCATGCTCTCTGCTAGGGTCCAATTGTGGAAGCACCACACCCATGCACAGAAGCGAGCATGATCGTGCATTACTGCGAACATGCGTCCTCCCTTGCCTCTTAAGTGGGGCCATAGCCTCAGGAAATTGATCTGCTGCATAGCTAAGTTCCATTGCATTAAATACATGCTGTATGTCTGTTGTATTCAATTAGATCAACTGGACTTGAAGTTAAGTTCTTGAAGACGTTTCGCTAGTCATCTGACTGGCTTTCTCAATTCAGAATGACTTGTACAAGAATCTGTGGCAATTATGTACCCTGGAAAGTCACAATTAGCATATCACAGCCAAGTGTTAAGGGCGTAATTGGATAGTGGCTAAGAGGTGTTATAGGAACGCCCAGAGTAAGGTGTCACGCCCTTAACACTTGGCTGTGATATGCTAATTGGGATTTGTGGGGGAAATTATAGTTTTGGGGGTGGGCATGCCCTTTAAGCTCTATGGATAAATAACCTTATATAATTTAGCAAATATCTGAAGCGATGTGGGGCAAAAACCAGCTAAGTAGAGGGAATGAGAGAATACCCTAAATAGATGTGACATGGTTATTATTATTATTATTATTATTATTAATAATAATATGCAGTAAATATATTGTTATCTATTAAGAAAATGCTGTGTATATTTGAGGACTGTTTGGGTCTCATATTCTTGGCACTACTAGTGCAATAAGTAACACTATGTATATTTTATCCATATAATAAATAGTAACAATTTGGAGCCTTGAATGTTACAACTTCCAGTTCTGATTTATAAAATGTATCTTTGTTTTAAAACTGTGTTAAACATAATACTTACCCCTGTAGTCGCGTCTATGTGTATAAATAGGGGTGGGACTAATGGGTGCACCAGCTTATGATGAAGTGACTGACATCATAAATCATGTTGAGCGGTGTTCCTACCCCCTCCAGACTTGGATATGAAGTCCGAGGTTTCATATGTATTGACTTTAAGCATGAAGAAATAAAGCTATGTTTTATCCTTATAAGCTTGCGGTGAGTTGCCTGTTCCTAATAAGTTTGCCTTTGGTTTGTTACTGCTCTACTGGAAAAGCATTAAAAAGCTGAACACCCAGGCTTTACTCAGCTTTAGAGCTATCCCTTTAAAGATATTAGTGACTATTTACAAAACTGCTTTACATTCACAGGGATCTTCACTCTCTGACCCCTTTAGCTGCTGCTGAGAAGTTGCCTCTGATATACATCCTTTTCTGTGCAAATAAACGGAAGATAATTTTTAATGTATTTTTCAAGAATACTAAACTTCTCAAGGTTCATACACACTTGCGACCGCGGGGTGCTGATCCACGTCGCACAATGTGTATATACGGTCGTTTCGACCAATAATTGACCCGTGTATGGACACTTTATCAGCTAAAATGGGCGCTCGTTCGGGGATCCATTTATACACGAACGGCCATTCATACACATCGTGCATCGTGGGTCGGCACTCGCGATCGCACATGTGTACGAACCTTTAGTCTGGGATCTTCCCAATCTATTATAAAAAGGTAATTAAGATTAGTCAAGTGTTCACCTATAACTAAATGCCAGTGCATAAAGCATATTAATAAGCTATAAATAAGCAAAAAGAATTATATTGCATAACACTAAATGGATACCTTCAGCTTTTGCTTTAAAGGCTACAGCTTCAGAGGCCAGTTATGTACCTTATTTACAGGGGTCTTTAGCAGTTAATACATGTATGTAAATGAAGACATAAGTCCCACATTTGACTTTAATAGTAAAATAGCATAAATCAGAAACTCTAAAAGAGAAAATTGGAAATTCGAAAATCTGAAAAAAGTGGTAAAATTAAATTTACCATATATACTCGAGTATAAACCGAGGTTTTCAGGCTTTAAAAAAAGCCTGAAAATCTTACCTCGGTTTATACTCGAGTCAACCTGTCTCTTACCTTGTCCGGTGGCAGCGCGATCCGAATCCTCAGTGCGCATCGGGATGATGTCACTACCCGGCGCCTCTCACTTTGCGGCGCCGAGTAGTGACATCATCCGGATTGCGCACTGAGGATGTGGAGCGAGGAGCGAGCGCCCGCCGGACAAGGTAGGAGAATACTACGGACGCCAGGGAGGGCAATAGTTACAAATAAGGGTAAAACCTTCTTTATTTGTGCATACGGTATGCACAAATAAAGGAGGATTTATCCCTATTTGCAAGTATTTGCCACTTAAGATGTTTGAAAACTAAAACTCCCAGCAATAAAGCATGCTGGGAGTTGTAGTTTTCAAACATCTTAAGTGGCAAATACTACCCCTTCGGTTTATACTCGAGTCAATGTGTTTTTCCTCCTTTTTTACTTAAAACTAGGTACCTCGGTTTATACTCGGGACGGTTTATACTCGAGTATATACGGTAAACGTTTCCATTGCTTATTACGTAAATCCTCAATATTTGTTGGGGGGGGGGGTAACTACTACTTTTCATCTTTTAATATCCTGTGTGGCCAGATACATTTATTTCCTCTTTAGTGAGGCAAACATGATTTGCAAATACATGAAATAAAAAACTTAAAATATTTGTCTTGAATAATAAAGATAAATCCACTTGGCTATTACTCAATATTAATCTGTCCTGTATAAAATATAGCCAGAAAAAAGTCTTGATAGGCAATTAATAGAATAATAGGACATCTATCATGATTCTGAGTCACACTGCAATGACAGACATAATACATGACAATACAGGATAGTTATTCATCACAGCTTTTAATTAAAAATATGAATGGAGAGAACAATGTTATACTTACCGTAACAACTCCTGCTGGCAAAAATATGTTTCCACCAGGTGAAAATTTTGCTTTGTTTAGACAAGATCAAGCAGTTTGACAAAATGATGAAGTTCTGTATTCTAGGTAAAACAAACAAATATACAGGCACATGTTCACACAACATTTTGCCTAAGAAAAAAATCTTTACCTTACATCCCAGCCTCAAATGGTTCTCCTGTAATGTCCCCCCAAAAACTGACCACCAGGAGCAGTGCAGGGAGGGAAATTGTTTCTGCCTCTGAGGCTTCCTCTCAGAGGTTTTTGGCTTGCTCAGACATGAATACACTACACAGTGGGGCCAGTAGTGGGTTAAATTATAGTTTTGGGGGTGGACATGCCCTAGAAAAAACAACTAGAAAAAATATTTAGCTAGGATTTGACACCATGAAGTGTACACTACATGTGTAGCATATACACATTTAGCATATACACAAAATACCCTCTCACATCCGGTTCCAATGGAATCTGTACACATGCTATTGTAAATAAAACCGACTGGGCGAAATTTTGTCATAGCGATATAATCAGTCATTATTACGATAATATCAGCCTGTCTATCGACCCCTTTAGTTAGCAATTATAGAATTTGTTGCAGGGTCAAAACAAGTAAATTATAGCTATCCACACACACACTCCCATTGGCTGAGGACCTAAACTGCTAGGTCCCACCCCTAAGTTTACTGAGCCTGCCCTGTAATACAAAATACCTAAATCCACAAGTCCTCTAAACCTATCAGGAAATCTAGTTTAACAGGCTGAACAATATAGTTACACACAGAGTACACTCCTCTTGCTCAGCAGGAAGAGCAACTCTTCTGTGATGGAAGAATGTAGGAAGGGGAGAGGCCAAAGACAGTGCCAGTGGTTGCAGTAGCTGCAAAAGAATGTGAATGACAACCTATATCTGGTGAAAGGCAAATTATGATTTATGAGTTGTACAGTCTGAAATCCATGTGTTTTCAAGTTACATTATCATTTGTCTATTTTTTAGATCATTTTTATTTCCAGTCATATAAGCCTTACTAAAACATTAGAAAGCCAATATATTTTATACGTGTCTTGTGAATAGTGTGTAATATACTGTATTTATAGATATAGAGATAAATAAGACCATTTAATAAAAAAAAACACTTTTTATGGTGTACAGAACTACTAATCCTTGTTATATGATATCTACCGGGGAGTAAATGCTTATACACAGGTTATTCAATGGTCATATTCCTGCAAGCACAAGAAAAAAAACTTGTAGCTTTGGTCAAATACATGGCAGATAGTGAGTGATCAGCATGAGCCCGCATTTTACTTACCAGTATGTGTCCCAGAGAGTTGTTCTCCCACTGTGCTACCTGTCAAAGAATGAAACATTTTTCTTAAAAAAATGAGTAGAACAGGCTACAACTGCTATTGATCTGGTTTTAACCTGCCTACATTTTTTTAAAAAATAATCTTAAAAAATCCTCAGGTTTTGAATAAATTTCCTGCTCTTCATCCTTAGAAATAAATGTTGTTGGTGATAACTAGAGATGGATAAACAGCTCGGATTGGATTCTTTGGCAGGTTTTGAAAAATTTCAAAGGGAGGCAAATTATTCTATCCAACCTGCTTTATTTCAAAATCTAAAACTTAATTACTGGCAAGCATGACAGGGAACACGAACCAATGGCCAAAACCTTTTAAAATAATCCTTTATGTGTACTATGTCTAAGGATGTCTAAGCAACAGTTGGGGAACTTTTTATACTTTTTAATACAGGGGGAAACCACAGTATTATAAGAACCTTCCCCCCACTGTCTAATCCTTAAAAATAATCCATTAACCATTTACATATGACTAGAGATCTGAGTCCACTGACCTTCTTATTTACCATCCCATGTGTTGGGGTAAATAATGTTACTTTTAAAATTGTAACACAAAAAAGCCTTACATTTAGGAACAATTTAAAATAAAATAATTACCTGTAGTTATAACAAAGAATGTGGAATAACAAATAGTAGAAAAAAAATAGCAAAAAAAAAAAAATTCCTACATCAGAATCAAAAGAGACAAACTGAACCTTCAAGACTCAAGCCTCATACACACGTTGGATAATTTTCGTACGATGCAGCCGACGAACGTTTAACGACATTATCGTTAATACATAAATATAGGGAAAGACCTAATACAGAACCCCTTATTTTAAAACACTCTATCCCTTGAAACCCCAATTGAAATAAACCATCAGTCACATAGTCCCTGTGTAGGAAAGTGATAAGAAAAGAGCGAATCCATAAATATGTGTATTCAATTAGATCAACTGGACTTGAAATGTAGTTCTTGAAGACGTTTCGCTAGTCATCCGACTGGCTTTCTCAATTCAGAATGAGGAAAGCCAGTCGGATGACTAGCGAAACGTCTTCAAGAACTACATTTCAAGTCCAGTTGATCTAATTGAATACAACAGATATACCATGACCTGGATGAATGAGAACCTTCACAAGCATTTTAACTCAAGTTTGATATTAGGCAATTAAGCCTAAATGGTTAACCTAATGTGCAATTGACTTGTTAGATAAAACTATATAACATAAAAAATGTAATCTTTTGCAGAACCAAACATGGTACCCAATTATAGGTTTGTCTGTTTTATTTAATAATATACTGATGATTTTTCAAAAATGTGAATGATTGTAAATAGAATCAAAGAAGGATCCCACTGAGATGTTTCAAAAACCTGTTAGATAGTTGGATGATCAACTGAATTTTTCCAAGCTGACCAATCACGATTCATTATTCACTCAATTCCCACAAAGTTATATAGTAAAATAATAAAGTAAACTGCACAGGTGCTAGATTGTAGTTCTCTTTTGTTAAGTCTATATAGCAATAGCTCACCCTTCATCTGTGATAGATAAACAATTAGTTCTACAGTGAACAGAGTAAACAAAGCTGGCACTTAAGTATGAATATTTTATGAAAATGTTAACCCATCTGTATAACCTCCACAGATGTCAAGTAAAAATTTACCGCAGTGCCCTCTTTCCAGTTAAGTGAAGAGTTGCTATTTAGTACATGCTGCCCAGATCACAATCATGAAGCTACAGATTCTAAACACACACACATATCTACTATATATTCTTCCTGTGCTATAAAATACATTCTAATTGTATAGGAGATTGCATTAAGATTTAAGGAGCTACTTATCTGTAGAATATAACATTTATTGTATATATAATATATATATATATATATATATATATATATATATATATATATCCCTTATATTATATAAATATATTTATATCTTCATAGGAGATTGCATTGAGTTTTTAGGAGCTACCAATATGGTGGGGGGTATAGGATATTACATATAGGAATGGTGTATATGTATGTGTGTACTATCTCACTGTTACCATTTAAATGACCATCAGTAAATCTATATAAAGTAAAGCACTGACTTATATTAGGTACAACACAAAATATACAAAATACATAAACTTACTTACAGAGCTGAGATCCCTATTTTAAAATAGAATGGTCAAATGGCAGCTTAAACCACACCCCTGTGTCTGCTTCATGTGAAAGGAAGTATAATCCAAAAAAAGTTTCTGTCTGCTACACAGGATATGATGTGTATTGTAATGGACATATACACCAAGGCTCCTTATATACCACCTCCAGCCTGCAGGTGGTGTCAGTGAGTAATAAAAGACAAGACATCCCTGCTCTCTATGGTAGGAGGAGAGAAAGTGAAAGTGGATTGTGGTGTGTGGTTTGGAGAGATATTGGCTGCAACACAAGATCCTGTGTATCAGACCCTGTGTATAAGATCCTGCATATAAGACCCTGGCGTATAAGATCCTGCGTATAAGATCCTGAGTATAAGACCCTGCGTATGAGATCCTGCATATAAGATCCTGCGTATAAGATCCTGTGAATAAGACCCTGTGTATAAGATCCTGTTACCACCTGTTGGGAGGACAGATTACTGGATAGGCAATTTACCTTATTGGATACAAACTCTGAGGCAACAGATAAGTGTACACCAACTTACAAGGACACACAATATACAGACCTGGTCAATATTCAAAGTTGTGCACCATAGACAGGGACACCCCTGATTACTGCACATGTTATATGGGGAACCTGTTTATGTGCACTGTCTGCTTTGTGCCAGACCACCAGAGTAACCCACTGTGTGCCATGCTACCCATAATCCTTCCATAAAGCAGTGATCTGGTACAAATTGGTGGTAGCAGTGCTGGTAATACCATTTCTCCCTGTTTTCTTTGTATATTTGTTCACTGTATTAAGCTATGGAGGCTGCTACTGATAGTATTGATTTAAATCCTCCTGTCCTTGTACCTGCAGATGAAATGCCCCAATTAGACTCCGTAGCTCTACCAGGCCCAATTGCCAAACCTATTTTTAAATCTGTTCCATTTGATGGGGTAACTAGGGAGTGGACTGATTGGCTAGAACAATTTGAATTGACAGCCACTATTAATGGTTGGGATAAAGGTGCTCGCTTGCAGGTCCTTAGCCTTTTGCTTAGTGGTAAAGCCAGGCAGGTATACCAAGGATTTACTGTAATACCGAAATAAAAAAGCAGTTATCACTTCTTAAAAATTGCTCTGAAGCAACTTTTATTCAATTAGATCCTTATATAAGAGTATATAAAGGATAAATCCATTTCTTTAGGTAAACTGGGAATGAGAAATGTTTTTTATACGTTAGATTATTAGGGCAATGCTATTACAATAACATGATTCTGTGAGGTACCTTCTGTTATAATATATAAGGTACCATCACCAATAGAACATTTACAACTCATCTGTAGAATATAAAAAAATTTGGTGCCCTTTCGCCCCCGCCCTCCCACCATCCGGATGCATCGCTGGCTGGCCATTCACCTAGTGTAATAAAATTTTGTTGTAGTGTAAGCTATCCCTGCCCACCCCCAACTGATATGTTAGTTTACAAAAATAAGATTCAGAACTGTACTTACAGTCCTTCATTCCTGCAGCACTCTCAGACGATCACAGACGCAGCTGTCGGTCTGGCCCCTGTTTAGCTAGTTCCGGCAAGCAGGGAGTCGGATCAGTGCGCCTCAGGAGCTGTACATAGGGGCATATTTATAAAAGAGCGAAAAGTAGCGAAATGTTTTCGCATTCGCTTTTCGCATGGGTTTTCGCCAAAAAGACAGTTAACGCTATTTATAAAGGTAGCGTTAACGAATGGCGAAACCGTTTCCGCGAGCTATCGCTAAACCCTTTTCGCCTAACTTCGCAATGGTAATTTTAGCGAAAAAGGAGCAAAAAGGCATAACGCGATTTATAAAAGAGCGAAAGGTGGTTTTTGCGTTAAAAAGAGCGAAAGATTAGCGCGACCCTGAAGGTGGTGAAAAGTCATTGTTTGAGCGAAAAGGCATTCTAATGGGTAATATGCCTTGAAAAAGCGAACGCGCATTAGAAGGACGATCGCGCATTAGAGTGTAATATGCCTTGGAAAAGCGACATTAGAAAGGCGAACGCGCATTAGAATGTAATATGTCTTGGAAAAGCGACATTAGAAAGGCGATCGCGCATTAGAATGTAATATGCCTTGGAAAAGCGAACGCGCATTAGAAAGGCGAACGTGTATTAGAAAGGCGAACGCGCATTAGAAAGGCGAACGCACATTAGAAAGGCGAACGCACATTATAATGGAATATGCCTTGGAAAAGCGAACGCGCATTAGAAAGGCGAACGCACATTAGAAAGGCGAATGTGCAGTGCAAAAGAAAATTGTATTCCAATTGAGAAATTCTAAGAAGACTGACTAAATAAGACATGGCTGACTTCTTGGTAAATGTGAGGTGGCCATTTTGAACTTGACATCATTTTCTAGTGGGCTTTTCTGGTTTCGAATGGTTTTCACAATGCAGTCTTCTTAGATGCGTTAAGTTTTCGCTGCGATACTTTTCGCTCTTTATCGCGCCCGTTCGCCTTTTTCAGCCGCGAAGTGTGTTTTTTTCGCTTTTTTATAAATAAGGCGAAACGAAGCCCCAAATGGCGCTGCGATGTGCTGCGCTAATTATTTGGCGAAAAAGACAATCCTTTATAAATATGCCCCATAGTGTTATGAATCTTTTTTTACTAAACTGATATAGCAGTTGGGGTGGGCAGGGATGCCCTACAGCATATCAAAGATTTTTATTTAGGGTGGAGATACCCTTTAAAGCAAACAGAACAATTAATGTTACATACTTACTTATTGCAGTTAAAAAATGATTTTGAGTTGGAGAAAAAAAGGCAAATGTCCATCAACTGTACAATGCAAATTCCAACAGAGGAGAACAGCTTTCTTTACCCATAATATAATAAACTATATGACCATGGTCAGATTTACCAACCAGGAGTCTATAGGCACAAAAAACTCAGCAATCTAATCTACACCCCTAAACACAGGGCACACCCCTAAACCACACACATACAGACTATACTTGTGGATTTTTTAAAAACATATCTGTCTAACCAGCACAATCATAGCATAACTTATTTTTATGGAAAGATCACTTTTCACTTTCTGGGATTGCCATGAGAAGGAAAATGAATGCAGTGAATATAATAAATGCAATCAAGCTCACTCCTGTTGTGGCAGGGCAGGGATAGAAGTGGTCACCAAAAGCAGTTTCATCAAGAATTATAAACTCTAAGAGGTGAATTTTAGTTGCAGAAATAGTGTGTTGAAGTTTAGAAAACCGCATCAATGAAGTCTTTTATATAGCAATGTATTGAGTTCTAAGAGGCACCATTTAATAAAAACCGGTTTGGAGCTGTAGTAAGTAAAGATAAAGTAGAGATAGAGTCTTTGTAATAAATTCCACTTTTTCCAGGAACCTCATTTTTATTCTGCCTTAAAAATGACAGCAATGGAATTTGTCAGAAAGGCTTCTCTCTCTTTATAAATAAATACAAACCCCACAAATATTTGTGAAATTAGCAAGACATCTTATTTATTTATTAGCAAGACATTAACTTATTATAGGCATCCTGTACAAATCATAATTGATATTTTCTACTATGATTTAGAATTGAGATTATTTCTATATTTATTTGAGAATAACAAATCATCAATAGGATTGAATTTATGAAATCATGAAGGCTTTTTCTTGTTCATAAAGTATATTTATCCTTAGGAATTTCCAGCAGCACCTGAGCTACAGATTTTAAGGCCCTTATGGTCTGCCAGACAATTCTCATATAATCTACTAGACTACTAGACAATACTCCTGTCTACCAATGTGTCTCTTAAAAAAACATCATAACATCACAGATCAGGGGGGATCATTTAGCAAACCAATATAATTCCTTTGTAGAGGTCTCTCTGCTGTGAGACTACTGATTTAGAGATAATGTGAGTGTGTAGACCTCTCTTCCTACTGGCATCTCCTCAATAGGGCATAATATATAATTTTTTTAAACCTGTCCAATGCCAAATGTGGTTGATTAATATAGAAACAGGTGTCAATTCCTGTTTGTATAGAACACCTGAATGTAATGTATTTTGCATTTACTAGACTAATCTGTGCTGTAATGAAATGCATACTCTATGTGTTGCTGGCAAGGCCTAACGGGATCCTTCAAAACCTGTAATTTCAACAGTGCAAGACAGAGATTAATACAATTAATCAGCAGAGTATTAAAGATATGAAAGCTAAGCAAATGAGGAGTAATTTACAGTAGATTAAACAGGGCTATATCCAACTCCTTTTTTTATATAAGTCAATGTCAAGTCAAAGTCAGTGTTCATAAATCCCTTTTTGCACTGAAGTGAATGGTAATTGTTCTACATCCCTAATAATTGTAACACTGCCCTGGTACAACTGGGGAGAAGTACCGAGGAGAATTACTATTTTTAGTCGGATTAGGAGGAAGCCAATTGATGCAGGGTACAATGCTGGTGCTGGATACAATATTGAAGCTGGATACAATGCTGGAGCTGGGTACAATGCTAGAGCTGGATATAATGCTAGAGATGGGTACAATGCTGGAGATGGTTACAATGCTGGAGCTGGATACTTGGAACAATAGAGAAGCTGGATACAATACTGGAGCAGAATACAATGTTGGAGCTGGATACAATGGTGGAGCTGGATACTTGGAATAATGGAAGGGCTGGATACAATACTGGAGCTGGATACAATACTGGAGCGGAATACAATGTTGGAGCTGGATACAATGGTGGAGCTGGATACTAGGAGCAATGGAGGGGCTGGTTACAATACTGGAGCTGGATACAATGTTGGAGCTGGATATAACATTGGAACTGGATACTTGAAACAATGGAGGACAGAAGACTAGAACACTCAGAAGGCCGGAGAACTGCGGAGCCCAAGAACACCAAGAACAATTGACAAACGGGCGGCAGCAAAAGGAAGGAAGAGTTATTTGAATCTTCGCGCCAAAAGGCGCTGTCGCGTGGTCATGGCGCTGTTCGCGTCACCAATGCAGGAGCGCCACCTAGCAGAACATCGCCAGACCGGGAGTGCAGGTAAATTCCTTACAATAATCAAGAAAAGGCTTCTTAAGGCTGAGGCGCTACTGCATTTCTGCACAATATTTGTGTCTGCTTTAAAATGCATTTGAACTTGCATTTTCTAGGGGATTGTGGGTAAATAGAAATTTGCATGTCTTATTAATTTGTGTCTGCTTTTTCATGTGCTTCCATAAACTTGTATTAAAGGGCAACTGTGGGCTCCAAACAAGTTGGGATTAAATGAAAGCCTGCAGTATTTCCTTTTTAATAAGCTGACAATCACATCTCTGGCTTCAGCCTGTGAGAAATGATATTGGGGTGAATGTTCAAACTTCCTGCTTCCAGTAAGTTCAGTGACATCACCTGACCTCTGCCTGCCCCTCCGCCCTGGGGGGGGGGGTCTCTCTCTCCTGCGCATGTCACTGTACTTACTGAGGCTAAGGAAACAACAGGGACCAGATTACACACAGACAGCTCCAAGTCTTCACTTTCTTGAACTTTGGACAGGCACTGCAGGAGAACCATTTGGAGCAGAGATGTAAGGTAACATTACACAGTGAGGCCAGTAAAAAGTTAAATTTTAGTTTTAGGGGTGGACATGCCCTTTAAAGCTATTTTAAAGATTTCTAAGCTATTCCACAATCCCATTTATAGACTACCATTCGCTGACTGTGAATATTGCAGATAATTAGTGATTTGGGGCAAACAACAAACAAGCTATTTTTGTCACAACCCCAACTCAGTAGTAAACCTTTTAAATGGTCAAATTTAATTACTTTCTTACATATCACCTGAAACCCAAACATTGGTTATAGAAGACATGGGAAGCTGTCAATGCTCTCCCACCAGCAGCCACAGCAAAAGTGCAGTGCACACCAGAATCCTTTAACTCGGGACTAGAGATGTAATGTGGGTTCAAATAGAACCCAGTTTCAAATTGAATCTGAGAGTTTCGAAGCCCCAACAAATCTTTCAGATCTCACGGAACCCGGATTTTCCGAATTTTCGATTTTTTGTGAAATTTTGATAATCATGGAAATTGAAAATAGACAATTATCGAAATCAAAAAATCAAAATCGCAAAACAAAAGTAATGATAGATTTCGGTAACCCTCAAAAGTAGCGTTCGATTTCGGTTACTCTTGAAAATAGAATGCAGGAGCTCAAAAGCAGCCCGATCGTAAGGAAAGATAGTTTTAAAATAAGTTTTGGTTACATTTACGGGTTCCCCAGACCATTCCCCAGGTCTCTGTGTCATTTACAGTAACCTACTATTACTGTTTGTCCCTCAAAATGGACAGAAACTTTTTTTGAATTTTGAAAATGTATGGAGTATTTTTTCGGCTGGTGTGATATCTTTATCACAGCCAATTCTAAAATCTTAAATTAAATGAATTAATACTTCCTAAGTGACAATGATCGATTGATAAATGTACCATAAGGTCTATCTTCAATAATATTGGGTCTGCATTGGCCTCTGTGTGCCTGTCTTTAATGGAAAGTATCCTAAATGAAATTAGAAGACACTGACACTGAATGAAAGGATAAGAGTGCATTGTGGCATAGATAGCTTTGTGTTGAGTAACAGCTGTTATAATATGCTGAGCGTGGTCATTTGGAATAATGGAGTGTGATAACATATTTCTATATCCATCCTGTGGAAAAATAGATTTGTTTTAGGAAGAATAAGCTATAAAATCACTAGTGAAATTTAGCAAGCATATCCATAACCTAGAATAGTACAGCAATAAACACATTAAAGCAAAGCACATTGCAGTAATAAACATCACACATTAACTAACTTCCAAACCAATTCATTGTTAAAGCAGTTCTTTGCACTCATTGTAATATATGCAATGCAAATAAAATGAGGGGGGCAGCAATGAGATTATTATGAACAGGATTAAAAATATTTCAAAATGTCCTCAGAGGGTATAAAATGAACTGGTTAACACTGTAAAGCAATTTCAGCTCTATCGCCATTCTTAATAATCAGCAATTTTTCCATTCTAGTTCTAAAGCTTTTTTTTTTAGTGTTTAACAACCTATAAAATTGCACATGTTAATATAAACTGATAATTCCTTTTTCCAGGCTGCTCTGCAAGAAAACCTAATTAAACCCTTTTATCAACATGTTTAGCTATAATAATGCTGTAATAAACTTAAAACAACATTTTTAGAAGCAATGCCTGTAGAGCCGTTTCCTTAGTAGCAAAAAAAAAAAAAAAACAACAAAAAAACTCAAAACAAATCTATAAACATATGATGGGAAATTTCAAAAGGTCGATGTCAGTCTGAATTGTTATTTAAAAAGTTGGAGAAAAATGATTCTGTCCATGTAAAAGAGCATCATATTTTTACCCCAGATATATATTCATATTTCATTTAAAGGGTAACTGTGATCTCCAAGTTAGGATTATATAAAAAGCCTTTTTGTTGTAGCTTCAAAATGAACCAAAAATCACATTGGTAAGTTAAATTTATGAGAAGTTATTTCTGAAAAGGTTCAGCAAAATAATGTCGTGCTTGTACATTTCCTATTTTCCTATGTGACCAGCTTCTAGTCATGTGATCAGCCTCTGCCTGCATTAATAGGTCTTAATTAGGTAATAATTAGGTCTTAACTAAGTATGCTTCTCCACTGTAGGAGGGTCAAGTGATGTCACTACGGGCCATATTTCTAAAGTCACGGTATTGCTATTTAGCAATACCACGTCTTTAACGATCGGTATTGTAAATGTACGATCGTTAAACCGATCGGAGATTAACGATTGGTTTAACGATCGTAAATTTATGATACCGATCGTAAATCTACGAGAACTAAATCGTAGTTTTACAATCCCCAGAGAATACCATTGCGGTAGTTTATTACCGCACGGTATTCTACAATCGAACGTTCGTTAATTAATGAACGTTCAGTCGTTAAATATGGCCTTAAACCTACTGGAAGCAGGAAATTTAAACATTCTCTGAAATATATTTTCTCACAGGCTGCAGCCAGAGATGAGATCATAGGCTCATTTGGAGACCACAGATGCCCTTAGTATGTGAAGTCCCTTTGAGTGCTCTCAATTTATGACTGCACAATGGAAATTATGTGTGTGTGTGTTTTGCTATGTGTGGATATAAAATCTTTACACAGGTATATCTTACACTTTACTCAGACACTCACAAGCATCCAGGGAAACAAAATAGGATAATCTTGCAGGTATGAGAATAGACCCAGGCAATCTTGCCACAATATGCAGTTCAAAGTAAACTGCACTATTGGGTGACCTGTGACTCTAAACGGGGTCCAGATTAACATGCTATGTTCATACTTATTAGTAATTACCACAGCAAGTTCCAGTACAGGATACTGATTAGCTTTATAGCTTAAGGTGAGGAGAGGGTTAAAGGAGCTAAAAGCTCCCCACTGAGTATAAAATGAAACAAAGCCTTTTTATAACAGAAGGTACCTCACAGCCTCATGTTATTATAATAGCATTGTCCTAATAATCTAACATATAAACAAATATTTTTCATTCCCAGGTTATCAAAGACAATAGGATCACACTGGAAACAAAATACAAAGCTTCAGAAGTAGTTTATTGGAGATGAAGAGGTCTACATTATCAAGTTGGAGGCCAGATATACCCTCCCAACATGGTTGAGCCAACTAAAGCCTTTACTATCTGCTGCCTAGAGAATATTCTTTTTTGTCATTCCCAGGTTACCTAGAGAAATGGGTGGAAACATGCAAAGTATTATCCATTATATACTCTTTCATACAGATCTAATTGAAAAACTTGCTTCAGAGCACTTTTTAATAACTGATAACTGCTTTTTATTTCAGTATTAGATCCTTGGTATACCTGCCTGGATTTACCATTAAGCAAAAGGCTAAGGACCCGCAAGCGAGCACCTTCATCCCAACCATTAATAGTGGCTGCTAATTCAAACTGTTCTAGCGAATCAGTCCAATCCCTAGTTACCCTATCAAATGAATCAGGTTTAAAAATAGGTTTGGCAATTGCGCCTGGTAGAGATGCTATTGGGGCATATCATCTGCAGTTACAAGGGCAGGAGGATTTAAATCAATACTTTCAGTAGCAGCCTCTATAGCTTAATACAGAAAACAAATATATAGAGAAAACCAGGAGAATAAATGGTATTACCAGCACCGCTGCCAACAATTTGTACCAGATCACGGCTTTATGGAATGATTATGGGTAGCATAGCACACAGTGTGTTACTCTGGTGGTCTGGCACAAAGCTGACAGTGCTTTTACCTTTTGTAAACAAGATAAACAAGTTTTAGTTACATTTTTGCAGTATTATATATATTACATATCTGTTGTATTCAATTAGATCAACTGGACTTGAAATGTAGTTCTTGAAGACGTTTCGCTAGTCATCCGACTGGCTTTCTCAATTCAGAATGACTTGTACAAGAATCTGTGGCAATTATGTACCCTGGAAAATCCCAATTAGCATATCACAGCCAGGTGTTAAGGGTGTGATTGGATAGTGGCTAAGAGGTGTTATAGGAACGCCCAGAGTAAGGTGTTAAAACAGCATTGTACATGGCAGACAGTTGGTGTCGAACCCCCCCACCTCTATTTAGGCTTGGTTTCTTTATTTTCACATAAATGGCCTCCTTAACACCTCTCTTGAACCAGTCACGTTCCTTCGCCAATATGTTAACATTACAATCTTCAAAGGTATGTCCTTTATCCTTAAGATGCAGATACACGGCTGAGTCCTGACCCGAGGAATTGGCTCTTCTGTGCTGGGCCATACGTTGATGCAGTTGCTGTTTGGTCTCCCCCACATACAAATCAGAGCATTCTTCACTGCACTGCACTGCATATATGATGTCGCTTTTCTTGTGTTTTGGTATTGGGTCTTTCGGATGTACCAATTGCTGCCTCAGTGTGTTGTTCGGTTTAATACCTGAATACCACCTATTTCAAATACAGGGATAAGTTCTATAAGCAAAAACATGGATGTGCTATGGGATCTCCAGTTTCACCCATTGTGGCCAACCTTTACATGGAGGAGGTAGAAACACAGGTGCTTAATACCTTTAAGGGCATAGCACCCAGCCACTGGTTCAGATATGTGGATGACACCTGGGTTAAAATCCACCAGAAGGAATTACAAGCTTTCACAGAACACATTAATGCGGTAGACCAAAACATTAAATTCACAAGGGAAGAGGTACAAAACAACAAACTGGCTTTCTTGGACTGCTTGGTAGAAGTTAAGGAAAATGGTAAACTGGAAGTAGAGGTTTACAGAAAACCAACACACACAGATCAGTATTTGATGTTTGACTCCCACCACCCTTTAGATCACAAGCTGGGTGTCATCAGAACCCTGCAACACAGAGCCGAGAACATCCCCACTAGCACAGAGGCGAAGGCTAAAGAAATGAAACATCTCAGAGGAGCCCTTAAAACTTGTGGATATCCAGACTGGGCCTTTGTCAAAAGAAGTAGAAGGAAAGAAAAGAACACAAATACCAACAGTGAAGGGGAAAAGCAAGACAGGAGGAAGAACATGGTCATCCCATATGTAGCAGGGGTCTCCGAGAAATTAAGAAGAATTTTCAAAAAACATCGTATCCCTGTCTGCTTTAAACCGAACAACACACTGAGGCAGCAATTGGTACATCCGAAAGACCCAATACCAAAACACAAGAAAAGCGACATCATATACGCAGTGCAGTGCAGTGAAGAATGCTCTGATTTGTATGTGGGGGAGACCAAACAGCAACTGCATCAACATATGGCCCAGCACAGAAGAGCCAATTCCTCGGGTCAGGACTCAGCCGTGTACCTGCATCTTAAGGATAAAGGACATACCTTTGAAGATTGTAATGTTAACATATTGGCGAAGGAACGTGACTGGTTCAAGAGAGGTGTTAAGGAGGCCATTTATGTGAAAATAAAGAAACCAAGCCTAAATAGAGGTGGGGGGGGTTCGACACCAACTGTCTGCCATGTACAATGCTGTTTTAACACCTTACTCTGGGCGTAATTACATAATTGCCACAGATTCTTGTACAAGTCATTCTGAATTGAGAAAGCCAGTCGGATGACTAGCGAAACGTCTTCAAGAACTACATTTCAAGTCCAGTTGATCTAATTGAATGCAACAGATATACCATGACCTGGATGAATGAGAACCTTCACAAGCATATATATATTACAGTATTGCAATGATTTAAAGGGACAGTTCAGTGGAAATTATCAATATTTGTTAAATTGTTAGTTTGTGTCATTGCATACTTGGTTATTCTACATATTCTCTACCATTTTGAAAAATCAGTTGATTTCATACCCTTTGCTGTTCCCTGCTGTTGACATTAGTGAGCTAACAGTCCTTCTTCTTCCCAGGATGCACCACATCCTTGGAATGTTCCTAACAGTAATTTCTACTGATTGGCTGTTGGATGGGTCAAACATGCTCAGATCTCTACTGAGCAACTGAATCAACCCAGGCGCTGGGTCAAGGGCAAGACCATAACGGTCTCTACTAGGGGTCCTGCAAACAGGAAGTCAGTATTTAGGTTGCATTTATTTATACACTGACAAAATGTTGAATTGGCAGATTAAGGTCATTGTGATGAAAAAATACTGCTCTTTTTTCTGAAAAGCATATGTACTTGCATTGAACTTCCCCTTTAAAAACAAAGCATAAACAGAACATATGCAGTAATGGAGTAGTCCCTGCCTGAATATTGTGTGTCCTTTTAAGTTGGTGTACACTTATCTGTTGCCTCAGAGTTTGAATCCAATAAAGGCTGGTACATATCATGCAATATTACAGTTCAATCGACCAATATTCAGTGTATCGGTCGATCGGGCTGAAATGATCACATGGGTATTCGGCCATGTCCGAATCAGACGAAAGAATGATCAAACATGGCAGAAAACATTGGCTCGATGTAAATTGTCGGCCCGGCCACTATTGCCGCGACCGACAGTCCTTCCTTCTGGCCGACTAGTCGGAAAAGCCGAACGGTCAGTCCGGAGGAACCATTGCATGGTGTGTACCATGCTAAGGGTAAATTGTCTGTCCAATAATCTGTCCTCCCAACAGGTGGTAACAGGATCTTATACACAGGATCTTGATTTTCATTCAATATCACTCCAAACAGTCCCATCAGCACACACCACACACTTCTATCTACTTTCACTTTCTCTCCTCCTAGCCATAGAGAGCAGGGATGTCTTGTCTTTTATTACTCACTGATACCACCTGTAGGCTGGAGGTGGTATATAAGGAGCCTTGGTGTATATGTCCATTACACTACATATCATGTCCAGCGTAGAATAGAAAAACCTTTTGGGGATTTGGCTATGACTGCCACATGTTTTACAAACAGCACATCATTGGATGTACCACTTCCTTCCACATGAAGACCCCTTAGCAGTCACAGAGGTGTGGTTTAACCTCCCATTTTGACTATACCATAATAAAATAGGAATCTCAGCTCTGTAAGTAAGTTTTTTATATAAGTTGTATATTTTGTCTTGTACCTAATATATGTAATTTCTATACTTTATATACATTTATTCATTTTATTCATGGTCATTTAAATGGTAATAGTGAGGAGATACGTACATACGTACATATACACCTTTCCTATATGTAATATCCTATACACCCCACGTCATTGGTAGCTCCTAAAAACTCAATGCAATCTCCTATGAAGGTATAAATATATATATATATTATATAATATAAAGGATATATGTGTGTGGCTTGAGAAAGATCCTAGGCACGGGACCAAAACGTCGCCAATATGGGGGGGGGGGGGGGGGGTTGTGACTAAATCACTTTATATGATTGGAAAGACCCATGTGTGCACTGAACCTTTCTTTTTTCTGTAATGTAATGGGAGGTCCTATGCCTTTTAATATAAAGCACTGGATGGACAGCCTTTTCCCTTATTTTAAAAAGCCAAATAAAACCCATTTGTTTATGATGTATGCCAGTGTTCAGATAATGTGATATTGTATGGGGCCTAGGAATGTGCATTGATTATGTTTTCTATGTTGGTATTAATGTTTGACCAGATCAGTAGTAGTTCTGCAAAATATAGTTTTAATTTAGCCTAAGGAGTGCTGCCACAATCCTTCCCCTGAGGAAGGGGAAGCCATATCCCCCGAAACGTTGTATGTTTTTTGCTCAATAAACCACTGAAAATGAAGTAGTGTGCTCCTCCAACTTATTTGCATTGCCTAATAGCACCCCCAACACGGCCCTTTAATGTAATGGGAGGTCCTATATCTTTAATATAAAGCACTGGATGGACGGCCTCTTCCCTTATTTTAAAAAGCCAAAGGGCTGGGGGGAAGTGTGAAAGCCTGCTATATTGATCCAGTGTGCAAGTATGAAAATGCAAAAGTTTGCTAATCATAATTTAGGTAAAAAAGTTTAGAAGTTAGGACCTTCCAGACCTTGACGTGATTGGAAGGCTTTTCATTCTTGTGATCACAGTAATGTATACTAAATCTCCTTTGTTTCTAATTTATGCCAGTGTACAGATAATATGATATTGTATGGGGTCTAAGAATGTGCATTGATTATCTATCTTTTCTATGTTTATATATATATATCCCTTACATTATATAAATATATTTATATCTTCATAGGAGATTGCATTGAGTTTTTAGGAGCTACCAATGTGGTGGGGGTATATGATATTACATATAGGAAATTTGTATATGTATGTGTGTACTATCTCACTATTACCATTTAAATGACCATTAGTAAATCTATATAAAGAATAGCACTGACTTATATTAGGTACAACACAAAATATACAAAATACATAAACTTACGAAATTAGATCCTTATTTCTACATGGAATGGTCAAAATGGGAGATTAAACCACACCCCTGGGTCTGCTCCATGTGAAAGGAAGTGTAATCCAAAAAAAGTTTCTGTCTGCTACACAGGACATGATGTGTATTGTAATGGGCATATACAAAAACCCTCCACATATACCACCTCCAGCCTGCAGGTGTTATCAGTGAGTAATAAAAGACAAGACATCCCTGCTCTCTATGGCTAGGAGGAGAGAAAGTGAAAGTAGATTGTGGTGTGTGCTTTGGAGAGATATTGACTGCAACACAAGATCCTGTGTATAAGATCCTGTGTATAAGATCCTGGGTATAAGATCCTGTTGGGAGGACAGATAATTGGACAGGCAATTTACCTTATTGGATACAAACTCTGAGACCACAGATAAGTGTACGCCAACGTACAAGGACACACAATATACAGGCCTGGTCAATATTCAAAGTGGTGCACCATAGACAAGGACACCCCTGATTACTGCACATGTTATGTGGGGAACCTGTTTATGTGCACTGTCTGCTTTGTGCCAGACCACCAGAGTAAACCAATGTGTGCCATGCTACCCATAATCCTTCCATAAAGCAGTGATCTGGTACAAATTGGTGGCAGCGGTGCTGGTAATACTATTTATTCTCCATGTTTTCTTTGTATGTTTGATATAAATCCTCCTGTCCTTGTACCTGCAGATGAAATTCCCCAATTAGACTCAGTAGCTCTAGCAGGCCCAATTGCCAAACCTAATTTTACACTTGATCCATTTGATAGGGTAACTAGGGAGTGGGCTGATTGGCTACAACAATTTGAATTGGCAGCCACTATTAATGGTTGGGATGCTTGCACCTCCTTAGCCTTTTGCTTAGTGGTAAAGCCAGACAGGTATACCAAGGATTTACCTTTAAAAATTGCTCTGAAGCAATTTTTTTTCAATTAGATCTTTATAAAAGAGTATATAAAGGATAAATCCATTTCTTTAGGTAAACTGTGAGTGAGAAATGTTTGTTTATACGTTAGATTATTAGGGCAATGCTGTGAGGTACCTTCTGTTAAAATATATCAGATACCATCACCACTTGCCGTGGTGAATACTTATAAGGTATAACCTAGCATTTTTAGTTTCAACCACACAGTGTGACAGGATTGCCTGGGTCTACTCTCCATTGTACTCTCCGGGCACACTGTTGGCTTGAGAAAGGTCCATGTCCAGGACCGAAACGTTGCCGTGACACAGATATGAATGTGTGTATACAATAAAATTTATTGAAAGGTTCCCAAGTAGTCACTGAATACTTTGGGGGATATATACAGTATACACGGCTTTCATAAAATAAGTTACATTTCATGTTGGATCTTTATAAACCTCATGTATGGATAAGCTGTTTAAAATAAATATATTATGCAGGACTATGTTCACAGTTCTTAAGTCATTATACTGGAGTACATGGCTTGGTCACACACATTGTTGTGCCAGCTTCCCAAGACAAGTTCCACATCTACTGGGAAATATCAGCTAAGACAATAAAACTCTTATGGAGACCATACATGTAGACATCCATACATCGGGGTTGTTGTGTTTATATGGCCACCATTACACCTGGTTCAATGGTGCCAATCTTTGGCTGATATTTATATACCAATCATTAGACTGTCAGTTGGGGATTAAACAGGTGTGGCTGAAACTAATTGACAAAATCAATTGTTTCATAAATTTAAAGGGCATGTCCACAAAACTAAAACCGACCCCACTACTGGCCCCACTCTGTAGTTTTAAAAAAATCCTTACCTTACATCTCTGCTCCTTATGGTTCTCCTGCAGAGCCTTTTCAAAGTCCAGGAAACTGAAGAGTAGGAGCTTTCTGTGTGTCATCAGATCCCTGCTTTAGCCTTTTCCTCAGTAAGAACTGTGACATGCGCAGGAGAGCCCTTTCACCCACCTCCCTCCATCCCTATGGATCCGTCTTTGCTGCCTGGTGCCCAGACAATTAAAACTTTAAATATATTGTAGTATAAAAATTATAATGTAAGTATTCTGCTTCTTTTTTTAACAATGAACCTGGCGTTTGGGGGTGGGCTAGGATTTGCCCAATATTAAAAGGTTTTTTTGCAGGTGGACATGCCCTGTAAATACTCATTGTTGTCTGTGATTTACCAGCAGAATCAACCATTCAAAATAATAATCAACATATGGTTTGCAACTGTCTATTATTTCTATTACAATACAAAGGAAGAGCTAACAATAATCTATGTAATCTCTTTAAGGAAAGGAAGCTCAGCAGCACACATACATTATTAGAACTATATCTTTATAGTTATTCAGGTTCTTAACTACTGCTTCATACCAGAGAGAACATTTAATTGTCTTTAGGCTTCTAAATGGAAAAAGTATTTTGAAAAAGCAATGGACATTCCCCCAATAGAAAGAGAATCAGCATACACGCCCACTTATTATGTGTCAGTACTGCCATCTGTGTCTTTTCTGGATTACACTATGAATCTTTGATATCTATTTGAATAATTAACTTCTCCCTTTTATGGGGGAAAAAACGTTTGAGTTGCAGATGATCTATGCCTGCCTTTTTATATTTCTCGTCATATTTCAAACTAAATTATAATACCCAACAGAATTTAAAATGGAAAGAAGCAGAGCACTGTACAGATTATGATTTTTTCAAACCTAAATCAACATATGTTGACTTTAAGTTACTATAAGAAATTCATAATTTGCCATTTGTCCCATGGGAGGCAGCCACCTAGCAACAGCTGTTGGGCTTGGCGGCTGCCTCCCAAATCTGCAGCTGGGCATGGAAATTAGTGCGCGTACCCGCTTCCACCCATTCGCGCAATCTCAGGAAGTCCCGAGATCTCGCGAAAGGCAGATTGTTTTAGCGGCGTAATGGAGGAGGACTCTGTGAGCATAGCTGCCCCTGGCAGTGAGCTCTTTTCACCAAGGAGACACTCCTCCCCTCTGAAATTACCTTAAAAGAGGTTGGTAAGAGACACTATATCATCCTCCTCAGATGAGGAGCCTGTTTATGAAAGGAAAAAAGTACACCCTTCCCAGAAGCTTCCCTCAGACACCTCTGGTACATCTGTGGAAGCCATTACCCCTGTTAAGGGCCCTAGGAGGGGGAAGAAATGTGCCCACAAGGTGAAACACAGAGGTTTGTTTCACAAATTACACACCCCTCATGTCTTTTCCAGAATTCTCCCTGACACTTGTTTGAGCAGAAGTCATAAAGGGAGAAAGGTGTTTGCCTCACACAAAGCATCTTCAACAGTGGGCTGGGACTCTGAGACAGTTTTCAGGTCCTCCGCTTCCTCAGAGAGAGGAAAGATTAGTGAGCTCCAAATGGCTCGTGTGGGGCTAGCTGGAAAACAACCCCCCTCAAAACTTTTCTCACAGCGCTGGGACATCAAACACCCCAGAAGTATTCAACTTCGCCCAGCTGGAATTGAGGTCCACGATAGTCAAAGAAGATGAGCTGGTACTGAGAAACTATTTAGGCATGCAGGCTCTCATATCTCCAGAGTTGGACCCTGCATTATCGTCATTTACCAGTGACACCCAGTCACATTCTTCATTAGATAATACGCTGTGCAACATTCAGTACAAATTAGCAGGCGCAGCTGGCCCTCTCCTGTTCATGTTGTTCAAGGCTGAACAGGAGGGAGATATAGACGCTGACCAATCCTTCCACCTATTACTCTCCTTAAAGAAAGCACTACTTAAAGCAACCAGCAGAGCCACCCTGATTATAGGTCAGACCTTTAACCACATATCAAATATAAGAAGGGCCCATTACCTTACCTCCGCAGGTATGGCAGATCTTGCCCCTTAAGCTAGGTACACACCTAGCGATTTTTCCTCCTGACCGATCGTTCGATACTTTCGACCGGTCGGCCAGGAGGAGGGACTGTCAGTCGCGGCAAAAGCAGCCGCGTCCAACATTTACTGCGACCGATCCATAGAGGACCGCACGATTGGACGAGGTTTTCCACCATGTCCGATCATCCTTTCGGACGAACGATAGGTCGGACATGGCCGCATTCGGATGCGATAATTTCGGTCCGATCGACCGATACACTGAACTATCGGTCGATCGGACCGAAATATCTCATTGTGTGTACCCAGCTTAAGTCCCAAGAATTCCCCAACTTAGAAACCAGTGCACTGTTTGGTGCAGAGTTCGTGCAGGAGGTTAAAGTCAGACACAAGGCAGCAAAAATCCTTTGCTGACTTCAAAAAACCGAGACAATCCTTCAGGAAGCCCAAGAGACTTCTCGCAATTTCAACCAGGGCAGCTACAGACAATTTTACCCTAGAGAACAGGGACCAGAGCAGCATGCTTCTGTCCCAAGAGCAGCAGTTGCTCGAAAACAGTTTGCAAGTAGGTATCCATTCTTCTTGCCTAATTCTGTCAACAAAGTTTTACCCAGCCTGGGAGGCAATATGTTCAGACCAATGAGTCCTCAAGATCATAAAGAAAGGCCTAGCTCTTCCTCTGCTTCAGTTCCCATACCAGTACAGAGTCCCCAGGGCAGGGACACACAAGAGCTTAGACGACACTCTCTCTTCAGCCTTATCACAGGGAAAAATAGAGCCCTCCTATCCACTAAAAAAGGTTGGATAAGCCATGTGTTTCCAATACAAAAACAGGATGGCTCCCTGCGGCCGATCCTAAATATAAAGGCACTGAATCGCTACATAAAACCCTAGCATTTTGTCGGACCTTCACTATCTATTGTACAGAGATTACTTGATAAAGGTAGACCTAAGTGACGCCTTTCACATGGTTTATATTACACCGAATCACGGGAGTCTACTTCATTTTTGATGGCAGGGTCATATTTACCATGGGAATGTGATGGTGTTTGGCCTATCCAATGCTCCCTACACATTTACCAGAGTATTAAAACCCATAGTCCAGCACTTCAGACAAAAAAGTATTCTGTTACTCATTTATCTGGACGATCTTCTGGTGTTCGCACCAGAGGAGTCTGTGATCATAGAACAGAGAGACTTGATACTGTCCACTCTTACCGATCTAGGGTTTTCCATAAACACACAAAAATCTAAGTCCCTTAAAGGGAAACTGTGGTCTCAAAACAAGTTAGGGTTAAATGAAAGCCTGCAGTATTTCCTTTACACTGAGCCAACAATCACATCTCAGGCTGGAGCCTGTGAGAAATGATATTGGGGTGAATGTTCAAACTTCCTGCTTCCTTCCTGCCCCTTTTCCCCCAGGGGAGAAGCATGCTCAGTAAGGACTTATTGCTGGGGAAATGGGGAAGTACCTGAAGGAAGAATTGACAGTTGAGAAGGAGAGCCTATTAATGCAGGCAAAGGCTGATCACATGACTACAAGCTGGTCACATGGCTAAAAACAGGAAGAGTTCAACCAGGAAGTTACATAGCTGAACTTTTGCAGCAATAACTTCTCAAAAATGTCATCTAGATATGTAATTTAGGTTTTATTTTGAAGGTATGATGGAAGGCTTCTTATATAATTCTTACTAGTTTGGAAGAATTTGAGACCACAGTTACCCTTTCAGTTCTTAGGATTTATAATAAACACGCAACATTTCGCAATTCAGGTTCTAGATGAAAAATGGAATCTAATCAAATCCTTTGTTCCTCGACGCTTTATCCCTCTTCGCACGATAGCCAAATTCATTGGGAAACTAGTAGCCTTAGCTCAGGCTTCTATACAAGCCCCCACACTATGCAGGCACACCCAGATTCTCCTCCGAGAATGTCTCCAGAAAGGGTTGGCATGGTCTCACCCAGTAACCCCTACACCCCAGGTAAGACAGGAGATACAACAGATATTGCTTATTCCCCAGCTATCACCTCGCCTTTCAGATTGGACCCCCAGACTTGACAATCACGGATGCATCCTTGATAGGGTGGGGTGCATTCACCACATCCAAGGCAAACAGGGGTTGCGGGTCTCGCCAGGAATCCAGTCTCCACATAAATCTCCTGGAACTAAGAGCAGCAAAGTTGGCCCTTACCAAGCTACTATACAAGGATTATGGAAGCACTCCAAAAATTAGGCTAATTTACAACTACATTTTGCGTAAGTGCTACTGGTCAGCCTTCATCCATGTGATCACAGTAATGTATACTAAAAATGTATGCCAGTGTGCAGATAATATGATATTGTATGGGGCCTAGGAGTGTGCATTGATTATCTTTTCTATATTTGTATAAATGTTTGACCAGATCAGAAGCACTTCCACCAAATGTAGTTGTAAATTAGCCGAATTGGAGTGCTTCCACAATCCTTGTATTGTATGTATTTATTATGAAGCATGGTCAAGCTTCTATGTGGTAATAGCACCCCCAACATGCCCCTTTTATGGGAGGTCCTATGCCTTTAATATAAAGCACTGGGTGGCTTCTTCCATCATTTTAAAAAGCCAAAGGGCTGGGGGGAAGTAAGAGAGCCTGTTATATGGATCCAGTGTGTAAGAATGAGAAATGCAAAAGTTTGCTAATTGTAATTGAAGTAAAAGAAATATAAAAAGGTTAGAAGTTAGGACCTTCCAGACTGGGGTTACCTTGATGTGGTTGGAAGGCTTTTCAATATCAACCTAGTAGCCCAGTACATACCCAGGCAATTGAACGAGCTAGCGGATGCCCTATCCAGACACCAGATGAACCTCTTAACCTGCTGTCTCAAAGCCACTCTCGTTGCCAAGATAATACAGTTCTTTGGTGAGAGACAGATAGATCTGTTTGCATCGGAAACGACTGCACAGACACAGACCTTTGTGGCGAAAGAATGGTCAAAGAACGCGTGGAGAGTGGGTCAGAAGTTACCTGACCCATGTCTGTAGACCGCTTCCAGGGTTTCCCAGACCTTTTGTCCAAGCTCCCATAGTTAATGTGGATAGCAGCTTGAGTAATTTCTTCTGCTTCCAACAACTTTCCACTATCTCTAACAGCCTAATCGACCTATCCTTGCATCACAAAACGATCAGGAAATACAAACACCTGATAACCAAATTTCTAAACTGTTTCACTGGGAGAGAATCCCAGTTCGAACAACCTAAGGCCTTGTGGGGGGTACTGGAATTTCTCTCCCCCAAATTTCACTCTGGCCTAGCCTCTTCTATGCTTAAATCTTACGGTTCATCCTTAAAGATAGTAATTCCAGACATGACATCAAATTCTATATACCTAAGATTGCTTAACACAGCGCTGTAAATACAGAGTATACAAACAAGGGGATAAGTGCAAGCCATTAAACAGATAAATAAAAATTAAATTAAAGGGGAAGTTCAGTGCAAATACATATGCTTTTAAGAAAAAAGAGCAGAATTTTTAATCCCAATGAGCTTAACCTGCAAATTCAACATTTTGTCTGTGTAAAAAGAAATGCATCCGAAATACTGACTTCCTGTTTGCAGGACCCCTAATAGAGACTGTTATGGTTTTGCCCTTGACCCAGCACCTGGGTTGATTCAGTTGCTCAGTAGAGTTCTGAGCATGTTTGACCCATCCAACAGCCAATCAGTATAAATTACTGTTAAGGCTAAGCCACAATTGCGCGTTTTTCCCGCTAAAATGGAAATCGCGGGACTCGAAAATTCCTGCGATTTCCGATGCGCATGCGATTGTGCATCCATTGGCGGTTTAGTAACGCATGCATTTCCATAACGGAAAACGGCAAAATTGCATGCGCGAAGCGCAAAACAAACAAGAATCGCCCACACAATCTGCGGTTGTATGCGCGATTTGGTACGTTGTAGTGTGGCCTCGGCCTTAAGAACATTCCAAGGAAGTGGTGCATCCTGGGAAGAAGGACCGTTGGAACCAGAAATGGCAGCTCACTAATTTCAACAGCAGGGAACATTGTATAAAATCAACTGATTTTTCAAAACGGGAGAGAATATGTAGAATAGCTAGGTATGCATAATACAAACCAAGAATTTTTAAAATATTGATATTTTCCACTGAACTTTCCCTTTAAATACAATTTCATACATCAGTTAAGAAAGCATATATATAAATTATCTATAAATAGATATAAGTGCAACAAGTCTCGACACATTAGGAATGAGATCCCTGCCCCGAAGAGCTTACAATCTAAGTGGGGGCACACATACAGATACCGCATATACTTGAGTATAAACCATTCTGAGTATACACAGTGGTACCTATTTTTACCAGGAAAAAAACTATTTAAAGTGAATGACTCGAGTATAAGTCGAGGGTAGAAATTATGACCACTACTGCCTTCTGATTCTGTATTGTTTTGAAGCTTTAGTTGCCCTTTAAATGGACAGCAAAATTCCAATACAGTAGTCCCATAGAGTAATAGCTAAATCCAGTATGGTTATTACTGTATGGGAATTCTGCTGTCCATTTAAAGGGAAACTGTAGCAGCTTCCCTGTTCCAGCTTCTGCAGTACTGGTAAATCAAATTAGGCGCTGGGCAGTGATGTCAGCCGGCACACCAGTAGGGAGCGAGTGAGCGGCTTCCGGATTTCTCCTGAAAGGTAACTGACTTGAGTATAAACCGAGTTCATTTTTTCAGGCCGGTTTTACAGCTTGAAAAACTTGGTTTATACTCGAGTATATACGGTACATGTGGGGGGGATGGGTACAAAGTGTTAAAAGGGGCAACAATCATTTGTTGTGTTGATGCTCAGAAAGGTAGGGTAACAGTCTAGATTTGAAAGCATTAATGGATGTCACCAGGCAAAGAGAGAGAGGGAGAGAGTTCCAAAAGTAGGGAGCAGCAAGAGAGAATGGTTTAAGGTAGGAGGCAGCAGTGTTTGTTGGGGGTTTGTGGGGAAGGGGTTTGTGGAGAAGGTTTCCTTGCGAGAAACGGAGGGCAATGTCTGGAACATAAGGAACCAAGAGAGAAGTAGGGAGGTGCAGTAGAGCGAAGGGCTTTAAAGGTTAAAAGAAGGGTGTTGAATATAATTCTTTGTTTGATGGGAAGCCACCCTATGGACTGAAGTATCTGGGTTGCGGGTTATCTTTTGGAGGAGAGCAAAAGATCCAAGCTGCCGAGTTTAAGATAGACTGGAGAGGAGAGAGATGAGAGGCCGGGAGTCCAAGTAGTAGAATGTTACAGTAGTCAAGACGGGAGATTATAAAGGCATGGATGAGCATTTTAGTAGTGGAGAGAGAGAAAATGGAGGATCTTGGCAATATTGCGAAGGAGAAAATGTCAGGTCAGGAAAGAGAGGATTCAAAGATAACTCTAAGTCAGCGTGCAGATTCAACTGGGTTAATGACCATATTGCCAATAGAGATGGAGAAGGGTGGACTAGGTCCCAGTTGAGGGGGGGAAATGATTAATTCCGTTTTGGATAAATTGAGTTTAAGGCGGCGGTGCCACATCTAGGAAGAGATAGAGAGCAGACATTTAGAGATTTGGGTGATACTTAAAACCAAAAGAACTGATTATTTCTCCCAGAAAGTTAGTGAAGGGGGAGAACAGCAAGGGTCCTAAAACAGAGCCCTGAGGAACCTCCACACTAGCGGAACAGGAGAGGAAGTCTTATTAGCAAAAGAGATAGAGAAAGATCTGTTAGAGAGATAAGAAGACAACCATGCTTATCATGCAAATAAGGGAAAAAAGAGACATCTGGGTAATTATAATGTTGATTTTGCATTTCTGGTATGTTAATTAGAATTTCTCAGCAGTAAAGACAGCAGTGAGCATGCTCCAACCCTAGGTGCATTAAAAGGCATGCAGTGCTGCACCATCCAGCATTACTCTGTTGGTGTTTTCCAGTAACAATTCTCCCACATAACCATTTTGAGTGGGAGGGGGAATCCCTAGGCAGGTTCAGTCTTTACCAGTTATTATATTGTTTCCCTCTGATTTTTCTTTGCTGAATTAGGAGATTCATTGTCTCCCTTTGCTATTACTGCAGTAAGCAATTTGTGTTTTAGTAAAACCTGAGGACTTCAGACACATAGCCCTTATAGATCCTAATGCTCTAGGCCAAGGCCAAGGTAGACTTATGGGAAACCTGGCCCTACCACCAGAAGAGGAGAGGGGGAAGCACCATGGACTGTAAACAATATCTCGGTTTACCAGCACTTATTATGTTTTGTGCATATTGCTTTTTAAGGTTTTGGGGTGCTCTACCTGTATGTCAATTTTCATTTTGGGGATTGACATATCATTTAAAGAGCCAAACACAAAGAATCAACAATTGATTTTTTTGTGTGTTGTGGCAAGCTATTTTGCAATGGGTGGTAAACAGAATTCTTGAACAAGTTGGCCAAAATTTAAATCAAAAGAGCCCAACTCAAAGAAGCAAAGGAACAGAAGGTATTTATGCAATGATAAAGAGCTCCTTTCTGAAGTGTTGAATCTTTTCCAAAAAATCTTTTAAATTATACTATTGGTACAAAAATATTTTAAGATTGATACAGTATTTTTAATTATATCAAAGAAACCTTCAATTGTCAAGGCTTAAACTGATACTCTTTCATGGTGCTACACACCAAAAAGAAAATATAAATGGGACTTTTTAACTTTAAAGGACAACTCCACTCTCATAATAACATTTCTTTTTAGAAAGAATGGCCCCTTTAAAATATGTTGATATATCCTATATCTGTTGTATTCAATTAGATCAACTGGACTTGTTTAGTTCTTGAAGACTTTCGCTAGTCATCCGACTGGCTTTCTCAATTCAGAGTGACTTGTACAAGAATCTGTTGGCAATTATGTACCCTGGAAAGTCCCAATTAGCATATCACAGCCAGGTGTTAAGGGCGTGATTGCATAGTGGCTAAGAGGTGTTATAGGAACGCCCAGGGTAAGGTGTCAAAACAGCATTATACATGGCAGACAGTTGGTGTTGAACCCCCCCCCCCACCACTATTTAGGCTTGGTTTCTTTATTTTCACATAAGTGGCCTCCTTGACACCTCTCTTGAACCAGTCACGTTCCTTTGCCAATATGTTAACATTACAATCTTCAAAGGTATGTCTTTATCCTTAAGATGCAGGTACACGGCTGAGTCCTGACCCAAGGAATTGGCTCTTCTGTGCTGGGCCATACTTCCAGTTTACCATTTTCCTTAAAGGGCAACTATAGTGTCCAAATTCAAAATTTTAAAAACCTCATACTATAATTCATCGCATCCCCCAACATGTATTTCTCTTTCCAATCCGTCCACCCATTTTGTAGATATTAGATTTATACTTTTTTAAGATTCAGAGGTAGGAACTGTCAGTCAAAGTGAATGGCATGTATAGTCACGCCCTCTTACTGCTGGGAATTACCATATCCACGGTCCTCCCTATGAAGTAAATTACCATATCCCTCTAACTATTAACAGTACAGACGCGGCCGCCATGTGTAAGAGTAAAAAGGAAATGTGTGTACTGGCAGATCAAGGAGAAAGTTCTAAGACCTCTCTACCAGTCCCACGTTATAATAATTAATAAAGTCAATAAATCTTCCAGTTATTCCCTGGAAAGTCCCAGAAACTCAGTAATCAAAGAAAAAACTGTTTTATCCCATCTCTCCCCACACACATGTAAAAGCCATAAATGAAGGGTACATGGTAACAAACCTTGTATTACACAGAGCCTGACAGACAGATAATGGAATTAGATGGGCTGCATTATTGTAAATTTATTGCATTTTATACTGAGATCATTCTGACTCAGACTGACTACATGTGTTTTACCTGATTAACCTGTAGTTCTCTATATGTTTTCAATATACAACTCCAACCATACACTGACTGCCCTCTGCTATTAGAGAATGTCTTTAGGGGAAATGGTGGTAGATATCATTCAACTACACCAACAATTATTTTGTTCAAAGCCAGTGAATTTGATCAGGCTGAGAAAAACTCAGGCTTCATACTTGGCAACTAATTCTGAAATACATAGTAACACAGTTATTAAGGTTGAATAAAGACATACGTCCATCACGTCCAACCTATTCAACTGGAAGACAGTTCCACAGTTTCACCGTTCTCACTGTAAAGAAACCTTTCCTAACCTGAAGATGAAACTTCTTTTCTTCCAACCTTAAAGGATGTCCACAAGTCCTCTGATATCTAGACTTATTAGTGAACAATGCACCAGAGAGTTCATTGTATGGCCCATTAATATATTTGTATAAGGTTATCATGTCCCCACGCAAACATCGCTTCTCCAATGTAAACAGCCCTAACTTTGTAAAGAGGGAGAATAATATTTTTCTATCTTGAATCTATTCCCCTCTTTATACAAGACAATATCTTGCTAGCTCTAGCCGTTGCTACCTGGCATTGTTTGCTATAGCTAAGTCTGTTATCTACCAGAATACCCAAATCTTTTTCCATTACAAATTCACTTAACACAGAGTTATTTATGGTGTAGGTGGCACAGGGATTATTAAATCTCAAATGCATCACCTTACATTTATCAACATTGAATCTCATCTGCCATTCTGCTGCCCATTTTGATAATCTATCTAGGTTTGCTTGCAGCACTTGCACATCATTTGAAGTTTCCAAAGATCTGCATAGTTTAGTGTCATCAGCAAACACTGAGACCTTGCTCTCAATGCCCCCTTCTAAGTCATTTATAAACAGATTAAACAGAAGCGGCCTAGTACAGAACCCTGAGGCACTCCGCTTAGAACTTTAACCCACATAGATGTAGCTCCATTAACCACCACTCTCTGTTTGCGATCCAATAACCAGTTCTCTATCCATGAACAAATGTTTTCTTCAAGGCCAACAGTCCTCAGTTTATACATTAGTCGCCTATGTGGCATAGTATCAAAAGCTTTTGCAAAATCCAAATATGCCACATCCACTGCTGTGCCTGAATCTAACTTCTTACTCGCTTCCTCATAAAAACCAATTGAATTTGTCTGGCATGATCTATTTCTCATAAACCCATGCTGACTACTACTAATAAGATGATCTCTGGAGACAAAGTCAAGGATATGATCCCATAACAAAGTTTTCAGCACCTTCCCTACCACTGATGTTAGGTTTACAGGTCTATAGTTACCAGGCTGTGAACGACTACCTTTTTTGAATATTGGTATTACATTGGCTTTTTTCCAATCCAGCGGCACATCCCCAGACCAAAGCGAATCTGAAAAGATGAGAAACAGTGGTCTAGATAGAACTGAACTAAGCTCTTTTAAAATCCAAGGATGCAATCCATCTGGTCCTGGGGCTTTATTGATATTAACTTTGTCTAATTGTTTCTGTACCATATCCTCTGTTAGCCAATGTGAATACTCTTCATTTCTTCCCTGCATATTATTGCAATCCCTGCTGTAAGGACAAGGATTCTCAACAGTAAAAACCGGTGTAATAAAACGGTTAAGCAGATTAGCCTTTTCGGCATCCTCTACAACCACCTCAGCCCCACTATTTAATGGTCCCACATTCTCAGTCCTCGTCTTTTTACCATTTATATACTTAAAAAACATTTTGGGGTTGGACTTGCTTTGTTCGGCAATCCGTATTTCATTTTCTATTTTAGCTAGTTTAATTGCTTTCTTTATTTGCACTCTTTCTTTAATTGCACTCTTTATTACAGCTTTTGTACTCCCTGTAAGCCTGTTCTGTTCCCTCTGTTTTCAAAATTTTAAAAGCCTTTTTCCTTTTTTCCATTTCCCTTTTTACCTAGGCCATGCAGGAGTGGACCTAATTTTTTTAAACTTGTTACCTAAAGGTACAGATTTAGAAATGTAATAATATAATATCCCTTAAAAGTGGTCCACATCTGCTCTGTATCTTTACCTAGAAACAATTCCCCCCAGTCTATGAGCAGGAGTGATTCCTTTAACAGCATAAAATTAGCTTTTCTAAAGTTAAAAGTTTTTGTTAACCCAGTGCACTTTAGTTTTTTGCAACCTATATTAAATTACACTATATCATGGTCACTTTTCCCTAAGCTTCCCATTACCTTCATCTCCAAAATGAGCTCAGGGTTATTAGATATCACCAGATGCAACAAAGCATACTGTCTAGTAGGAACTTCTATTATCTGTGAAAGAAAATGCTCATATAGGAAATTTAAGAACTTTATACCTTTTGAGGTGCTAGCAGTTCCCTTACTCTATGTCAGGGTAGTTAAAATCCCCCATAACAGAACATGCCCCATACCAGCAGCCTTCGCCAACTGCATATGGAGATTAATTTCCACCTCCTCCCCGGCATTTGGCGGCTTATAACATACTCCAACAGTTAATTTACCTACCTTCTTGCTCCCTGTAAACAGTTCCACCCATATTGTTTCTGTCATGTCGTTTACTCCCCCATCTATTCCATCTTTTAAATTTGGCTTCAATTCCTGTTTAACATACATACATACTCCTCCTTTCTTACTAACTCTGTCATGTCTAAATAAGAAGTATCCTTTAATATTTACTGTCCAGTCGTGTGAATACTTTAGCCATGATTCTGCTATACCAATCACATCATACCTTTCCTTTAAAGCCATTATTTCAAGTTCCCCGTTTTTTTCCAACCAGACTTCTTGCATTTGTAAACATACAATTTAGATTATCGATTGATTTACTTCCATACATGGTCGTACATGCCTCCTTATCCTCTATGCTCCCCCCTCCCCCTTCTCCATCCTCCATTGTGTTAATAGCCCCCTGATCCCTAACTTCTCTACCTGTGTAGTTCAACATACCCTCCCCCCCATACCTAGTTTAAAATCTCTTCCAACCCCCTCAACATCATCATTGAGGTGCAATCCATCTCTACTAAAGAGCCTGTAGCCAACAGAAAAGTCAGCCCAGTTCTCTAAAAACCCAAACCCCATCTCCTTACAACACTCTTATTTATACTCCTGAGCTCCCGTTGCCTCCCTAGCGTAGCACATGGCTGCGGTAATAATAACTATATGAAATACCCCAAGCACCAAACAATGAAAAATTAGATGCAGTAAGAGAGAGAGCCTCCACACTGCAACTACCATGCACCAAAACTAGCGCATTCAGAAATCTCAGTTAGGCACCAAACATCTGACAAACTAGCAGCTCTGCTACTAAAACAGAACTAGGACTTGCTGAAGTCCTTTGGCTGTCTTACACTGTCTCCTTGGCACACCCCCAATATATAATTGGCCAATAAGACAAAAGCCAATCAGATTTAAGATTTGATCTTGACCAATCAATCAGATTTTGGGGTGGTGTATATGAGACACTATAAAACTTCATGAAATCCTTAGAGAAGCTCAGTTTCTTATCAGAAGTCAAACTAGCAGGTCTTGCCTTTGTATTTAGGTTAGAGATTTGCAAGTAAGTGGCTGGCTGTTTAGCTGAACTGCAGAAATGAATAATCGTTGACTTCTAGATTTATTACCTATGGTGTCATTGTGTAGCAGTCCATAAACAACACACACATGTTGATATAACTGATAAATGATAAAGATAGATTTTTGTTTGCAGAACCTGAATTTGCTTTACTTTAGCCAAATAGCCTACAGAATTGTGAGCAAGCCTAATACATATGTAGTTGCATTACTAGTTCCACTATTCGCTGACAAGCACTCTCAAACAGCAAAGGGCAGTTAGGGGTTGTACTTTGAAATCATGCAGCAAGGCTCTCAGAATCACTGCAATATAAATACAATCAGGTTGTAATTAACACAGCCTAGTTACTTACATTAATTATAAGTGTCCCCAATTATGAGATGATCTGATAACTAAATATATATCCACTAACAATTTATTGCTCTATTGCCAGAGCAGGGATGTCCAACCTGCGGCCCTCCAGATGTTAGAAAACTACAACTTCCAGTATTCCATGGGTTCTTCTGCAATGGAGGAATGCTGGTAGTTGTAGTTTTCAAAAAATGGAGGGCTGCAGGTTGGAAATGCCTGGCCCAGAGCCTTGCATAGTTAGAAAAAAACAACTTGGATACCTTATTATACAGAAAGTGAATGATTGGATAATCCACTAGAATGGCGGCAACTAAAGAGTTACTATGTTATGTAACATAGTAACTCTTTAGTTGCCGCCATTCCTGTGGCAGGACGCACATAAGTAAAAAGATCTTTCAAATACTGCAACAAAAATTAAAATTTATTTCAAGCACTTTCTGCACATTTACTCTAAGGTAACAGGTATAAAAGGGCATCTATACTGAAAAAATAGTTATCTTTAGATATCCAATCTGAACTATCTTCTGCTAGGTGCAGTTTTGCTATAACTGGAATGGACCCAGTGTTCATGAAAATTATGTAAATTGCATGATGGGAGATTCCTTCTTCCAATGCTGCCTCTTAGTGATTACTGAGCATGCTTGCCCTTATATAAAGTCTGGCCAGATAGAAGGAGGTGTCAGTTAAGATTAGGAGGAGAGATACTGAGCCTGAGCAAATAAATTATATTATAATGAAGGAATGCAGCGACACACAAACCTCAGAGTACGTCCTACTTACATGTATTAATTTATAGATTAAGATGAGGCAAAGTCATTTTTTTCACTATAGTTGCCCTTTAACGTCTACCGAGCAGTCCAAGAAAGCCAGTTTGTGGTTTTGTACCTCTTCCCTTGTAAATTTGATGTTTTGGTCTATCGCATGAATGTGTTCTATGAAGGCTTGTACTTCCTTCTGGTGGATTTTAACCCAGGTGTCATCCACATATCTGAACCAGTGGCTGGGTGCTATGCCCTTAAAGGTATTAAATGCCTTGTTTCACTACCTCCTCCATGTAAAGGTTGGCCACAATGGGGGAAACTGGACATCCCATAGCACATCCATGTTTTTGCTTATAGAACTTATCCCTGTATTTGAAATAGGTGGTATTCAGGCACAAGTCCAGCAAGGAACACACCTGTTCTGGGTTGAGATCTGTTCTGATCTGGCCTAGCCATTTTCCCTCCATGTCAACAGCCTCCTTGGTGGGTATACAGGTGAAGAGAGATGTCACAATGCTGTTTTGACACCTTACCCTGGGTGTTCCTATAACACCTCTTAGCCACTATGCAATAATGCCCTTAACACCTGGCTGTGATATGCTAATTGGGGGTTTCCAGGGTACATAATTGCCACAGATTCTTGTACAAGTCATTCTGAATAGAGAAAGCCAGTCGGGTTTGACTAGCGAAACGTCTTCAAGAACTAAACTTCAAGTCCAGTTGATCTAATTGAATACAACAGATATACCATGACCTGGATGAATGAGAACCTTCACACACATTGATATATCCTACTTTGTCCTCTGAATTCATTACTGCATGCTGGCTGTGCTTTTGGATGCCTCTGTGAAACTGAGAAATTTACAGGGAGATGTAATTAAAGTTCTTATTGTTAAAAATGGTGCTAACTTTGCCCCAGCCAATCAAATGCTAGCTTTCAAATGGTAAATAACATCTCATTGGCTGGGGCAAACAATAACAATAAGAACTTTTATTACATCTCCCTATTAGTGACCCGGTTCTGAGCTTGAGCATGCTCAGATGAGGCAGCTAGGGGATTAGCATTCAGTCATTGGCTGTAAAGTCAAATCCATAACTGATAGGTGCTAACTGGAAGAACCAGGAAGCAGAAACAGGGAAGATAGGACATTGTGCAGGATTTCAGGTTAGACTTATATTTTTCAGATTTCAAACTATTACCGTTTAGGGTTTTGGGGGTGATTTAACAATAAATCATTTTTCATTTGAGGACTGGACTTACCCTTTAATGGAATGGTGTCAGCTGGTAGATGCTCTTTTTTGGGTATCACAGGTCTTATTTCCTTCTATTCCACCAGAGATCCTGTCTATATTTTTCATTTTAGAGACTTTAAATAGAATTGTATTCATGCAGTAACCAACTGCTTTCTAGCTCCTGCTCCTCAATTAACAATGACACAGATCAGAGGTGGGGGAATCAGTGACAATGAATGTGGGAGGATGGTTCTTTAATCTTTTTTAAATGTCTAAATATTTGATAAGGTATGGCCCCTCAATGTTCTTACAATTTTGAAATCCTAAGTTAGAGCCTTCTTATAACTGAAGGTACCTGACAGCCTCATGTTTAAAGGGCAAGTCCAGCCCTGAAATGAAAACTTACATACAGGTAAATCGCCCCCCCAAAACCCTACATGGTAATAGTTTGAAGTCTGAAATATATAAGTCTAAGCTGAAATCCTGCACAATGTCTTGTTGCCCATGTTTCTGCTTCCTGGTTCTTCCAGTTAGCAACTGTCAGTTATGGATTTGACAGTTGACATCACAACCAATGACTGAATGCTAATTCCGTCTGCCGCTTCTGAGCATGCCCAGGCTCAGTACAGGTTTCTAAATTGCGCAGTTTCCTTGTGGCATCCAGAAGCATAGCAGTCATAAAGTAATGAATTCATAGGACTATCAACATATTTTAAAGAGGCCATTCTTTCTAAAAGATGTTCTTATGAGGGTGGAGTTGCCCTTTAAACTTGCCCCCAAACCCCCCTCCATTAGGGCCTCGAAAACTTCTCCTACCCTGTGGAACATAATCTAAAATGGTTTATAAGAATAAATTAGCACATTCATCAGAAATATAACTAATATAACTAGGTAGAATGAGGTCCCTTACAGTGTAGTTTACGGTAGCTGCTGAGGTAATGCCACGAATCTGTGGAGGTCATAAGGTCAAGGCCCTTGGTGTGTTTGCACCCCCTGCACCTGTCTGGTTACCTAAAAAAGACAAACTTTGTTCTGAAGAAAAACTGTAAAGTCTTCTGATAAGGTAGTAATTTCATGCCACAGTATTGATTTTTTTTCTTAAATGGTGCAAAATATATTATATAAAACTTCTCAAAAAGCATACTTTGCTGAGTAGAAGCAGCTTAGGCTTAGATTCACACAAGGGTATATCTCCACCAGGTCGACCATGTGCCACAGCGGTTGGGTTGATCTTGTCGAAATATGGGTTGCGAACACAATAGCCTCAGGTGATAGAAGACCGCACAATTTACCGGCATGTCCGATAGAATCTTTAATTCTATTTAAAAATGTGAAAATCAAGCTGGGCCCCACTGAGATAAGATGTATATATAGAATACAGAGAGCAGCTCATTTGATTTAGAATAATGAAAGACAAATTAAATGCGTGAGACAAATGAAATGGTTGGTTTAAAAATAAGGTTTATTGACCTTCAGTGTAAACTAGTTGCTGTATTTTTACAATTCTAGAAATAGAAAACGTATTTGGTTCAGAATATTCTTACTGCTTTATAAAAACTCCAAGGGAAACTTCAAATTATGTTGTAAATGGAAGTCACAGCTATTGTTACATGTTACAAGCGCAAAAGTGTTACATAATTTATGTAACCTGTCTATCTGCATTCAATTTGGTTGCAGAGAAAAGCACAGTTGAATGTACATGCCAATACCATTATGTTGTTAAAACTAAAAGATCATTTATGGTTACAGTGCTAAAACAACAAACCAAACTCAGTGAACGGAATAGTTCACTCAGAATGTGCACTATTCCTTTACTGCATTAATTAAAGAATGGGAGGTAAAGGAGCTGTGCCTTACCTCCCATTCTTTAATTAATTTAGAAAGATTGAGGAACAAAGGAATTTACCTTTTGCACAAACCACCGGTTTCAGTTTAACTTTAGCTAGCACACATTATCACACATGCGCGCTAGTTAAACTGAAGGCAGAAGTGGTCGGGACCTGTCAGTGGAGCTACTTACATGCAATTAAATATAGATCACTAAGTCCTCACCCTGGGTACTTTCCCTAACTCCTGCACTACTTACTGAAAATCTGCTTTGGTGATCTGTTCAGTCCCTCCTCTTTTCCACTGTCAGTGACAGTCATGGTTTAGCCAATTGAAAGACACACCTCCATGCAAAGCAGGAAGCGCAGAGGAATGGATCGATCACCAAAGCAGATTTTCAGTAAGTAGTGGAGTTAGGGAAAGTACCCAGTGTGATGATTTAGTGATTTTTAGCTCCTCACCCTGGGTACTATGCTGCCATGGAGGAAGAGAAGCGAGGGGGAGGTGAGTTTAATTATCCTTTAAGATGAGGTTAAGTATTTTTTTCAGTATACATACTTTTACTTTTAACTGTAAATTTATATGATAGGGTTACCTTATTGAAGGCAGTTTGATGCAAATAAAGAGATAAAGTTACTACAATCGGTTATATAATGGGTACTGGACAATATGGTCTCAATACAGATCAGAAGAAAATAGTTGACAATCAGGTGTCAACTGCAACAGTAAAATTTAAATTAAAAATACTCGTGTTCCTTAATTATTTAGTGTAATTTCAACAAAAATTTTAATATTTTTTTTTGTAGAGCTTGTCAAAATTTTTTGTATGGAACTCTATTTCTGTTTTTATAACCCACCCTTACTTCTTAAAATAAATCTTTTAAGAAGGCCATAGACCCTTGATGGCTACAAGGTGGTGGGAAGTTCCTGATCAAATGTCAACATCTTGCTCCATCTATCTTGGGCAAGACATCTACATATTTACCCATTTAAAATAATTTTTTTTAATCAGCCAATCACGGACGCAGCTGCCGGGACTGAACGCCATGGGAAAAAAGTAAAGGCAAGTACAGATCGGGGGAGATTTTTACAAAATAATAGAGAGGTTGGGGCAGGGGGAGGGAGCCCTACACTATAGAAAATAGTTTAGTTTTTAAAGAAGTTTCGCTAGTCATTCGACTTGTTTTCTCAATTCAGAATGAATCTGTTGAAAATACTAGGTAAGTAGTTTTTAAGGTCTAAAGCTTCAATCACACGTTTGATCCCAGGGGCTGACCCGTGATGCACGATTAGTATGCACGGCTGTTTCAGGCAATAATCATGCCATGCATGGGCACTTTGTCTGCTGAAACGGCCATTTGGTTGGGGATCGTTGTCTGACCGGCCTGGCAGATCTCCAACCGATCGGTCGTTTTTGCCCAACGGCAATGCATACACATCGTGCGTTGTGGGAGCGGCGCCTGTGATTGCACGTGTATAAACCTTTAGGTATTTTTTTTATGTGTCCAAGGTTAAAACATGCTGTCAGGAAAGTGTGTAGTGACTTGGCAAGAATGGGTTAACTATTGGTATTAGTTCTTGCAAAGTACCATTAAAAATACCATTCCACCCTGGAACAGTCCTATTGTTTATATTACAATTAGTGAAGCATGGAACCAGATCTCCTTTTCCAGACAATGTGGGGCCGAACTGTGTATCTGGAAATCTCTTCAGCTAGGGGTCTGGTGGGTACTAAGAGGTCATGTTAAGGACAGCCATACATAGAAAATAAATGTATTTCGGAATTGGAACGTGTAAGATAGAAACCAATATTATATTTATGAATGGAACAGAAGGCCCCTCAAAATGATACCCAACATGGAGCCCTTATTCCCTTGCCAAGGCAAGTTATTAATATCTTGGGAAATATGGATTACACACAGGTCATGTTTGGTATTGGAGGAATTGATAATTAATACAGGAGAGGAATATGTGGTCAATATCCCAATACAATGTACATATCTACATTTATATGGAATCTGCCTAACTGAGGGGGAATGAATGCTTTTGGCTAGTCGTAAATCTGGACATTCCTAGACACTCCCACCTCGTGCATACCAGGAGGGGGTGGTTCATCAAATGGTTTAAAAAATTATTGTAGCCTCTATAACTTTGTTCATACTTAGGGGACATGCTAAAAACGTGTGCATGGACCCGATGTTTCTTCCCGCCCGGGATACAGGATTTCTTCTAGTGAGTAGGGTCTGTGAATATTTTATACTTTTTATTTAATATAACTGTTGTACCTATTGTATGTCATTTTTATTATAACACCATTTTATTTTTGTATTATAATCACTGTCCACCTTTTGGAATATTAAATCTAAAATTTAATAAGTTTTGTCTTTGATGCTCTAAAAGAACTCAGTTAGCCTCTGATAAGTTTATATGTGGTTGAATAGAATAGAAATGGTATGTTTTGCAGTGTAAATGCTAATTAACTCTGTGACTGCTTGTGAAGGACTGATGCTAATTAACCAGTTAGTTGCTGGAGTGAATGGTGTAGTGTTAACCATTTAGCTGCCAGGACAGGGGTGTGCATAGTCAGTGAGAGTCAAGAGTGTTTTTGGGGCGTCTTTAAGGCCGTAACTTAAAGTGGTGGCAGCGACTACCGATTGATTGGTCAGATCACGTGCCCAGCGAACTGGCGTTCATGACAAATTGGCTGGCAGCGTGTGGGATAAATTATTTTTTATTAGAGCATTAGTGCTTGGATTAAGTATTTAACCCTTGTACTAAAGAACTGTATCCTTGCGAGGGTATCAGTCTTCAAAGACAATCTCAGTGCATTTATTTTTAAAAGACATACGTACAAACAGTTGTTTCCCCCCTTCTCTTTTTTCTTTTCTATCTTTTATTTGGCAAGGTAAGCTGAGGATGGCAACCTTTTACAAGAGACAAACCAAAGAGGTCCTGATCAACCTCTGTGAGGAAAGAGGTATTGATGTCCTGGACAAGTCCAAGGAGCTGCTGATAAGGGCATTGTTGGAGAGTGACCAGGAGCAGCAGAACTACACAACAGAGTCGGGAAGTGATGTGGATTTAGCTATCCCAGAGAGGACTGTTAACCTTGGATCCTCTCAGCATGAGAATACTACAGTGCAGGAAGACCGTACTTCTTCCCTGCAAAAGGATTTACAATTGTTGGGTTCAGATGACCCCCAGCTACGTCTTCAATTGATTTCGCAGCATCAGGAGAGGGAGGCACAGAGGGAGGCAGCCGCAGCAGCTACAGCTGAGAGAGTTGAACGGCAAGCCCAGCGTGAAATGGAAGCCGCAGCAGTTGAACGGCAGGCGCAGAGCGAATTCGAAGCTGCAGCCGCAGACCGTGCATTTCAACTGGAGTTGGCAAAGCTCCAGCACCAGACCCAGTCTCCACAGTCCAGTGAGTCCAGAGAGGGTCCGTTTGCTTTGCATGGTTCACCCAAGTTTCCTGTCATGGACAATGATAGCAATTTGGACACTTTTATGTTAAGTTTTGAAAAGTGCTGCAGACAGTATCAGTTGCCACAGGAGCAGTGGGCAAGATACTTGACACCTGGATTAAAAGGCAAAGCCTTAGATGCCTTTGTTGAACTACCACCAGAGCTTGAAGGGGACTATGATGCTTTGAAACAGGCTCTGATTAAGAAGTTTAACCTCACGCCAGAGGTGTATCGCAAAAAGTTTCGAGCGTTGCAGAGAGGTCCCACTGACAGCTACTCAGACGTTGTGAGTAATCTGAGAACCAGTTTTCGCCAGTGGATTAAAGGACTGTCGGTTACCAAATTTGAGGAGCTGGAGGATCTTATGGTAATGGATCAGTTCATTAATATCTGTCCTGGAGATGTGCGACAGTTTGTATTGGATCGGGAGCCAAAAACAGCGCAGAAAGCAGCAGAAGTCACAGACACCTATGCAGCCAACAGGGTGCCAACATATCCAAAAGGTCCAACTCTACAAAGATCACCAAGCTGGAAGGATTGTCACCACAGGGAAGCAGCACCACAGAATTTCAAGGCTGGGGAGAATTTGTCTGAAAGGCCCAATGTGAGCGTAAACCATGAAGATACATGCAGATGTTTTATATGTAACCAGATGGGACATGTAAGAGCTTCCTGTCCAGAAAGAAAGGGACCAGTGTCACCTGTCAATCCAGTGGTAATGTTCGTATCTGGTAAGACAGAGAATTTATGTCATCATATGCAGACAGTGACTGTGGGGGATAAAGTTACTCAGGGGTTATGGGACTCAGGAGCTTACTTGTCTCTGGTGCGTCCAGAGATGATTAACTTTGGGGACATTATTCCTGGGAAGACTTTATTGGTAAAGGGAGTGGGTAGGAGTCATCCACGGGTGCCTGTGGCTAATATTTACTTGGATTGGGGTGTGGGTAGAGGTCTGAGGGAAGTGGGGATATCCAATGAAATTCCTGTCAATGTGTTACTGGGGAATGATTTGGGGAGAATGGTCTCTGCTTTTGTGCCAAATGATCCGGTCTCACTAAGTCCAGCCGCGCTGGAATGTGACCAACCACTGCAATCAGTAAAGGGAACAGGTAACAAGGGGCAAGGTAACTGGGAGGGAGGGCTGAGAGACCAGAGCAGATGGCCGTCAGTGCCAGAACCAGTATTGCCTAACGGTATGAATGGAGAGAGGGATCCCCCAGTTCACTCTCTGGTAGAGTCAGGTATAGTACCTGTAGGTAGGGATTGTCACAGTAGCTGAAAGGGAGGGCTGAGGGACCAGAGAGGGTGTCAGTCAGCGCCAGAACCAGTACTGTCTATATGTGTGAATGTAGAGGGGGAGGAAAGGTATCCCCGAGGTGATGTTCTGGGTAAAGTACCCATAGTAGAGAGGGATTTTCAGAGTAGGATCCCTGATCCTGTGCCCAATCTGCCTGAGGTCCTGGATAGCAGTCAGGAATTAGTGCAGGAATGTGTGTGGCAGGTGGTAAGGGCTCAGAGCAGGGTCCTAAAGGAGGTTTCCACTCAGACTGAGGGAGAAGAGGGTAGCTGTGGACATGCGGTAGCGCCAGTACCAACCTCAGTGGTGAGTGGAGAAGGAAGAGCAAGGGTTAAAGAGGGACAGCTAACAGAGCTAGGAGTGTCCCAGGTAGATGAAAAGAAGGCAGCTATCCCTGAGGACCAAACCATACCAGTAACAGTCACTGGTTTGTGCCAGTCTAAGAGGGAGCAGGGATATGGTGAGCAGGAAGGCAAGGAAAGGGTTAAGAGTGACCAGTATTTGTCTGAGTTTAGACCCAGGGGATGGGGAACTTTAGACCCACAGGATACAGGTAGCAGTGAGGATAAAGGAGGATCTGTCCAGCAGGAGAGTGTGTCAGAGGGAGGACAGATGCCTGAGGTTAGGAGTGGCTGGGTACAGTCCCCTACATATCACTGTATTCCAGGTGGTGAATACAGAACTGTACCTGTCAGCGCACAGAGTGGTCACACAGATGGTAGTATGGGTGGTTTTCTCTCTATATCGGAGTGTGTACAGACTGAGCATCAAGAGGTTAACCGGTCTACTTGGGTGAGTGAATGTGAACCCAAACACAGTTCTCATAACCACAGTAAAGAGGATGGTGGTTTTGTAAAAATGTGCAGGTGGAATCACATTGTGGAGCAATATGATTTACATTCACCGAACAAAGGGAATGCAGGTGGATATTCGTGTCTATCAGAACCACCTGATTATGGACGCAGTAGGAAGTGACCTGTGAGTCACACCCCGTGCGTCAATTTTAAAGGGGGAGGTGTCAGGAAAGTGTGTAGTGACTTGGCAAGAATGGTTTAACTATTGGTATTAGTTCTTGCAAAGGACCAATAAAAATACCATTCCACCCTGGAACAGTCCTATTGTTTATATTACGATTAGTGAAGCATGGAACCAGATCTCCTTTTCCAGACAATGTGGGGCCGAACCTTGTATCTGAAAATCTCTTCAGCTAGGGGACTGGTGGGTCATTTTAAGGAGGTCATTTTAAGGACAGCCATACATGGAAAATAAATGTATTTCGGTATTGGAATGTGTAAAATAGAAACCAATATTATATTTATGAATGAAACAGAAGGCCCCTCAAAATGATACCTAACATGGAGCCCTTATTCCCTTGCCAAGGCAAGTTATTAATATCTTGGGAAATATGGATTACACACAGGTCATGTTTGGTATTGGAGGAATTGATAATTAATACAGGAGAGGAATATGTGGTCAATATCCCAATACAATGTACATATCTACATTAATATGGAATCTGCCTGAGGGGGAATGAATGCTTTTGGCTAGTCGTAAATCTGGACATTCATAGACACTCCCACCTCGTCCATACCAGGAGGGGGTGGTTCATCAAATGGTTTAAAATATCATTGTAGCCTCTATAACTTTGTTCATACTGAGGGGACATGCTAAAAACATGTGTATGGACCCGATGTTTCTTCCCGCCCCGGGATACAGGACTTCTTCTAGTGAGTAGGGTCTGAATATTTTATCCTTTTTATTTAATATAACTGTTGTAGTTATTGTATGTCATTTTTATTATAACACCATTTTATTTTTGTATTATATGCACTGTCCACCTTTTGGAATATTAAATCTAAAATTTAATAAGTTTTGTCTTTGATGCTCTAAAAGAACTCAGTTAGCCTCTGATAAGTTTATATGTGGTTGAATGGAATGGAATGTTTTGCAGTGTAAATGCTAATTAACTCTGTGACTGCTTGTGAAGGACTGATGCTAATTAACCAGTTAGTTGCTGGAGTGAATGGTGTAGTGTTAACCATTTAGCTGCCAGGACAGGGGTGTGCATAGTCAGTGAGAGTCAAGAGTGTTTTTGGGGCGTCTTTAAGGCCGTAACTTAAAGTGGTGGCAGATCACGTGCCCAGCGAACTGGCGTTCGTGACACATGCCTTCATCAATTACCTTTCTCAGTGAACTATTCCTTTAATGCATTGATTGAAGACCAGGAAGTAAAGGACCTTACCATCCATCCTTCAATCAATCGACCAGGAGGTGAGTATATTTACCATGCATACGTTCCACCTCTGGCTCCATTAACAAGTCCTGACCGCTTCCGGGTTTAGTTTAACAATAGTGTGCATGCACCAAAATGCGCGCTATTGCATTCCGATTGTGTCCGTTTCTGTCAAAAACTGACAGTAACGCACAGCATGTCAGTTTCTAGTGTGAATGAGTCGTACTATTTTAAAATTGTCGTGGTTGGTGTTTAAATCAGAACTAAACTTCAATTTTTTAAAACCTAGTGTGAAAGTTTTTCTCCCCAGAACACCAATACATTGTAAGATTCTTCTCTAGTAAGTTGCATTTAGTACATGTGAGAACTAGATTCTGTAAATACGAAGGCTTTCATGTTGTTACCAGTACAACCAACAGCCCATGAAGTCATCAAAGAACCACTGACCCCAGTATTCACTGTCTCTATGCACAAAGTGTTTTCTATTCAGATGTCTCCACACCAATATGGTAGTCCCTGATAAGACTTTGAAAGCTGCTTGTTACCTTGCAGTTAATTTACCAGTGAGTTGCTGAAAAATAAACTGAAGGGTAACAAGCAGCTTTCAAAGTCTTCTCAGGGACGTCCATATCCCATTTTTTTTCTATTATTCTTTTCCTAGCAAAGGATAAAGCTTCCAAATGTAGCTGGATTCTCTGCTTATTCAGTGTTGGCGCACCGGGTAAGGCACCAGGTTTAAAAAATACACAGTACAGAAGGTCACAAGTTCAATACTCCAGATATACCTTTTTTACCATTTCTATTATATTCCATGCAAAAGATAAAGCTTCTAATTGTACCTAGGATTTCAGCTTATTCAGTGGTGGCTTACCTTGTAAGATGCCACGTTTAGACACATACAGTTCAGAAGGTCATGGAGTTTGAATCCCCAAACATATCTTTATTTTTTGTTTCCATTATGTACCTAGTACAATATTCTACATGTACCAGTGGTTTATATAGTGCCCCTCTTAGCCTAGAGGTAAGAGCTCTGCTTTCAGCAAGACAGGGTAAATGTACAGGTTGCAGGTTCTATTCCCCAGACTTTTATTTTTGCTGAAATGTAAGTATTCTGTTTCTTACATCCATGCTATCTTTGAAATACACTGCAAAGACTCGTTTTCTGTTTGTATGAAAAGTAAACGATTATATCATTATTAGGACAGGAGCATTGAATGTGTTTGAAAACAAAAAACTGAAATCCCTGTTCTGTGTCAGGGAGAAGGAGGATCTCTGTGCTATAATGTGATTTGCTGTCAGCTTCTAGGAAGCAAGGCTGCAGCTTCCTTGTTTTTGATCTGTTGAGCTCTACAGAGCATGTGCCTGTACACAGACACTTAGCTAGGGGTTTACCCAGCTAAGGTGGATTGTGGGAGCTGACCCCTAGTACTCACAGGTTATTTTCATAAATCACCCAATGGCCACAGCAAAGGGAGAGGTGAGACACAGCTTGTTGTATGTTTGTGAATGTGCTCTATTTGGACAATGTTTTCTGGAGACTTTATTTCCCCTTTAGACTACAACTCATCCATCATCCATTGTCAGATAAATTTAAATAAAATCTGCATCATTCAGGGCAGCAACGAATGCTAAAAAATGCATGGTTATACTACTCAAGGTTGTTGGTAGAACTACACCTTCCTAAATCTCTTATTTGAAGTAATTCAAGCCATTTGAGGCAGCAATGGATATGTCACAACACAGTTAAAATGATCTTGGTTGATGGTTAAACTACACTTCCAGCATTTCTTACCAAGCATAGCTTTGTTGTAACATCTTTGTTGCTGCCCTAAAAGATGCAATTATGGTAAAATGAAATAACTCTATACAGTTAGACATGTGGAGTTGCAGTTTAACCATCAAACAGAATAAATACATTTGTAGGGACATCATTTCTGCCCTAAATGTTTATTAAAGGGCATGTCCACCCCAAAAACGGAAATTTAACCCCACATTGGCCCCACTCTGTAGTGTACAAAAATCCTTACCTTACATCCCAGCTCCTTATGGTTGCCATGCTATGTCCCTCCAAAGTCGAGGAAAGTGTAGTGTAGGAAGCTCTGTGTGACTCATCCTGCACCTGTCTCAGCCTTAAAGGGTATGTCCACCCTAAAAATGTTTTTTTAATATAAGATTCCCCGTCCCCCCAGCCCCAACCGCTATATTTATATTTTTAGAAAGTGCCCCAAACTCTACTTACCTCCCCTCTTTCCTCCGCTGCGCTGCCGGCCCTCTGCTTGCGAGAAAATGCAAGCAGAGGGGCGGGACCGGCAGTCGCGTCTGTGACTGGCTGAGCGGCAGCCAATCAAACGCAGCTGCCAGGAGTGCATTTCAGCGGGGGAAAGAGGGAAGGTAAGTAAAGTTTGGGGAGCTTTCTAACAATATAAATATAGCGGTTGGGGCTGGGGGGACAGGGGGAATCTTATAGTTAAAGGGTTTAAAGCTAGGGGGAGGGAATCCTGAGAGGGAGGGAGAGAAGGGCTGCAGTACGCATGCCAAACTTCTCCCGGAAGCCAGGTAGGAGGCAGAGTCCTATATGGACTCTGCTATCCTCCTGGTGGGCAGTTTTTGGGACTTTGGGGGGGACTACAGGAGAACCATATGGAGCTGGGATGTGAGGTAAGGATTACACTACACGATGGGGCCAGTAGTTGGGGGATTATAGTTTTGGGGGTGGACATGCCCTTTAACCTCGGCAAGGTCTGAGGCATGCGCAGGAGAGTCCCCCCCTTCCCGTTTTCTTTTCCCTCCCCCTAGCGCAAAACCCCTTGGTGATATTATAGTTATTGGTCCCCCAGCCCCCGATAGTTACTTACCTTCCCTCTATCCTCCGGCGTTCTGAGCAGCCGGCATCCGCATCTCTGATTGGCTGCCTCTCAGCCAATCAGGGACGCAGCTGATGGTCCCGCCCCCTGCTTGCATTTCCGTGTAAGCAGAGGGCCGGGACTGTGCGGCAGAGGATAGAGGGAAGGTAAGTAACTATCGGGGCACTTTCTAACAATTCTATTACGGCGGTTGGGGCTGGGGGACCAATAACTATAACATATAAAAACTTCAAAAAAGGGGTGGACATGCCCTTTAAACAAGTTATTAAATGGGCCTTCTGACTAAATCACAGTAAAGGAGTTTAACGCTAGGAGGTCTTAGAACTCCATGTGTCCTAGCGTTTTTAAAAAGGTTTGTTACAAAAATGCACCAAAAAAAAACGACCTAGTGTGAACGAGTCCTTAAGTGATAAAAAAAACGGCATTTGATTATGTCACAACACATGGTTAATACAATCTTAGTTGATCTAGAACTACAAATCCAAGCACCCTTTACGAGAAAAGTAATCAGTAATCACTATGTAACCAACTGTCTGAACTACAGACCCCAACATTCCTTAACACCTGGTTAAAGGGCATGTCCAACCCCCCCCCCCCCACTACTGGCCCCATTGTATTGATTAAAAGATCCTTACATCCCTGCTCCTTATGGTTCTCCAGCAGTGCTTGTCCAAAGTCCAGGAAACTGAAGAGTAGTAGCTGTCTTCCTGTCCAAAAGATTTATGCCTCTTCTTTGTCCTCTGAGAAGTCAGTGGCAAGCGCAGAAGAGCTTTTCCCCCCTCTCCCTCCCATCATTCGGATCCATCCATGGCTTGCCATCCACTTAGCTTTTAATCAATTTTCTGTAGTGTAGGGCATCCCTGTCTTCCTCGAACTGCTTTATTATTTTTTTAAAAAAAGATTTAGAACGCTACTTACAGCCCTTTGTTCCTGCCATTGATGACAGCCGCTTCTGTGATTGGCTGCCTTTCAGCCCCGCTTGGTTTGTTGGCTGGAAATATTGTATGTTGTGTACCCTGCCTTACTATTAAAGGGATGAAGTTGGAGAGTATGCATTTAAAGTTGATGTTTTAATTAAGTAAATGGGAATGGTGTTAAGTGCAATATTTCTAGCCTTCGGGCCTAAAGGTGATTCTTGCACTGAAGTTCAACTTCAAAGGGTATGTCCATCATATTTTACAAGTTTCTTTTTTACTGTTTTACTGAAGAACAGGAGGTATATGCACTATCTCTTACCTCCTGTTCTTCAGTAAATCTTGCAGGAGAGCAGGTGAAACTTACCCGGAAAGTTCCAGCACTGCAAAGAGACTCAGACGCGGCTGAAAGCCTCCAACACATCCCCTCCAACACACGTCGGAGACTGTCAGAGAAGTCGGCGCTGGAGCGATCCACTGGAAAGTTTTTCCTGAAAGATTTACTGAAGAAAGGGAGGTAATCATGCATTTACCTCCTGTTCTTCAGTAAAAACAGTAAAAAAGAAACTTGTAAAATACGATGGACATACCCTTTAACTGTCCTATGTGCTCTGGTTTATATAATACTAATGTTCTATTTTGTATACTATAACTTAAACTACACAACTATTGTGTAAATAATTAATACTTGTGATAGGCAATAAATACACAATTTTAAAAAATGTATTTCATGTTACAATTCTCATATACTGGAAGGAAATGGTGGGAAGATGAAAAGCAAAGAGTAGTCACACAGCACCATGGCAACTGATCAGTGCTTGCTTATTAATAGAAGGAATGAATTGTGATGGCAGAAATCTAGCCCCATATTTATAAGAGCACACATTTCTTGTGTATTATAGCCTTATAAACCGTGTTTACCTATCTCCTTACTGTAACATGACTCAAAAAACGTGTGTATTACAGAAAAAATGCCCTGGTTACATTATCATATCGTGGTAGTAAAGGCTTGTACACACGTGCGAATTATGTGGGCCAGGAGCATCTGACAAAAGACAGATTATCTCCCACCATTTTGTGTGTGTTTTTTGGCATTCATCGATGATCACAACTGGAGCTGATGGGCCTGACATACATGTACAATTGATGGTCACTTCTGACTATCAATATCACACTTGTGTAACAGGCCTTTAGGTTACAACCCAAATTATGAGAAATCAGTAACACACACAAGTTGAAGCAGGGTTTTAACCTATTTATTTGTGCCAGCATCTATAACACACAATGTTCAGTGGAAGAAACCTTTGTCAGCTATACCCAAAATGTTGTGTGTTGCATATTGGCATACATATATGGTTCAAAAACCATGCTTTAATCTATGAGTGCAGGTCTGTTTTTTTCATTTTTTATAGACACACTACAGTGTGTCCAGGAACGGCATATTGGCAGTGCTGGGAATGTATGCTGCATTTTATTTCCAGTATAATAGCAATTGTTCTTCCATGTGGACACAGAACACCTTGGTCACTTAAAATGTATCTATTAATTTTATTATATAGTGTTGAAATTATTCTGCAGATGTAGTTTTCAGTTAATTCTTTTAAATCAGGTCCTATCCCCATGAATTTACAATGTAAATATTTCATCTCACACACAGCTTATCAACATGTTGCTAAGATTGTGTGTGTGGAGGGGGTGGGTGGGCATAGTGAGCAATTCATCTTACATACACACAGCTTATAAGCATGTTCTTATGGGGGGAGCGGCATAGGAACTCCTTGCAGATTTGGACAAAGGACTATGTTGTTGCAAAGCATCAGTGTTAATCACTAAACTAATTAAACCTATATTATGTATTGTTAGTTATTTTCTCTCTTTTTACATTGTAAATATTTGGATTAGAGTAATACATTTAGTAGTCCCAAATTGTGTTAATAAAGTTTAAATAGAAATCTAGAAAAGGTTTCTGTTTAGCAAACTGCTTCTCTCAAGAAAGCAGCTTCATAAACATAAGGTTGTTTTCGCTCATTTAACTTAACACAACTTAGGAAGAACTTTCCTCCAAATTATCATAGTTAATTTTAACAAGCATGGTGCCATACCCAAGGACTGACAAGAGTCATCTTAAGAAAAGAAAACTGACAAAGTAAAGGAAAAGCGAGGCTCTCTTTCACCCAGATACACCCCATCCACATGTTCCAAGTATTTATTCTTGTTAAGGCTACTGGGAAACAATTGTTCGTTGTTGTGGTCGTGTTGTTACTGGTGGTTTCCGAGTGTTGCCACCAGGAAAATGCTGTATGCAACGTTTTCCTAGAGACAAAACGTCTAGAACCACCAGTAAAAGGCGTCCAGAATGACGCTTGTGTGAGAGTAGCCTTAGTGTTCTATTGTGCTCTAAAAACAAAACCTACAGTGCACTGGATACAGGTAGGCAAAGTAAAGGTTTGATTTGTTTAAAACATATTACAACATATGTATTATTTTATTAACAAGTGTTCACATTTTAAACATAGTTGCCAAAAGTCCCTGATTTTGCAGAAGAGTCCTACATTCAACATTGTCCCATTTTTGCCCTGCAGGATGTTCCTAGAAAGCAGAAAGATGGAGAAATTGCCAAGGGTCCTGGTTATTTTGTGAACACAGCCATTTAAAGGACAACTCCACCATCATGACATCTTATAGAAATAATAACCCCTTTAAAATGTTGAGCTATGCTACCTTGTCCTCTGAAATCATTAGCTTATGCTTGCTATGCTTTTGGGTGCCCTGTGGAAACTATGGGGTAGCGTGTGTTAAAGGCTATATTTGGATGCAGGCCCTCAGATAGTGCAACCTAGTGCAGATCTTAGTACAAGTGGACAGCAAATCACACTTTTGCATGCGGTATTGTCCACTCTAGTGTGACCTCATCCCAACAGTTGATAACTGGAAGAACCAGGAAACAGAAAAAGGGGCAACATTTCAGGTTAGTCATATATTCAGATGACTATCACAGCTTTTTGGTTTTGGGGGGTGATTTACCTATATATAATGTTTTTGCATTTTTTACATCTTTGGAGAGCATGCGATATTTTTTGGCAAGCCATGCACTCCAATTTCAGTATATTGTGCAAATTGTAGTGCAAATGGACAGTAACGTGCATCCTCAAAGTGTATTATGTTATCCAGGACCCCCCCAAATGTGTAAGAAATTATACTTACAAAACCTCCACGATCCACCGCTGTAGCTCCCTGCTACTCCCAGGTAAGGATGTCGGTCACGGCTGTGACAGTGATATCACGGCCAATGGCTTACTGCCATAACCGGACGAGCCTCCACTGCTGCTACTTGTGAACAGAAAAGGCAAATAGCAGCAGCAGGGGAAGGGGAGAATGCAGCAGAAGCTTGTGGTTGTAAGTATAATCTCTCCCACTGGGAGATATTATAAACTGAGGGGGGTCCTGCATATTCTATTTGTTTCTGTGGGGTGGCCATTCCCTTTAAAAAGCACTGGTAAACGTTTGCACCTCTTATTAAACAAGCCCTGTTTCTAGGTAGGAACTAGACATTCATTTAACACTAAAACAGCTTCAATACTACCAGGCGTTGCGGTTGCTCTCACAGTGACACAAACATCTGGAGAAGATAACGCACAACTGCTAGGGTCACTGCTCTGGAAATGGGCGGTAAACGACTTGTGCGTCCTGTCCGCAAAGCTAGCTGGATACATGTCTCTATCGCAGGAAACCAGCCCCAACACTACTGAATGCCCGCGCTCTGCTGCGTTACACACTCAGACTAACTAGAAACCCTTTTTTTTATCCTTCCGCATCTTCACATATTTATATACTCACTGTGCCGCGCAACGTCATGGAAAGATATACGTCCGAACAGTTAGTGTCTGTACACGTAACGCAGGTGGGCGGAGCTAAGAGGGAAAAGCGGGAACGCGCACACCTCCTCCAGCCGTGGCCCTAAGGGAGGACTTAGACGTCATAAGACGGTGAGCGAGCGCCCACCGGGATCACGTGATATTCAAAGGCAGATCAGTTGAGGGGAGGGGAATGCGCGCTGCCTGATGGGAGGTGACTGGACCAGTGGCTGAAATAAATGAATAAAATAATAAGGCGAGAAGAGAATCATTTGAGATTTTTTTTGCTATTGGGTAACCCCTTTCTCCTGCTCGCACTGTACTCAGCCAAGCTCCTCCTAGTTCAGTGACATTGCCAGCCGAGTCCCCGATGAATTTCCCCTCCTCTCACTGACTGGTCTTAGCCTGTGCGCAGGGGAGAGCGGGCGCCCAGTGTGTGAGGCGCTTGAGGGATTTCTACCGCGGGCTTTGTGTCCTCGCTGGTGTTCCGTCCGTTGCTGTGGATACTAATCCACCTCCTGCTCGGGTGTCTGCCTGAGCCTGGATTGTATAGAAGCCGCGAGAAATTGGACCCTGACACCTACCCTCCATTTGCTTTGGTTTCATTCGGCTACTTCATTACCGGGGCTCCCCCTCCTTCTCATCTCCTTCATCACCACTCCCCTGTTCCCTCCCTTCTTTCTGCCCCCCTCCCCGCATCGCTCCGGCTTCACTAGCAGCTCCCGGCCACCGTCACCAGCTGCTGCCTGCAAGCAAGGAACCTGACTGCCGGGGGAGGGGGAACAATCATGCTGTGAGGGAGCCACCCGGTCCCACGTTATGTACCTGGGAAGCCGCCAACAGGTAAGGGAACCTTAGCGGGAGGGCAGTGCCCGGTGGGTCTCCTCCATGTTTCTCTCTGTCCTTGTCTTTATGGGTAGATTCTGGGTTTCCTCTGTCCTTTGCGCTTAGGACCCTTCCACCTGTAGATTTCCTACCACAAGCCAGTGGTGATCCCCATAGGCAGAGTTCAGATGGATGGAATGACCGGTCTTCACTCTGATTAATGACCTGCCAAGGGACGGATTATCGGGTCATCCTGGCTCATCATACTCCCGTGAGGGCGACATCTTGTGTGTGGGTATCGGAGGGATGCACGGCCTCTGTCTCCGGTCCCATTCGGTTACATAAAGTAGTTTAATATGTCGCTGTGACCTTGAGTCCCCTCAGCACCGTGATGTGATCAGGCTATGGACTCCCATCCTTACTAGCAGGGGACATGGAGGTGCCACGAGCTGGATTATCCCATGTGTTTGCATCTCTCTGACAAAGACAGATGACAGTCCAGTGAATAAGGTTTGCAGGCAATGCCAAGGACCTGACTGTGAGAATCATTTTCTAGGGGGCTTTTTACTTGGCATTAGGCAGTTTGAGTGGGCTCAGTGTTTCATGACACCATATATATGATGACAGTGCTGCATTCCGTCCCTTTTACTTAAATGAGCTTTGGATAAATAATTGTTGACAATATGGAGCCATTCTGACCATTCCAGGTGTAATACAACATTCCTGGGGAGCCAGTTGCACATGCATCAGTAGAAACCCCTTTAAAAAGTTACTTGCCAGATGTAAGTTTCTAGACACATTGGATCCTTGGCTCCAGGGATTCGCCCAGCCCTGAATTTAGCATAGCATTGAGTTTGTACCGGCATCCAGGTTTTTATTGTGTTATCAAATACATGGTAATGTTTATTAGCAAAACATGCTAAATTTATGGTAACTTCTGAATTAAAAATCCCCTATAAGTTATTGCCCATCATCAAAATTTGATATTATTGGAGTATTGGTTACCTGCTGTTACTAGTCTTGTTTACTGCAGAGCTGTCATGTCTGTTAGCTTTCCTATATTTAAATATTTCTGGATTTGCTGGGAATTGTAATTAATCAACAAACAGGGTGCAGGGGAGGCAAAGTTTCTACTGAAAGAGACCCTTTCAATTTTGTCTTAAACCACCAAATGGTACCTTCAGTATACAATATACTTGAGCATCATTTTGGATATGCTATTTATATTCATGGATATCCCCTAATTGCAAGGAAAGTACTGGATAATTAAACAGGTACTCAGCACACTTGACAGAATTGCTGCAGTATCAAAAATAAGACAAAAATAAAAAACGGGCACAGTGAAGACATTTTTTTGAGTACTCGTCAGAATGTCTATTTTTCTGTCTAACTGACCTTCAAACTGCATGTTTTATTCACCCTTTAAAATTATTTGGTAATGTGGATTTAGCATTTTCTATTATACAATATCATTGTATGCAACACAGCATTTTAAAGTCATAAACAATTCTTTCTGCAAACAGGAAAACAGTTTGTTTTTGATGAGTTATTAAAAAAAAAAACATTTAAGGTGTATATCAATGTATGTAAATTTAAATAATGACACACATTGTTTTGAATATTTTGGACACAAGGGAATCCCCCTGCGTGTCAATGTATTTAGTGAACCATGAGTTAATACAATTTACAGAAGCCAATAGATCAAATCGCGAGAAAGGAGAGTCAGGGAAATTTGTAGGAACATACAGGGTTATTCAATAAAAGTTTTTATCGTTAAAAATGGTGCTAATTCTGCCCCAACCAATCAGATGTTGGCTTTCAAATGTTAACTAAGATCTGATTGGTTGGGGCAAAATTAGCACCATTTTTAACAATAAGAATTTTTTTACGAATCTCCCTGCTAGAATTAAATTGTGACTTAGTCTTTGGCTTATTATTTTTTAGATGGACCCCCTGGTGACCAAGTCTAACACTGCACTCCGTCCTACAGTTTTCTAGCCCCTTCTGCATTCTAACTTAAATCTAAAAATTGACAAGATTAGCATGAATGCTTTAAACTGGTAAATGTTTTAAATCAGACAGAGTGAAATGGAGCTCTTAAGTAACTTGCAATGTAAATTTTATTCTGCAAAAGGAATTTCATTAGTTAAAAGGCATGTATTTTTTTAATAGAGGTCATGCTTTAGGCCTTTTCCATTTAATCTGCATTTTTCTCCTGAGTTATCTCAGAAAGGCAAATACAGAATGGGAGAGGTGAAACCTCTAATCACTCAGATCTCTGTGTAAAAATAGCACAGAGGGATTTACTACAAATTACATTCTGCAATCAAGAGGTCAAATGTCAGGAAGTGACCAGTTGTAGTATTGCAACCTGGGACTTACCAGTATAAAAGGCTTTCCTGTATGTTTGAGGATTTTGTTTTTATTACTTAACTCCTCATGTTATGTTTATTTATATGCTTTTTTTTGTCAGCCACTAATTCCTCAGGTGATCTGGTCTGTTTAGCTTTGATCGGTTTGCTTTGAAGCTACCCTTTAATCTACAACTTCTTCAAAGGTTTAATCCTGTTCAGAGTAGTCTGGTGATTGTCTTTATTATAGATTGTAGTATATAAAATATGCCCATATGCTGGTAACCTGTAGCATTACAGTTTCAGTGCATTTTTAAAATTAATACAAACAAAAGTCTTGTGCTGTATTAAACATTCATGAATGCTAATGAATTTTAACATGGAATCGCTGTTTCTTTTTTGGGACCTTGTTCATTTTGTCCTTGAAAGTTTGGTGTAAGACTAAGTAGTGGTTCAAAATATTTAATCTCTTGCAAAACTTGCAAATGTTGCTCCTGTGCACCACTAATTGCACGGCTTAGACGCAGTAACATTTGAGCTCTAATTATGAGTATTATTATTTATCACAAATACGGTAGTATAGTTTGGCATTTTACTGTCCCAGAAAAATGTACATTTCCACTTCTGTTTATTCCTTTGCTTTGGCTTTTATTTTATAAAATTTAATTCTATTATGAAAAAAATATATAATGATTTTTGTTCTAAGTTCTATGTGTTTTTATGGTGCTTTTCTGTTTGTACAATTGGAGGAAATGATCCAGAATATATTATGAGAAACATAATTTCTTGTATTGTTAAAAACAGACTCCTCCAATCTGTATATTGGCACACACATTGACGCTACCATTGAGTATCATCAATAACTGTGGTAATCCCGTCAGTACCATCTAAATCACTATAACGACTATTTGCAATGCCAACTCTGAATGTATGTGGCATTGGAGCTAGTCATTTCTCTCTTTTGCAGGCGGACCCCTGTACTAAAGTTAAGGTAGTCTACGTTTGTTAGGTGTATGCCAGTGATCTCCCTATACTTTATATAGGGAGAATGCTTGTGACTGTGTGTAGCCACATCTTTCAAAGATGAGACATAATCTTATAGATACTATTTGTCATCTCAGAAAGAGTGGTACTGTGTGTGTCCAGCTTAAAGCATTGTACACAGCGGATCACAAATGTCTTCTATGACAATCAAGCATGTGTGAGGACATCTGAAAGCATTTAGTGATCCATTCTACTGGTTCACTAAGAAATGTTGGGAAGTGACGTGCATTGTTCTCCTAAACTATGTCCGGATCGGTTACACCCTCCCAACATGTGTTTGAGGTACACAGAACAAAAAATTGTCTTTTGAAACCATCATTCCTACAAAATGTATCTTGTGATTCCTGTATACTGAAAACCAATGGCATTGCCAGGATCTAGCACGAAACATTGCCAGTTAGAGCCAGCAAACATGTTAGGTTGTTGGCCAGATCGTTAATTTGTCAATTGCTTTTGAAACAATTTTCTAAGCAGGGGTTACAGCTTAGATTATTTGCCCATAGATCTTCTTTACAACTGCTTGATTTTAAGATTGGCCAGATTAATAACCTGCAATAACCAATATAAAAGAGAAATACCTACTGCTTTATATATTGGATGCTTGGACAGAGGACTTTGGATTTTCGAAAAAGCAGCTATAGAATATAAAGGTTGGTAGAAATATATAATAGGCAACCCTTTCCATGAGTGTCAAATTTCTGTTTAAAAGTTATATAAAAACAACTATATTCTACATTTTAAAGGGCTTGTCCAGCCTAAAAAAACTTTTCATAGAAATGTACACCACCACCACCCCAAGTGACTTAACTAACCCGGTCCCTCGGCCGCTCCGCACTCCTGCCTGCGCATCTTTCTTGTTGTAGCGCTAATGTGGTCACAGAGCCTCACTGCTCCTGTTTTTGCAAGAAACTAGCTCGAAACAGGAACGGGGTGGCGGCGAACGTCCTGGTTTGGAAAGCCGCTTCAAGGGCATTTTTAGCATGTATGGATAATGCAAAACTGGGGTTTGGGGGTGGTGTACATTTCTATGAAATTTTTTTTTTTAGGCTGGACATGCCCTTTAAAGGACAACAATACCCAACAGCCCATCAACCCTCCCATTAGGTCTAACCAGGTAAGCACTTAAATTAATAGCTGGTCCTTGCCCCTGCCAACTGGATAGTCTCTGGACTGAAGTGGGGTGTAGCTACATTTGTGACATTCAATTACATTTTAAGAACAAATAAAGGTAAATCCAGGTGTGAGGACCTAGCAGTTTCATCCCTCATCCAGGGTATACTTTAAATAATACTTTTAAGGGGGGGGATAACATTTTTTACAACTTGACATTATTTATTGGAAACCTATTACAGTATATACTCGAGTATAAACAGAGGTACCTATTTTTACCAGAAAAAAAATATTTAAAGTGATTGACTTGAGTAAAAGTTGAGTGCAGAAATTAGGACCACTACTGCCTTCTGATTCTGTATTGTTTTAAGGCTTTAGTTACCCTTCAAATGGACAGCAGTATTCCAATATAGTAGTCCAATACAGTATTAGCTAAATCCAGTATGGATATTACTGTATGGGAATTTTGCTGTCCATTTAAAGGGCAACTAAAGCCTCAAAACAACACAGAATCCTAAGGGAACAATAGATAAAAACAATACAGAATCAGAAGGAGAATGTTATCTATTGTTGCCTTATGATTCTTTGTTTTTTAGTTGCCCTTTAAATGGACAGCAGATTTCCCATACAGTAATTTCTGTATGAGAATACGGATGCAGCTGCCGGGAGTTCAGACCAGCGAAGGAGAGAGGCATGGTAAGTAAAGATCGGGGCACTTTCTGTGAATAATAGAAATGCGGTTGGGGCTGGGGGAGGGACCAGTACATTATCTCATAAAGGTTTGGAGCTAGGGGGAGGGAGACAAAATCGTGAGGAAGGGAGAGAATGGCTGTAGTGCGCATGCCAAACTTCTCCTGGAGGGGAGACAGGAGGCAGAGTCTTATATGGACTCTGCAGTACTCCTACTGGCCAGTTTTTGGGACTTTGGATGGGGATTACAGGAGAACCATTTGGAGCTGGGATGTGAGGTAAGGATTTTTACACACTACATAGTGGGACCAGTGTTGGGTTAAATTATAGTTTGGGAGGTGGACATGTCCTTTAAACAGCTTGGACCAATTTTACTAGTTGAAATCTTAATAGAAGCAATGTGTAACCAGTCATCACATTTACTTAAGGTGGCCATACATTATTAGAACTTGCCTTCCAACATTCCCGCAACATTTGAGACAACCTGAGTATGGGCACCTTTTTTAAGCATCTAGTCACTGACCTCACTCATTCCCTTTGCCATTCTGTTTTTTTATTTTTGTGAGAGTATCCTTTGTTTCAGATCCCTTTGGTTTGCTTGTATCGTGTTGCGAGTTAGGAACTTCTGACATCAGATGGCGTGTGACAGAAATAGAGTTGAGGTTGCCAGAGAGGCCATCCGTATATATTCTAAACATCTTGGGTATTAGCGGACTTAACACTTTATTGCATTGTGTGTATCCTTGTATGTCTTTTGTTGTTTTCTGTTTAGACTTCTAGATCTGTTATTTTGTATTGGAATGATTCGTATTGATCCTAAATTGACTGACGTGTGTGTGAAGCATTCATGGGCTAATACAAGTCAATAACAGACACAATAATTTACCACACACATATGAGTTGGAGGGAAAGGCCGCAGCTTATTTTATTAATTATTTACATTTTAAATTAGTCAACATAACTTAATCCTTAGCCCTGTTAACGTATAAATTTTCAGCCATCTTGTTTTTGAGCCAGATCATAGCCTTGACCTTTTTAAAGGGGAAGGAGGGATAATAATGCTGCGTCTCTCAATAGCAAGCAGCCCTTTTTCTTATACCTCCAAGCTGCGACTGGTCCTAGGACCGTGATAAACCCTTTACTTGCACAAATTTTTTTTTTATATATAAAAAGTATAAATTCGTACCTTATTTTGTATTTAGTTGAAGGAGGAGCTTCATCCACCGGATAATCTTGGAGTGTACCAGGAATTCTGGGGTGGGTGGGAGATCCTTTCCCTGTCGGCTCCATTGGAAAGGCCGATTTCTGCCGGGAGCTGCTTTTTAAACCCTGCGGCTGCCTCAATTTCATTCACCCGGCTGGCGCCGGGCCAGGTATGTCCCCTGTTACAAAATAAAATTTTTGTAATTTTGTAACAAAACCCTAAACCCCCCCTGACCTAAAGGACATACCCACCCACCCAACTAAAATTTACCCCACAACGCACAATGTGTATCCTTTTCAGGCAACAATTGTGCTGTGTATGAGCATTTTGTCAGCCAAAATGGACGTTTGGTCTGGTTTGTTGTTGATCTGGACGCTCAGGCACGAGCCAGACAGAATGTCTGTTTCAGGTGACAAAGTGCCCATACATGGCACGATTGTTGGCCGAAACAGGCACTTATACACATTCAGGGTTATTCAATAAAAGTTCTTATTGTTTTAAATGGTGCTAATTTTGCCCCAACCAATCAGATGTTGGCTTTCAAAGGTTAAATAAGATCTGATTGGTTGGGGCAAAATTAGCACCATTTTATATGATAAGAACTTTTATTGAACCTCCCTGATTGTGTGTTGTGGGTCGGTCCCCGTGATTGCATGAGTGTATGAGCCTTTAGACCTGTGTATGCTCCAGGGGGTAGTCAATAGTATTAAGGGACAGTGGAAAAAAATTAAAGCCTGGTTAAAATACATCAACTTTGTAAGCCCCAGTTTACTTTACAGTGTAAGCATTGCAGTACAATAAATCTGCAGTTGCCTTTCTTTAAAATATTTACAAAAGGATGTGAAGGTTTTTCTTACCATTATTCAGGGGGTCAGTTGTGAGTTGTTTTATAGTGGTGCAGGTGTTCTGAGCTCTGTCATTTCATGTATATTTACGATTTTTAGTTTAGTGAATGTCCCCTATAAACATTTTGTATTTTTCTCTTAAGTGAATTTCTGGATAAGTTAGGTATTTATTTTGTGGTCCCCATTTCATTATATGGACTGATTAAAAAATATCTGCATGTGGTAGGCACAGTTTCTCAGTAGAGATCTGAGCATCTTTAACCAACCCAACAGCCAATCTATAGAAATTACTGTTAGTAACATTCCAAGGATGTGGTGCATCCTGGGAAGAAGGACTATTAGAACCTGAAATGTCAGCTCACTAATGTCAACAGTAGAGATGGCCGAACTTCATAAAGTTCTGTCCATTTTCGAACTTCAGTAAACGTTTGAAAGTTCAAATTCGGACCCATTAAGTCAATGTCAAGTGGGGGAGTGATAGTTCGAAAGGTCCGGATGATTTACAGTTAAACTAACAATGGTAACTTACTGTAAATATCTCTGGCACCTGGGAAATGGTCTGGGGAGCATGTCACTATCACTTTTTAAAACACTTCTTAAACACGAGCGGGCAATTGTCGGGTTTTGCGCAAGCTACATTTGAGGGTTACCGAATGATACTTTCGAGGGTTACCGAAATCGAACTATACGTTAGAGGATTACCAAAAACAAATGATACTTTCGAGTGTTAGCGAACGATACATTCTAGGATTAGCGAAAACGATCCATACATTCGAGGGTTACCGAAAAGGGAAATAAAAATGTAATTTTAATACATCTAGCAAATAAGTTTGTTTTATGGTGTACTTATCCTTTAATGGGTTTCCCCAACCCACTCCTTTACCCACCTTGTGTTTACCAGAAGCAGCTTTTAAAAACAGCTGATCATAAAGCCACTAGCACCGGCTGGAAACATCTGTCTCGGTTGTATTTAATAGGTACCGTATATACTCGAGTATAAACCGTCCCAAGTATAAACCGAGGTACCTAGTTTTAAATAAAAAAGGCGGAAAAACACATTGACTCGAGTATAAACCGAGGGGGTAGTATTTGCCACTTAAGATGTTTGGAAACTACAACTCCCAGCATGCTTTATTGCTGGGAGTTTTAGTTTTCAAACATCTTAAGTGGCAAATACTTGCAAATAGGGGTAAATCCTCCTTTATTTGTGCATACCGTATGCACAAATAAAGAAGGTTTTACCCTTATTTGTAACTATTGCCCTCCCTGGCATCCGTAGTATTCTCCTACCTTGTCCGGCGGGTGCTCGCTCCACATCCTCAGTGCGCAATCCGGATGATGCGCACTGAGGATTCGGATCGCGCGGCCACCGGACAAGGTAAGAGACAGGTTGACTCGAGTATAAACCGAGGTAAGATTTTCAGGCTTTTTTTAAAGCCTGAAAACCTCGGTTTATACTCGAGTATATACGGTATATGTGCCTGTTCGAACTTGCATACAAATTTAACTTAAAGGAGAACTAAACCCAAAAAATCACAGTTTAAGTTAGAAAGTACTTGCCTCAACATCCTTCTCAGCATGGAAGATTCCACTCAGGGTCCTTTTCTTTACCTCTATGAGCTCATTTTAGGTTCTGTTTGTTCCCCAAATCTGAAGCTGACATTTTCCCTTGCCTGCCAGTACTTTTGACTTGATTACAATTTCAGTGCCTGTGTGATTCCCACTCCCACCTCTTAACCCCCAAGATGTAGGAATATATTAAACCATCAATATTCAAATTGGTGGTGCAGCTGATTAACACTTTCCTAGTAGCAGTGTTGGAGTGTGATGTATTTAGGTCTGGGTATCTAGTGTGTCCGGATCTGAAATAATGTATGTCTCACCAACGGCATTCAAATCCTATAAACAATAAATTGCAGGTGAAACATACAAAGACACTGGTCTGTAGCTGTGAATATTGCAAGTTTATTGCAAAACATGCGTGCTACATGTTTCAGACCCACTTAAGCACTTGAGGAAGGACAAGTGGGGCAGAAACATGTAGAATGCATGTTTTGCAATAAACCTGCACTATTCAGTTACAGACTTGTGTCATTGTATGTTTCACTTGCAATGTATTGTTTAAGTGTTGGAGGGCCATATTTAAAAACTTGCGATACCGCAGGCTTTCATTACTGTACGACCGTGGCAGTAGTTTACCATAACATTCAGTAATAAATAACCATAATGATATTCCACGGGCGGTCATAGATTTTCGTTGGCTATCGTACATTTTTACAAGATTTCCGATAGTGATCATAAATTGATGATCGCCATAATGATCGCTAAAGAAGGCAAAGGAGGAATGTTGGAGGGTAGGAAGAGTGTTTTTATTGGAACCACAAGGGGCAGAACTGTAGGGGGAGGATAGAGAAGTGAACCTGATCTTAGCACAGCTCTGTGCAATGCATTTCTCATCCGTGTACCTTATTAAAATGAATGTTGGAGGGTAGAAAGAGTATGTTTTTGATTCAGCTGTCTGTATAAAAACAACAAACTGTTGTACAGAGCTAAGCTAAGAAATGCATTGCACAGAGCTGTGCCAAGATCTGGGTCATTATATTATCCTCCACCTGCAGCACTGCACCATACTCTATAAGTGTATGTAATAAAGGGGAATATTGGAGGGTATGCCATTTGCCGCTATGCGCCATGTTGTTTATATAAATATACATATTAATAGGAGTTATTTGAGGGAATGCCAATTAAAGGGGCACTGTTAGAAGGGACGCAAACATGTTCTATTAAATTAATGCAGCAGTAGGCCTGTCTGTGGGAAGTTTGTATAAAGAAAATAACTCTTCCAACTAGGGTTCCTACCTTTGCCTTTAAGACCCAAACACATATACAGGCCTATGTATTAAAAGTCCTTATTGTTAAAAATGGTGCGAATTCTAAAATGTATGTTTGCAAATGCGAGAAGCCAGGCTGACAAAATGGGTGAATTGGAAATTATGGCATGAAAAGTATGATGTAATAGGTATAGCAGAAACAGTTGAACAGTTCTCACGACGGGGCTGTAAATTTAGAAGGATATGCCTTGTTTAGGCAGGACCGAGAAAAATGGAAAGGGGGAGGAGTATGTGTTTGTTAAAAAAGAATTGAAGCCAAATTTAAAAGAAGTGGTATGGCGATATGGATGTTAAAGTGGAGGCAATATGGGTGGAATTAGGCAACCGGAAAGGGGGTAATATTATTGTTGGTGTCTGCTATAAGCCACCAAATGCTAACAGAGAGGAGGTGAGTCAGCTTCATATGCAGTTGGCAAGGACTGCAAGTTTGGGGAGTGTACTCATTATGGGGGACTTTAATTACCCTGACATTGATTGGTGTAGTGGAAATGCCATCACAGAAAAAGTTCTTGAATTTGCTGCACGATAATTTTCTCTCACAGGTGGTTGAAATTCCTACTAGAAAAGGAGCTCTGTTGGATCTGGTAATATCTAACATCGTGGAGGCTGGAGCGCATTATAGATATAAAACTGGAGGTTTAGGGAATAGTGACCATGAAACAGTGCTGTTTGGACTTTGTTATCGAAAGGAAAAGTGCGCTGGGTTAACAAAGATTTAATTTCGGGAAGGCAACATTTCCCAGGTTAAAAGTAGCTCTTCAGAATGTCAACTGGTATAATGTATTATCAGGTAAATGTACTCAACAGAAGTGGACTGTGTTTAATGGGATTTTAAGCCAGTTCGCATCAATAAATTTATACCCTTGGGAAATAAATGTAAAAAAAATAAATCCGCGCCCATGTGGCTGAATTCTGATAACTGTAACAAGGAGTGTAAGAAAACAATCAAACTAGCTAAAATTAATAATGAAGTTAGGATAGCTGAACAAAGCATCACTAAGCCTACATTTTTTTTTTTTTAAAGTATATTAATAGTAAGAAGATGAGGACTGAGAATGTGGCACCATTAATTAATGGGGATAAGTTAGTTACGGAGGATGGCGATAAAGCAAATGTCTTGAATATTTTTTTTCCCTCTGTATACACTATAGATATCATAGTGTATAGTAGCAATAATGGTATCAAAGATTCAAGTGCACTTTGGTTAACTGAGGATATGATACAGAAAGAACTAATTGAGGTTAATATTAATAAATCTCCTGGACCGGATAAAATACATCCTCTGGTACTTAGGTAGCTAAGTTCAGTTCTATCTAGGCCATTGTTTCTTATTTTTGCAGATTCCCTCATGTCCGGAGGTGTGCCTCTGGATTGGAAAAAGGCTGATGTTATTCCAATATTATTCCAAAAAGGGTAGTTGTTCACAGCCGGGTAATTACAGGCCTGTAAGTTTAACTTCAGTGGTGGGAAAGTTCAAGATACTGGAAAGTTTAATAAGGGAACATGTTCTAGAGAATGTTTCAAGGACTGACATTATAAGTAACCTGCATGGATTTAGGAGGAATAGATTTTGTCAACTTGCTTGGCTTTTATGAGGAAGTAAGTAGAAAATTAGACTGCCATAGCAGTAGATGTAATTTACTTGGATTTTGCAAAGGCTTTTGATACAGTCCCCCCATAGGCGACTAATGTATAAGCTAAGGTCTGTTGGTCTGTGGAGGCACATTTGTACATGGATAGAAAATTGGTTAATGAATAGGATGCAGAGAGTAGTTGTTAATGGGGCTTCATCACTATGGACTAAAGTAGTAAGTGGGGTGCCACAGGGTTCTGTGTTGGGGCCGCTTCTATTTAATCTATTTATTAATGATTTAGAAGTGGGTATTGTCAGCAAGGTTTCTGTGTTTGCTGACGACACAACTTTGTCGACCATTAAAAACTTCAGAGGATGTGCAATCGTTGCAGGGGGATCTAGATAGATTGTCACATTGGGCTGCTAAGTGGCAGGTGAGATTCAATGTTGGGAAATGTAAGTTGATGCAGTTTGGACTGCGGAATCGCGTACCAAATTGCGAGCGTTATCGCATGTGATTGTGTGCACGATTCTTGTGCGTTTTGCGTTTGCGCGCACATTTTGGAAACACATGCGTTAATGCACCAAAAATGGTGAACCAAATGCGAATGTACGTGCAGTTGTATGCGCATCGGAAATCGCAGGAATTTTCTTGTTCCCACGATTTACATTTTAGCAATAATCGCAGGCGCAAAACGAGCTAGTGTGGCCTCACCCGTAGGCAGGAAATGAGGATATTGCTAGATGGGTTGGACTGGATGGACATATGTCTTTATTCAACCTCAAATACTATACTATACTAATGTAGATTTAATACGTGTTGCAAAGGTGGCCTTTGCCTTTACACTGCTTCCAAAACTACTTCCAGGCTCCAACATTCCCCTTTAAAATGCATTGCACAGAGGTGTGCTAAGACCATGTTCACGTCAATATGCTGCACCTGCAGGTTTGAGCTGTTTTGTTTTTATAAGTGTACCTTGTAAAGTAGTCACTACTGGGGTTGCCAGCTTTCCCTTTAAGACTCAAACACTAAGGGCTAGCCTCCACTAGCGTGTTTTGGATTGTAGTTTGCGATCCGATTGTGCTAGTGGGAGTGCAGGTATGTAATAGCCTATAGGAACGGCCCCACTACATGCGATGTGTTTCCGTGTGCTATTGGAGTGCATGCGATCACCATTTTTTTGTCTGTATTGTATGCGGTCCAATTGTGGAAGCACAACGCCCATGCACGGAACCGAGCACAATCGCGCATTATTGCGAACGTGCGTCCTCCCTTGCACAGCCTCAGGAAATTGCTAAGTTCCATTACATTAAATACATGCTCTATAGCTAAACTGAAATCAGTGCAGCTTGCATTACACTTCTAAGGGCTAGGCCACACAAGTGCGTTTATCAGGCAATTGCAATTTTCGAATTGTATTGAAATCGCAGCAACACACCAAAATTTTGCGATTTTCGGGGTGTGTTGCGATTCACGCATGCATCAGCAATTTGGTAACGTATGCATTTTTTGTGCAATCGCATGCGTTTTCATAAAGACAACGGACAAATCACAAGCGCAAACATATGTAAATCGTGTGCAATTCAGGTGTGTTGCAGTGTGGCCACGGCCTAAGGGGCGCAGGTGTTTTTTCATTAGGTATAGGAAAATGCATGCAATTGCAATTAAAAATGCAGCGTGCAAATTGCAATCGCAACGCACCTGAAAACGTGCGTTGCCGCATTTTCAATGATCTGGAAAAACGCAATTGCATGCGCAAACGCAAGAAAAACATGATAGTGTGGCCTAGCCCTAAATGTACATTTCAGCAATACACACACTAATATAAAAGGTAGAGTGCAGAAATAAACACATACAAAGACAGTCTTGCAGAAATGCTCACAAATATAAAGGGTTAACAAGTTGCTTCCTTAATACATATGTAAAGGGTTAACACCTTCCCCCACTTTGTTTGAGCAGGAAAACCAGCTAATAATAATCACTGCTATGTCTGATGATTGGCTAGGAGACACTGGCAGGTGGGGGCTCTGAGTTTAACTGTTACATGCAGCTTAGCATAAGGGAGTGGGAAATAAACACAAGGTAGCTAGTTAGCATTTGCAGAAGGAGTTTTGGGTCCTGGACCACCAGGAAGAGGTAACACTAGAAGCCAGCAGTGGCATAGATTGCCAGTACTGTTCTATGAATGTTCTATGAAAGATTTCTACAGTAAGAAGCTGAATTCAGAGGTGAGAGACAAATGGTTTTACAAAGTGACAGTTAGAGTCTGTGGAGCTGCCTTTGTATTTTAGGTTTAGTTCTCCTTTAAGAACAGAACTTATCTGATTCTTAACCCAGGGACTGTCGGTATGCAAAAAATCCTTCCATCATAATTTCAAAATGAACCTAAGGGCAAGCCCAGCCTAAAAAGAACTTTTTAGTTCTTTACTAAACTTCTAAACAAAGAAAATAGAACCATAAATTCGAGGGTTACCGAAATTGAACAATACTTTTAAAGGGTATGTCCACCCTAAAATGGAACTTTTTATATAAGGTCCCCCCTGGGCTCCCAGCCCCAACCCCTATTTTTTTTTTAGATAGCCCCCCAAACTCTACTTACCTCCCCTCTTTCCTCCGCCGCGCTTCCGGCCCTCTGCTTGCAAGGAAATGCAAGCAGAGGGGCGGGACCGGCAGCCGCGTCTGTGATTGGCTGAGCGGCAGCCAATCACAGACACGGCTGCCGGCAGCTCACTTCGCCCGGAGGAAAGAGGAGAGGTAAGTAAGAGTTTGGGGAGCTTTCTAAAAATAAAAAAATATCGGTTGGGGCTGGGAAACATGGGGGAAGTGTATAAAAGGGTTTTATGCTAGGGGGAGGGATAGCAGAACGGGAGGGGAGGGAGAGGAGGGAGGAGAGGGGGGGGAGGGAGGGGGAGGGAGGGGAGGGAGGGGGAGGGAGGGGGGAGAAGGGCTGCAGCATGCATGGCAAAAATCTACCTGAGGCCAGCTAGAGGCAGTGTCCTATATGGACCTGCTAGCCTCTGGTGGCAGTTTTTGGGACTTTGGGAGGGGACTACAGGAGAACCCTATGGAGCTGGGATGTGAGGTAAGGATTACACTACACTACATGATGGGGCCAGTAGTTGGGGGGATTATAATTTTGGGGGTGGACATGCCCTTTAAGGATTACCGAAATTACCATAAACGATCCATACATTCGAGGGTTACCGAAAATGAACGATACTTTCGAGGGTTATTCAAAATCGAAGGCTACATTCGAGGGTTAGCGAACAATACATTCTAGGTTTTGCGATAACGATCCGTACATTCGAAGGCTACCAAAAACAAATGATACATTTGAGTGTTAGCAAACGATACATTCTAGGGTTAGCAAACAGCCGTAAATTCGATAATTATCGAAAATACAGCTGTGAGTCCAGAAAGTCCGAGAACTCTGTCCGTTCGGACTTGTTAAGTTCGACTTGAGTTCAAGTTCTAGTCCATCTCTAATCAACAGCAGGGAACAGCAAAGGGTATAAAATAAATTGATTTTTCAATATGGGAGAGAATATGTAGAATAAATAAGAAGGCATTACACAAACTAACAATTTAACAAATATTGATAATTTCCACTGAACTGTCCCTTTAATTTTTTTTTTATCTCAGCAAATCACGGACGCGCCTGCCGGTCCGGCCCCTTGCTTGCCATGCAAGCAGAAGGCCGGGCAGTGTAGCGGAGGATAGAGGGAAGGTAAGTAAAGATCGGGGGAGTTTCTTGACACACTAATATGGCATTTGGGGCTGGGGGAGAGAGACCTACAATATCCTAAAAGTTGGGAAAGGAATGGACATGCTCTTTAAGTGAGCATGATTCTCCCCCTGGGGAGGAGCAGAGAGTCAGGTCATGTCACTTTACTACTGAAAGCTGTAAATTTGAACATTATACATTGCAATATAATTTCTCACTTGCCGCAGCCGGAGATGTGATCCATGGCTCATTTTAAAGGAAAGACTCCAGGCTTTTATTTAACCCTACCTTGTTTGGAGACCACAGTTGTCCTTTAAAATAGAAATTGATTAGCATGCTAGCTTTTTTTCTTTGCTTTTTCTTGATGGATTCACTAAAGTTTACAAGGTGAACTAGAGCTTATGTAACACTGTTAATTTTGAAGCATGACAAATTTGCAGGTAAAGCCTCTTCTATTTCTCATTTATAGAGTTATCTTAGAGGTGATTTCTCATACTCTATTGTATAGCAAAATAAATAAGTTCAAAATCTCAATGCAACAAAAACAAAAATGATTCACTGTACTGGCCAATTGATGTTATACAGTTTCATTTTATACCAAACCGATAGAACATTTATTGAAGCCACAAATTTGTAGCACAATTTTGATAATTAAACATAACTAGTGTGGTTAACAGTACTTGCGCACTGCTTTCAGCACAGAGCAGTGACTTTATAATTCTAAAAATTTTTTGATATGGGCTGGTATAAATAAGTAGATACTTAAGACTGAAGTTGTTTAAAGGGTATCTCCACTGGGCAAATGGAGTTTGGGGTTCTCTGTTTAATTGAGTAATGGGAGGTAAAGGAGCTATGTCTTACCTCCTGTTCTTCAATAAAACCTGCAGGAGACAGAAACAAATGGAAGGAACAGGTCCCCATCGAGTTTGTAATGTATGCACATGCGCTAACTCCAGTGGAGAGACCCTTTAAAGACAGGTCATCTTCCTTAACTCATTCCTCCACCCTTTTAAAAAAACATCTGTTGGCATCTCCTTTGCCAACAGATGTGCCGTGGCCCTGCCTGAAAAGGCTGTTTTCACACAGTGAAAGAGAAGGGCTGTAGATTCCCTTACCTTCTCTTGTCAGGGCTTCACACAGCAGAGAGGAGGAAGGACTTTCTGTCTCTCTCACACGCTGAGGGAGTCCGAGGCTGTGCTCGCCGGCGGCACTGTGCAGGAGAAGCCTCAGGAATGTCATAAGTCAGCCTCCCACCCATTGCCTTTCTGGTCAGTCATTTCTGTATATCTTGGGCTGTGGAGCACGTAGAGAGGTGGTTGATGGCTCGTTTTAAAGGTAGGAAGCTGGCCTTTCAAACTTAAAGGGCATTTCCACCCTTCTTAACATTTTTTCATATAATATTCTCCCTGTCCCCCCAGCCCCAACCGCTATAGTTTTTAGTTCAGAAAGTGCCCCAAATATTACTTACCTTCCCTCTTTCCTCCGCCGCACAGCCAGGCCCTCCGCTTGCGAGAAAATGCAAGCAGAGTGGCGGGACCGGCAGTAGCGTCGGTGATTGGCTAAGTGGCAGCCAATCACGGATGCGGCTGCCGGGAGTTCAGTGCGGCGGAGGAAAGAGGGAAGGTAAGTAATATTTGGGGCACTTTCTGAACTTAAAACTATAGCGGTTTAGGGATGGGGGGACCACAGTTCCCCTTTAATTACTGATGACAATTACTATGCATCTTTGGCCTAAAAAGTCTTTTGGAGATTGGTTGCTCTTGAGTATATACGGTATATTATTTTATAAATAAACCTGACACTTAAAGGAGAAGTTCAGTGGAAATACATGTACATTTCAGAAAAAAGAGCAGTATTTTTTCATCCTATTAACCTTAACCTGCCCATTCAGCATTTTGTCTGTGTATAAATAAATGCAACAGAAATACTGACTTCCTGTTTGCAGGACCCCTAGTAGAGACCATTATGGTCTTCCCCTTGACCCAGCGCCTGGATTGATTCAGTTGCTCAGTAGAGATCTGAGCTTCTTTTGACCCATGCAACAGCCAATCAGTAGAAATGACTTTTGGGAACATTCCAAGGATGTTGGAAGAAGAAGGACCGTTAGAACCTGAAATGGCAGCTCACTAACGTCAACAGCAGGGAAAAGCAAAGGGTATGAAATCAACTGATTTTTCAAAATGGGAGAGAATCTGTAGAATAACTAAGTATGCATTACACAAACTAACAATTGAACAAATATTGATCATTTCCACTGAACTGTCCCTTTAAATATCAATTAGGTAATAAAACTACTTTACCTTTCCTGTTGTTGTGGTCTTGTCTTTGCTTCACTGGATTGTGAATAACCTTGTTATGTATTGTGTGTTTCTGCAGTTTGAATCCATGTGTCCCCATATCTTCCCAAATTTCCCCCCGGGTACCTTCTATGTGTGCATAGAAGTTTTTCATATGAAATTGCATTTTTTTTAATAACCATTTTTAGCATTAAATTTTTTTCAACTTTAATAGACAAACAAGTATCATTCATAATGTTTCATATGTAGGAATGATTCTATTGTCTTTGCGCGTTTATAAGTTTGTCCATTTTTTCCTCTGGGTCGTAATTGTCTCTAAGAACTGTTAAGTAGGTCCTTGACGAGGATGGAATGTCCGTGGATTGCCATGGGTCTCTTTGGTGTAGGTTTTGGACTTTGTTTTGAATCAGGGACAGCCACAAGGAATTGAGGGTTACTTAGTAGCCATCCACGTTAATATAATTTCATTTCTAGCAAAAAAATGTAAAATGGACGTGTATTTGCCCCATTTTTCCTCCTCTACGAATCCCAATATACACAACTCAGCTGAGGGTGGTATCTGTTTATGTACAATTTATGTTAATATCTGTAAATACTTTAACCTAATCATTTCGGAGTATTGGGCATACCCATATTAGGTGCCAGAACTTAACATTTACTTGACAGCATTTAGGGCATGGTACATCTGTCTTCCAGATGTGTCTCAATGACCTGGGAGTGGTGTATGCTTGATGAAGGATATAAAATTGTATAAGGGGATTATTTGCTGCTGGCGATGCCAGTGTTTGTGTTTTGGCTAAATCTTCCCAACAGTCAGACGACAGCCCTGGAATATCATGACTTCATTTTGTAAGGATTATTTCCAGTTAAACCATGTGCCCAGTCTGAATTAACCTAGTGTATAGCCCTGTAGTGTATATAGATGTTAAGTCCTGTAGGCCTTGCGTACGTAAGATGCCAATAAGTGGATGTACTGTTAAAGGGGAACTCTGGTCCAAAAATTACTTTTTAGGTAAATTGACAGGAATTGCTCTCCTGAGAATTTTGCAATTTGTCATTGTTTATTTTGCATAGTTTTGAAGATATTTACATTTTTTTGTGTGATATGGCAGCAGCATCACCAGGTCTCCTGCATTTCCTGCTCTGAAACCATGTCAGTAAATCTGCCCTGTGTCTCCTCCTCCCCATTGCAGCCCCCCTGGTCCCTCCCACTCATGGACCCCATGGTCCCTCCAGTTGCAGGCCCCCATGTGTCCCCGCCCATTCGCTGGTGCCTAAGCCCCGCCCAGTCAACATAGTCTTTCCAGGGTTTATATTTTGTATGTAAATGTCATTCATATCACCAATAGTAACATAGTCTTTCCAGGGTTTATATTTGTATATATATGTCATTCATATCATTAATAGTAACAGTCTTTCCAGGGTTTATATTTGTATATAAATGTGGTTCATATCACCAATTGCAACATAGTCTTTCCAGGGTTTATATTTGTACATAAATGTCATTCATATCATCAATAGTAACATAGTCTTTCCAGGGTTTATATTTGAAACTTTCAAGGAGCAAATTGTAATGTCTTTAAGACCTTAAGGGAAATGTCTTGTTCCCTCTGTTATAGAAGCTGTTGTTCTGTGTTTGCAGCTCTCTGCAACGCTGTTGTTGTGTCACTTAAGTGGACTCTGTGTCTGTGTTGTTGAAGTCGGGCAGCACACAGAGCCCAGGCCCTTCATCTGAGTTACAGAATTGGGGAGTCACTCTCTGCAAGTGACATGCAGAATTTTTGTTGTAGAACTTACACTTCATGGGCATCTCCATTATGTTAGGTCATTCAGGGGTGTGGCTGTGAGGTGAGCACATACATGCATACATACAAGATTTCTGCTTTATATAGTCGATATGTCTATAGGGATCCAATCTGTGCCTGGGGCCTTACCTGATTGCAAGTCCCACAGGGCCTCTATTGTTCTTCTAGTGTGATTTTAGTGTCTAAGAACTGGCATTGGGCTGCTGTGAGTTGGGGAAATACACTATCCGCCAGGTAATCGTATATGTCATGTGAGGTGCAGGTTGTTTTAGAGTTACATAGGTCCTTATAAAAATCATGGAACATATTCAATATTCTGGGAGTGTAACTAGTTCAGAGTCCATTTTCTATTTCTAAAATAGTATTTGGCATTGAGCTGTTTTTATCAGTAAAGTAAGCAACTTCGCTGACTGACTGTTGTTTTTGAAAGTAAATCTACCTAGATGCTTTTTTATGGAGCATTAATGTGTACTGCTGTTGTAATGTTTGCCAAATGTGGTGCGTGGCATTTTTGGGGTGATGGCTATAATTTGTTTCTGCCTCTTGTAGTTGCATTGCACACACCTCCTCCTCCTGGCATACTAGTTTTTTAATGTGACTCACTGTTGAGTAGAGTCCTCCCCATAGGTATGCCTTAAAGAGCATGTCCACCCTAAATTTCAATTTTTGGTATGCCATTCCCCATGGGCTCCCAGCCCCAAACGCATTATTTTTTTTTTTTTTAAGCCCCCCAAACTCTACTTACCTCCCCTCTTTCCTCCGACGCGCTCCCGGCCCTCTGCTTGCGAGGAAATGCAAGCAGAGGGGCGGGACCGGCAGCCGCGTCTGTGATTGGCTGAGCGGCAGCCAATCACGGACGCGGCTGCCGGCAGCTCACTTCCGCGTAGGAAAGCGGAGAGGTAAGTAAAAGATTGGGGAGCTTTCTAAAAATAAAATTTATGCGGTTGGGGCTGGGGGACATGGGGGAAGGCTGCCATGCAGAGGGTCTACAGGAAATATGAGAGCAGAGGGTCTACAGGAAATATAAGAGCAGGAGCGTACCAGGAAATATAAGAGCAGAGGCCTACCAGGAAGCATTACAGGACCACTGAATATTTTATATCTTTTTCCAGTAAGTCATATATCTATCTCAGTCCTGTTGACACCTTATATACTTATTTAATGGGTTTCCCAGGGTGGGCTAGTATAAACCTGTTCATTGATCTGAGTTACCTTTTTAGACTGTGCTCTTTGATGGCTACATTTGCACATTTATCTCTAAAATCACTTTAGTTCCCTTTTAACCGCACCCTTTTCATTGCAAAAGCGACTGACTGGAGAAGCCTCCATGCATAAAAATTTAATATTTCTTAGGATTACTAAAAGTACATTTTATAACGTGTCACTACTGGCTGGTGACCTTGACAAAACACTAGACTTATAACTGGATTATACCTGGCAAAGTAAAGTTTAGGAGATAAAGGGAGGGTGGGGGACACTTGTTTTTTTATGGGAAATAAACCTTCAAGTTTTGTCTATTTGCCCTACAATCCAGTCCAAACAAACGGTTCTTCTTCTGGTTACACAGAAGGACTGCACATTCCAGAGCCTCATATAGAATCCCGATCAATAGTATCTAGTACTGATCCTTGATAATCTTTCTTTGTATTGGAGTTCTGGTTTGGAATAATAAACTTTGTTGAGCATCTAGTTCCTGTCAATCATGTTTCCTGTTACTTTAAAACTTTGGATCCTAGGGCCCTATTTATAAAAGATCGGTATCGTTATCGTAAAATAACGATCGTTATCGTAAAATAACGACCGGTATTTACCGATAACGAACGTTTTTTACCGATATCGGTAAATAACGGTCGTTATCGGTAAATAATGGTCGTTATCGGTAAAAACACGGTCGTTATTTTACGATAACTATCGGTATTTTACGATAACGATACCGATCTTTTATAAATAGGGCCCCTAGAGTTCTTTGTCAGGCTCTAAAACTGCTCTTTATAAATGTCTAAATGGACACTATACTGATCCCCTAAAGGGCATGTGCAACCTTAAAACAAAAAACTGGTCACATGTCGGTTACCCCAACCCCAACTGATGTATTCAGCTTTTTATTAGATGTATTACTAATCAGATTTTTAAGGATAATTATTGCCACCATTCTGGCTGTGACTGCTGACATCACAACCAATAATTAACTGCTGTTTCACCTGCTAACACTTCTGCACATGCTCAAGCTTATTAAAAGCTCATTGAGCAGAGGGAGGGGGCAGATACCTTTGCCAGAATGGAATAGAACGTTTCAGTAAATATCTGGTTACAAATGCATGTTATAAACTGGTAAAAATAGAAGTGGTGATTGTGGGCAGATAACTGATAAACCACCAGTTTTTAGTTTTGGGGTGGACATTCCTTTTAAAACACCTTTAAAACCTGAAAAATAAAAAAAAATGAATGGAGTAGTTTGGCCAATATTCTAGAACCAGGTATTCACAGATCATACTTTAGCCCGATTGTCTGTCGCAATTGGAATTTCGGTTGATTGGGCCTGAAATATTGGCTAGAATGTCCAACAGTAACAGACGAAAAATATCAGGTACAGTGAGAATTTAGACCCAATCGGGTGATATACAGGGTTCCCATGCAATTGATCAAGCCAATATATTGTCAGCGCCAGTCTGATGTGAAAATTGTGTGGTGGAAACCAACACCGGGTGTAAGACATAATATTTTATACTTAATTTTGTAGTTTCTGGTACATTGCCTCAAGGGCAGGGAGAAGGTGTGAGTTAAGGTAGGAGGTAAATGAGAGATGGGTTTTTAAAGTATCAAATGTTGCTAATTAAGGTGTGGCACTGAGAACTTCTCAGCTTTCATTACACTGGGTGCGGCACTATCAAATAATGTGCAAAAAAGTTTTAATGAGAGTGGGGTACAGAGAGAAGCATATGCAGTGTTCAGGCACTAAATTCATTCAAATATCTTGTACACTGATTTATATTTGTAAACAACAATTTGTGCACAGATGGTAACTACCCTGGGATTAGCCCGTGACTTCTATTACCCCACTATTATGCAATACATATACATAATTATTTGTGGGGGACCGCACACAAGGACATGGCCGATTGCCCGGTATGGGGATCAGTCAGCCGTACGGCCATACACGGAGCGATAGTATTGTCTCCCTTTAACAGAATTTACCGATTATTGGCAATGTATAATATAGTATAGTATAGTATATGAGGTTGAATAAAGACATACGTCCATCCAGTCCAACCCATCTAGCAATATCCCCATTTCCTGACTAACTGTTGATCCAGAGGAAGGCAAAAAAAACCCACCAAATTTATGAAGGGGGAAAAAAATCCTTCCTGACTCCAAGTGGCAATCGGAAATTTCCCTGGATCAGCTTATGTATCAATACCAATAACTTGCAACATTCCTTGTTAGCAGAAACTCATCTAGCTTTGAAACTGACCAATGAACCTGCCATAACAACGTCCACTGGAAGACAGTTCCATAGCTTTACCGTTCTCACCGTGAAAAACCCTTTCCGAACTTGAAGTCTTAAGGGATGTCCATGTGTCCTCTGACATGTTCTATTGGTGAACAGTGCCCCAGATTATTAACACACTGAATCGCACGCGTCATTGCGTGTGTGATTCTGGTGCGTTGTCGCGCATTACGCATTTGCACATGCAATTTTGCAATTTAACATTATGGAAGTGCGTGTTTGCGTAAAAAAATGGTGCACGCAAAACGGAAACTAATGCGCATCGGAAATAATTTTTTGTGTTTCCCACGATTAACATTCTACCCAAAACTGCAAGCACAACCAAAAACACTACAATAAGTTATTATGATCGTTAAAGGATAAGTGCACTGTAAAATCAAGTTATGTTCATTTGGAAGCTGCAGCTTTAAAAATACCGTTGCCATATTTTTTTTTACCTATGCCCCTCCAGAGCCTAGCTTTGTGCCTTGGAAGTTACTGACATCTTGTTACTGGTTTGCTGAATGTTAAGCTCCGCCCCTCTGAGATTTCCTCTGCTTTCTCCTGCTTGAGCCTCAAACAGTAATGGCTGGTGTCGGTCCGTGCAACATGCACGGGCATGTAACTAACAGGCATTACTGTTTGAGGCTCAAGCAAGAGAGTGCACAGAACTCACAGGCATTACTGTTTGAGGCTCAAGCAGGAGAGTGCACGGAACTCACAGGCATTACTGTTTGAGGCTCAAGCAGGAGAAAGCAGAGAAAATCTCATAGGGGCAGAGCTAAACATTCAGCAAACCAGTAACAAGATGTCACAAAATTTCAAGGCACAAAGGTGGGCTCTGGAGGGACATAGGTATGGACTTTGGAATTTACGGGTACTGAATTTAAGGACTGACACTCCCGCGGAGCAATGTAGTTGAAGAGTAGAGGTAGGATTGATCCATTGTATTTAATTTCAGGGGAAGGTAAGAGTTTATCAGAGTCGTAACTTGAATTTAGAAATTGTAGTTATATAGAAGAGTCCAATTAACTTGGTGGAGATGCAAAACTCTGTTAAGGATTATAGTTTGTCTTATGCTGGGTACGCACAGGTATCGGGACTTTATCGTTATGTGTGTACCTTCCTTTCCCGAACGATCAGGTCAGCCGAACTCTCTTTCGGGAGAGACCGAAAATTTCCATCGGCGGCGCTAGACTCCTAGCGCGGCCGATGGAAATGCACAGTCCCGAGCGTTCTCCCTATGATGTTCATAGGGAGAGCGGTCGAGACTGTGTGTATGCAGATCTTTGAAAGATGGCAGACATGATCTTGCAGATCCTGTCTGTCATCTTTCAGAAATCTGTACTGTGTGTACCTAGCTTAAGTGTTTTTTTGTCCCAGATGTTTCAGGGGTAGTTGCCAGTAGCTGGCCAAATAGTCAAAAGTGTGCATGTGTGGGGGTTAGTGTGTTATGCAATGTCATACATTACCAATCGAACCCACAGGTGATCAGTGAAAACTGGGTCCGACAGGTTGACTGTGCTCCAACTAGACCATTACATCTATGGGTTTCTCTAATATATGTGTCCTTCCATCATGGACCACTCTCAGTTTAGAGTAGTATATGATAGCGGTAATGGGGCACATTATCCCTTATACATAGCCGAAAGATTTAAAAAAATATATATATTGCACTGTTACTCACCATTTAGGTTAAACCACTTCCTATCTACGCACATAAAAAACTTAAATCTTCCCAGTTCTCTAAATTATTGAATCACACTAACAGATTTCCTGTTTACCCCATAGAATAGAAGTAACCTCAGTACAGAACCCCGACTCAAACAATTCTTTGTCCATGTGGGCAGCACGGTGGCTCAGTGGCTGGCATTGCGCTGAAGTCCTGAGTTCGAATCCACCCTTGGACACATATGCAAGGAGTTTGTATGTTCTCCCCGTGCTTGTGTGGGTTTTCTCCGGGCACTCCGGTTTCCCCCACAATCATAAAGATAATGGTAGGTTGTATGTGTCAAATATATGTAGATTGTAAGCTCTCCGGGGGAGAGCCTGATGTGAATGTATACGTGTATAAACCAACAATTATGATAATAATAATGTGCAAATATATATATTTCCAATGAACAGAGCACTCGCGGGTCTTTTTTACTTCAAAGTTTATTGGTGCATCTATGCGTTTCGGCTGTCACAGCAGCCGTCCTCGGGAGGCCTCCGGCTGAGGACGGCTGCTGCGACTGCCGAAACGCGTAGATGCACCAATAAACTTCGAAGTAAAAAAGACCCGCAAGTGCTCTGTTCATTGGAAGTGTTGTGTGACTTACTCAGACGCACCGGGGCATGTGATTTGTGAGCGTGAGTGCGGGACCCACGGACTACTATATATTTATATCTATATCTATATATATATATAGAAAACAAGGAAATTGGAGCCGCACACTGTTTGTAAGCAGTATCAAAAAAGGTTTATAAATCTTTCAAAAGGACATGACTGCCCACATATTAAATACGACGTTTCGGGAGACACAGCTCCCTTTATCAAGAGTTGGGCAGTAAGTGAATACAATTTACAAAGCACAATTTATACAAAAACACACCAGAAGTGATGTCATCCTAGTACAACCCCAGCATCAAATATGCTAATGATTGAGAGGCATAAAGGGCAAGAGCACCCACACAGGCACAAAAAGATATACATTAATCAATCAAGTATATAATAACATTATAAGACCGCACATGAAGAAGTAGCCACCGCAATCACCATTTCAAATGAATAAAAATAAATCATAATCCCTGTTTAACCCCAAAGGGGCCAAGGATTTTAATTTCTTAACCCACCAAACTTCCTTTTTCTTAAGTCTATCCTCCCTATTACCATAACCTTTCTCAGGGATGACCTCCAGGACCAAGTATCTTAGGTCCTCAGCAGAGTGGCCAGCATCAATAAAATGGCGTGGTACTGGCAAGGCTGTTTGTCGCAAATTAATGGACGACTTATGTTGTGAAATTCTAGCTTTAACTTTTTGTGTGGTTTCTCCTATATATAGGAGTCCACACGGACATATAAGTGCATAAATAGCAAAACGGGAGTTACAGGTATAAAGACCTCTCAAAGGATATACATCACCAGTACGGGGGTGTATAAAGTTAGTCGCCTTGATGACTGAACGGCAATGCACACAATTGTAACAAGGAACCATACCCTTCTTAGTATTTCTAAGCCACATTTGACCCTCTTTAGAATTGGTATCATTAATTCCAACTCCACCACAACGGTTAAGCCTGGAACCAATAGTAGCCCCTCTCCTATAGGAGAACATAGGGATCGAATTGAATTCCCCCACATTGGGATATGAGTTTCTCAAAACTTTCCAATGCCTAATAACCACATTTTTGATATCACCACTTTGTTGGTTATAGTCTAGGACAAAAGGAATTCTTTGTATAGAATTTGTTCTATCCTTTTTATCCGCACCTTTCTGGTGTAATCTTCCTTTTTCTTTGAGTTTATCAGTAACATCAGATAGAACATTGTTGGGATATCCTCTATTAGCAAATTTCTGACACATATTTTTTAATTGCACTCTCTTTTGTAGAGGGTCACTCACCAGCCTATCAACCCTGCACAGCTGACTATAGGGGAGAGATCTTTTGATATGTGCTGGGTGTTGACTGGTGAAGTGCAGAACCTGATTATGGTCTGTCGGTTTGATAAATATGTCAGTGAGGAGTGCATTATCTTTCTTTGTCAAACACACATCTAAAAAATGGATAGTATTGGGGTCACTGCTAAGATCAAATTTGATAGATGGATGTATTTTATTAAGTCTAGCGTGGAACTGCAATAGGGTAGACATGTCACCCCGCCAGAGGATGAACACGTCATCAATATATCTCCACCATGCCACACAGTGGTCACGATAGAGATCATCATGATAGACGTGCCCATCCTCCAAGCCTGCCATAAATGCATTGGCATAGGCCGGAGCGACATTCGACCCCATCGCAGTCCCACGCACCTGGAGGTAAAATTCATTTTTGAATTCAAAATAATTTTTAGTGAGTATAAACTCCAAAATTTGCATGAAGAAATGAACCTCCTCTGACCGTACATGCCCATATTCAATAAGAAGTTTTTTTGCAGCCGCCAATCCATCAATGTGTGGGATAGACGTATACAAGCTGGCCACATCCATAGTGGCCAGCTGTATGTCTCCCCATTCATTAACATGAAGATCATTCAATTTAGACAAAAAATCCATAGTGTCCCTCAAGTATGATTTGGTATTACACACTAAGGGGCCCAATATTTTATCAAGCATAGTAGCAAGCGGCACAAACATGGAGTCAATCCCCGAGACGATAGGACGCCCGGGGGGATGACACTCATCTTTGTGTATTTTGGGTAAAGTATACAACTTAGGAATGCGAGGATACATAACCAATAGATAATCACATAATTCCCCAGTAATAATACCACCCTCAACAAAAGTCTGCAATAATGTTTTAAGGGATATCTTAAACTTTGAGGTAGGATCACCCTCCAATCCTATAATATATAGTTATATAAAATATATATATATATATATATATATATTTTATATAAACTTTGTCAAATTTTTGTACCATAGCCTTTATCAGTGGAAGTTCTTCTTTTATACCTTTCTTATTATGGCCGCCCTTGCCATTAGGTCTAGGTTGCTCTATAGTAATATACAGAGGGAGGGGGATTAGTTTAGCGCATTTTTACTTACCCTTTAAATATGGCTGTTAGATAAAAGACTAATTTTTTGATGATTGGTCAAAATGTTTTTTAAATTATACTTACCCATTAAATATGATTGCCACATGAAGGAATGGGTACCTCAGTTGGTGTATGTACCCGTGTCAGGTTGGAAGTTACAAACACAAACTTTTTTGATTATTGATCAAAATGTATTTTTGATCATAGTTACCCTTTTGGTATGTCTGCCACAGAAATGGAAGAGTAGGTCAGTAGGCATGTGTACCTGTCAGGTTGGGGTTTAAAAAAACAAACTTTGTTGATGATTAGTAAAAATTGTTTTTTGACTTTAGTTACCCTTTAAGTATTGCTGCAACAGTAATGGAGGGGTAGGTCAGTAGGTGTGTGTATCTGTGCCCCGTGGCAGGTTAAAAAAACTAATTTTTAAAATTTTTGATCAAAATTTGTTTTTTTTTACTTTAGTTACCCTTTAAGTATGGCTGCAACAGTAATGGATGGGTAGGTCAGTAGGTGTGTTTACCTGTATGATGTATTTTTTGATTATTGATCAAAATTTATTTTTTTGACTTTAGTTACCCTTTAAGTATGGCTTCCAAAGTAATAGATAAGTAGATCAGTAGGTGTGTATACTTGTGTTGGGTTGGGGGTTAAATAAAACAAACTTTTTTGATGATTGGTCAAAATTAGTTTTTTTTTTTTAGAAACCCTTTAGGTATGGCTACAACAGTAATGGAGCATGTACCTGTGCCACGTCGGGGTTAAAACAGTTTTTTGATTATTGATGAAAGTTACATTTTTTGACTTTAGTTACCCTTTATGGCTGCCACAATAATGGATAAGTAAATCAGTAGGTGTGTGTACCTGTGTCAGATTGGGGGTTAAAAAAACAAACTTTGTTGATGAGTAGTCAAAATATTTTTTTGACTATAGTTACCCTTTAAATATGGCTGCCAAAAAATGGAAGGGTAGGTCAGTAGGTGGGTGTACCCATATGAGGTTGGGGGTATGTGTTTTTGCATGTATGACTATATAACTAACTAATTTATGATTGATCAAAATTAGTTTTTTGACTATAGTTACCCTTTAAGTATGGCTTCCATGGGAATGGAAAGGCAGGTCAGTTGTGGGTGTATCTGTGTCTGTTTGAGGGGTTGGGGGTATCACCGTTTGTATTTATGACCATGAAACAAACTGTTTTGAAATATTCACATTTGAGGATTGTTACCATTTTTAGTCTATGGTAAAAAATTTGTCAATAACGCTAAAATGCTTCCGCGGATTCCTTGGCTAGAAGATGGCACACTTCTCCTATATGCCCCGCACGTCTGTTCCGAATTTCATGTCTCTAGCTCAAAAACTGTGGGAGGAGATTACAGTCCAAAAAAGTGGAAGAAGCCAAATTAACTATGTTGGTTGGATTATGAAAAATAAACATGGTATCAGACACTGGAATTTATTTTATTGAGCAAGTCTACCCTACAAATGAAAAATATATGACCACTTCTCCAACCCCAAAACTGCAATTGTTAGACTCAATGCTATGGTGAGCCCTTTACACCCTCCCTCCCTCCGAATCCCTCTTTGCTGCCTGTTGCCCTATCTCTAAAAACTTTAGAGAACAGAACACTACATACATACTTTGTTCCCCCGGCGCTCTGTTCTTGGCCCTCTGCTTGCCGGAAGTTTCAAGCAGGTGCCGGACCAGCAGCCACGTCCATGGTTGAGCCACGTCCGAGGCAATGCAGAGCGCTGGGGGAACGAAGTAATGTATGTACAGCTCTGCTTCTTTTTTTTAACAAAACAACCTGGTGGTTGAGGGTGGGCAAGGGTGCTCTACAATATATTAATAGGTTTTTGGTTTTTTTTGCAGGTGGACAAGCCCTTTAAAATGAGCTAAAACAACCATAGCCCAGTAATTAGTTTATTACTTCTCTTTAAATGGTATTTTAGGATAGCAAAGATTATATGCAGATCCAGGTCCTCCCCAGCGCATTGGTTACTGTTTTAGGGGGATGTTCACTTGTACATAAAAGGATAAGTTGTGTCCGAATAATGTAATGTATGCTGGAGGGGTATTCCAAAATCTGCTTCTTTATGTGACACCTTTTTGTAACCAGTTTGCATGCCTCAACCCAGGAGCGTATCTAGGGTCTAAGAAGATCAGGGGCACTCCTGGGCACTAAAAATGTTTAGGCCACGCCCCTTTCTCCGCCCCAATTAGGACACACCCACTAAGTACTTAATGAGATGGCCAAAAAGACACAGACAGATAGATAACCACAAACATAGACACACAGCCCGATAGTGATAAACAGACAGAAAGACAGTGAAATAGACAGACAGAGATAGAGATTTGGATAGAGAGACACAAATTAATGACACAAAGGCACAGTAAACTGGCAATATCATTATATACTGGTAGCAATCTGGTAATTTTAAACTTACTGTTGTGTTCAGTTGTAGTCAGTCGCTTGGCCATACCTTTGGCCAGGGAGACCTTCTTGTACCTTTTACATGGACCTCTGCCCCTATCTATCTGTCCCTCTCTCTCTCTGTATATCTATCTATCTAACTCTGCTATCTATCTATCTATCTAACTCTGCTATCTATCTATCTATCTATCTATCTAACTCTATCTATCTATCCCTCTCTCTCTGCTATATATAATCTAACTCTGCTATCTATCTATCTATCTAACTCTGCTATCTATCTATCTGTCCCTCTCTCTCTCTGCTATCTATCTATCTAACACTGCTATCTATCTATCTAACTCAGCATAGATAGATAGATAGATAGATAGATAGCAATCTATCTATCTAACTCTGCTATCTATCTATCTAACTCTATCTATCTATCTATCCCTCTCTCTCTCTGCTATCTATCTATCTAACTCTATCTATCTATCCCTCTCTCTCTGCTATATATATATCTAACTCTGCTATCTATCTATCTATCTATCTATCTATCTAACTCTGCTATCTATCTATCTGTCCCTCTCTCTCTCTGCTATCTATCTATCTAACACTGCTATCTATCTATCTAACTCTGCTATCTATCTATCTCCACTGCTACTATCTATCTAACTCGCTTCTATCTATCATCTATCTATCTCTTGCTATCTATCTACTAACTCTGCTATCTATCTATCTATCCCCCTCTCTCTCTGCTATCTATCTATCTAACTCTGCTATCTATCTATCTATCTATCTATCTATCCCTCTCTCTCTCTCTGCTATCTATCTATCTAACTCTGCTATCTATCTATCTATCTATCTATCTATCTAATCCCTCTCTCTCTCTCTGCTGCTATCTAGCTATCTAACTCTGCTATCTATCTATCTATCTAACTCTGCTATCTATCTATCTATCTATCTCTACCTGCTATCTATCTAATCTAACTCTGCTGATCTATGCTATCTATCTAACTCTGCTATCTAGCTCTCTACTCTATCTATCCTAACTCTATCCTATCTATCTATCTCATCTACTCTGTCTATCTATCTATCTAACTCTGCTATCTATCTAATCTAACTCGATCTATCTATCTAACTCTGTCTATCTTACTCTATCTATCTCTCTCGTCTATCTATCTATCTAACTCTGCTATCTATCTATCTACTATCTCTGCTATCTATCTATCTGCTATCTAAACTCTGCTATCTATCTATCTATCTAACTCTGCTATCTATCTATCTATCTATCTATCTAACTCTGCTATCTATCTATCTATCTAACTCTGCTATCTATCTATCTATATAACTCTGCTATCTATCGATCTAACTATCTATCTATCTAACTCTGCTATCTATCTATCTAACTCTATCTATCTATCTATCTAACTCTGCTATCTATCTATCTATCTATCTAACTCTATCTATCTATCTATCTAACTCTGCTATCTATCTAACTCTGCTATCTATCTATCTAACTCTGCTATCTAACTCTGCTATCTATCTATCTAACTCTGCTATCTATCTAACTCTGCTATCTATCTAACTCTGCTATCTATCTAACTCTGCTATCTATCTAACTCTGCTATCTAACTCTGCTATCTATCTAGTAGGAGAAGGCCGGGAGCGCAGAGGCCGTCTGTATGTTCTGCGCCGTCGCGCGCGTGACGTCATCGCGCCGGCGGAGTCCGCCGGGGAGTCCGGAACTAGGGGCACAAGTCAGTAAAACATTTGGGGCACTTTGCAAAACATCCGGGGCACGTGCCCCGAATGTTTTAACGTAGATACGCCACTGCCTCAACCTTTTAAATTGAAACACTTCTATTGCAATTTTGGCAAGTAAATTACTTGTTTAATAAACATTAAGGAAAGAGTTTGTCCCTACACATTTATTCATTGTCTTGGTTGATGATTGAACTACAATTTCCATTATCTTTTAATGTACTGAGTTGCTTAAGTTTTTCCACATTGCTTGAATCGGTGGACTTAAAAAGTCAGCTCCTGTGAGTAGAGATAAACTTGAGTGGAAGCTGTTATAAAGTCCTTAGTTATTAAGGGTTGTTTATTAAGGACAGAAAAAGGACATTGAAACAAGAAGGGCAGTTAAACAAGGTTGGTGCGTTGGTGTTGTGTATTATCAGGGACAGTTTTTTTTGCAATTTGCATCCTTCCACATGTATAGGAACCTGGAGCAAACATTCCAAAATTTACAAGATCATATTCTAAAATGTATGTTTGCAAATGCGAGAAGCCTGGCTGGCAAAAAAGGATAATTGGGAATTTGAGTTGACTGAAAAGTATGATTAATAAGTATTGCAGAAACATGGTTGAACAATTCTCATGACTGGGCTGTACATTTAGAAGATTACTCCTTGTTTGGACAGGATCGGGATAGCGAAAATAGGCAAGTAGGAGGAGTATGGTATGTGTTTGTTAAACGAGTTGAAGCCAAATTTTAAAAGAAGAGATACCTGGCTATATGTGTGGAATTGGGCAAGAGGAAGGGGGTTCATTGTCATTGTTGGTTTCTGCTACAAGCCGCCAAATGATAGCAGGAAGTGAGTTGGCTTCAAGTTTGGGGAGTGTTCTGATTATGGGGGACTTTAATTAGCCTGCCATTGATTGGCATATTGGAACTGCCAACACAGAAAAGGGTGATGGGTTCCTGAATTCGTTGCAGGATAATTTTCTCTCACAGGTGGTAGAAGTTCCTACTAGAAAAGGTGCTCTGTTGGATCTGGTAATATCTAACCTTGAGGAGCGTATAATAGATAATTTTTGTTTTGTTTTTTGATGGTAATGAAAATGGAACATTAATTTCTAATATCATTGTGCTTTATGGTAGGTGGTGTTTGTTTTTCATTGTGTCTTGTGTTTCTCTCTGTCTAATGCGCTCCTTAGTGGCTTCTAATATGGTCTCCTGCAATGGGTGGCGCTTAAGTTAATTGGGTGGAGTTAGGATTGGGGCGTGTTTTTTGATGGTAATGAAAATGGAACATTAATTTCTAATATCATTGTGCTTTATGGTAGGTGGTATATTTCTCACTGTTTTTTCACTGTGTCTTGTGTTTCTCTGTGTCTAATGAGCTCCTTAGTGACTTCTAATATGGTCTCCTGTAATGGGTGGCACTTAAGTTAATTGGGGGGAGCTATGGGTGGGGCTGGGTGGAGTTAGGATTGAGGCGTGTCACCTGTCAATTATAGGACATTGGGATATATGCAAGTTGCTGGCTCTTTTTAAACTGTATTTGGATGATTTGTCCAGGCATGCTTAAAAACTTCAGAGGATGTGCAATCGTTGCAGGTGATCTAGATAGATTGTCACATTGGGTAGATGAGATTCAATTTTGATAAATGTAAGGTGATGTATTTTGGGCTTAAAAATCCTTGTGCTACTTAGACAATAAATTGCTCTGTGTTAAGTAAATCCCTGTTGGAAAGGGATCTTGTAGTTTTGATGGATAACAAACTTAAAGGGAATATCCACCCCTCTGGGCAAAAATCACTATCTTGTGCAAAACCCCCAAAAGCTGGACTTCGTTTTGTATAAAATCATTAAAGGGCAGGTCCACCCCTTCCCCAACTTTTTGCCAAATAACAGTTCTCCTTCCCCCAGCCCCATCCGCTATAAAAGATTTGTTAGAAAGTGCCCCTCTATCCTCCGCCGCACAGTCCCAGCCCTCTACTTGCATGGAACTTGGCTGAGAGGCAGCCAATCATGGACACAGCTGTCGGCTACACAGAATGCCGGGGAAGAGAGGGGAGGTAAGTAATTTTCGGGACACTTTCTAACAAATCTTTTATAGCTGTTAGGGCTGGGGGAAGAAGAGCTATTATTTGAGGGGAGACAGGAGGCAGAGTCCTATATGGACTCTGCAGTACTCCTGGTGGGAATTTTTTTGGACTTGGGGGGATTACTGGAGAACCATTTGGAGCTGGGATGTAAGGTAAGGATTTTTATTCACTACAGAGTGGGGCCAGTAGTGGGGGAAATGATAGGTTTGGGGGTGGACATGCCTTTTAATTCTGCTCACAGCTAAAGTTTTTATACTTCCAAGCTCCTCCTCGATCCACTTATTTTGGGGGTGGAGTTTATCTTGATGCTAAAGCTGTGAATGGAGCTTAAAAATCATAGATTTTTCTGTGAAAGAAGCAACATAAGCTTATTTTACATGAGTCATAAGTACAGCATGCAGTTTTGTGCAACTGCAATGTGTTTCCATTGCATAGAACTGATGGCAAACGTGAAACGCAAGGAAAAAACAGATACTAAAACACTGCATTTTTCACCTGTTTTGTGTTTGATATTGTGAATTTAGGCTACATTTTTAAGAGGCTTTTCTATTCGTATCTGGCTACCTAAACATATAAATGTGCTCCTAAATTTATTTGACAGGCTGTTGTGCAGTGGGCTTGCTGATCATGCATGGTTACCCTTTTTTTTTTTTTTTTTTAACCTACTCAAAAATAAATGAACCAACCATTTTTTTGGTCTTATCAGTAATGTGTATGGCTTTCTTAAGGTATACAGAAGAGCTCACAGTTACCACAATTGCAAAGTTTCCAGGTCCTGTGGCTGCAAAACAAGCCCAAATCATTACCCTTCTTGAAAGTTTGTCAGATATGCTGTTATGCTTTTTGCCACGCATTTTTTTTTTTTTTTTTTTTTTTAAATAGAAAGAAGCTTTTTCCGGACAACCCCTTCAAACAAGCCATGCTTGTTCAGTCTTTTTTAATTGTGCTTACAACTTCTGGGTAATTTCCATGTTTCTATGGCAGCTTTTAGGAAAGCTATGTCTTTAAAAAGACTTTTACAGCATTCCACAAGCTAAATGCAAAAACCAAAGCCCCAACTACAGACCAGTTTCGACTTTGTTGAGCCAACATCAGTGTAGAGCAGGCCTCTGGTTTTGCAGTGTGAAACACTAGACAGACATCACCAATAAATTAATTAGGATAGGGAGAGAATAAGGCTTTGAAGCTCCCCTTTCAGAATATGCAAATAAGGAACAGACTTCTGGGTAATTTCCATGGCTGCTTTTAGGAAAGCTATGTCTTTAAAAAGACTTTTACAGCATTCCACAAGCTAAATGCAAAAACCAAAGTGCCAACTACAGACTGGTTTCCGCTTACATTTTACAAGCTTGATTAATAGACTGGTGGCTGTCAAACATGTAGCTCTTCTGTTGTTATCTTTTCAAAGGGAAAAAAAACAAGATAATGTCAAGCTAAGGTAATCAGGAGGGGTGAGGCCCCACTACAACACACCGAATCACACACGCTTTTGGTACCGTGTTACACATTTGTGCATGCAATGCTTTTATTTAACATTACGGAACACAAAACTGAAATGCATGCGCATCGGAAATCGCGTGAATTTTTAAAAAAAATATACAGTTATTACAAGTTGCCTTAACATTCTATGACCTGTATAAAAGTGCTGTAATTCCTTTGTGACATTTGATACTCCAAGTTGGCTTCTATCCTTCTATATCCTGGTATTATATTTTAAAACAGACCATGCCATGCAGTATTTCTTGAAATGAAACCCAAAACAACTTTCAGTGAGTCATGTAACACTAATGAAATTGCGAAGCATTGTTCATTTTGTAAAATTTAGGGACATCAAATGTCTTTTGTTTAAAGGGCATGCCCACCCCATTTTGCAAAATTTGCCAATTAGTAGCTTTCCCTCCCCCAGCCCCAATCGCCATAAAAGATTTTACTGGAACTCCCCCGATCTTTACTTACCTTGCCTCTTTCTTGCGGCGTACTAAACCGGCCCTCTGCTTGCATGGAACTGCAAGCAGGAGGCAGAGTCCTATATGGACTCTGCTATCCTCCTGGTGGCCAGTTTTGGGGACTTTGTGGGGGGGGGGGGTTTATTGCACTACATGGTGGGGCCAGTAGTGGGGGGAATTATAGTTTTGGGGGTGGACATGCCCTTTAAATCCACTATTCAGAATGAAACCCTTTGCACTTTCTGATGATCTCAGGGCACCAGAGGAAAGGAAGGGTTCTGGGCACCTGTAATCCCCCCCCCCCCTAAATAATTCTTATGTATATACCCAAACAAATGGTTCACTGTGAAGGCAGCTCAAGCAGACCACATCATGCTTTTTAAGATCAAGCCAATATCTTCACAGGTCTCATGAAACCCAGAACAAATGCAATGTAATGATAAACAAGTTCCTGTGCCAGTACCTACTTTTTGTTGGTGAAGGTTATTATTACTCCAGGTCATGGAATATCTGCTGTATTCAGCTAGATCAACTGAACTTAGTTCTTGAAGACGTTTCGCTAGTCATCCGACTGGCTTTCTCAATTCAGAATTACTTGTATAAGAATCTGCTGACAATTATGTACCCTGGAAAGTCCCAATTAGTATATGACTGCAAGGTGTTAGAGACCTTGGTTTTAGGCTTGGTTTCTTTATGTTGACATAAAGGCCTCTTTGACAACTCTTGAACCAATTCTGTTCTTTTGCCAAGATGTTGACATTACAATCTTAAAACATATGTCCTTTTTTTCTAAAGATGCTGGTACACGTCTGAGTCCTATCCCGAGGAGTAAAGCAGATACCTACTTTTTTATTTGTTTTATTACTTCATGGTGCTTGCTATATTTCAGTAACATTCAAAAAAACTCCTGCTCTGGTACCCAATGATATCAAACAAATAAAATAAGAGGTGAAAAGTGTTGGCCTCCAAAACAGTGTTTATTATTCACACAACATATTTCAGGTACACAGAACCTTTTGGAGCACCACATATCCATCATTTTATTGGGCGTATGATCAGTGTTCCCTCTAAGGTGTGCGCTCGTGCACGTGCACACAACTCTGCAGGCCTGCGCACACAGGTTAAAGTGGTGCGCACACAAATCTGCTGGAAAATAAGTGCTGCGGTATGTAGCGCACACTATTTGATTTTGTATGCGCACAGAAAATATGTATCTGCGCACACATACAATTTCTAATTAGAGGGAACATTGCGTATGATTTGATCAATCAATAAGCTCTTATGATCACTATTGAATCTCACTGGCTATGCACACCCCTTTCCTGGCAGTTAAATGGTTCACAATCCACCACTCAATCCAGGAACCAAAGGGTTTAACTTCTTAAATTTTCACACTTTCTTGCCAGCAGTCACAGAGTAACATTCATTCAAAGAAAGCATTAAAAGTGGATTAAGGCCACACCATTCTATATGGCTCAGGCAGGTAAAGCGCACATTTTATGCACCTTACCATCCGTTTGCATTGCAATCCCTGCAGTTGAAGCACATGCAACCCTGGAAAAAAAATTGTGATTGCATACGCTCTGAATACGGGTTGCACATGCTAACTGATCACAAGCCGTAAAGAGCTATTCCAACACACGTAAATGTATCATAGGCTACCAGAGTTCTTAAGAGCATCAAAGATAAGATTTATAAAATTTTAGATTTAATATTTCAAAAAGTGGACCATGCAGACTTTTGTATAGATCGCAGCTCAAACGAACGGTAACACACGCACTTTTCAAGTTTGCCTTCCAGCATAATGTGGCCTCACTCTCAAAGTGTATGTGAGAACCTTCTCCATCCCATCAGCACAAGGAGGACTGGAAGAACCAATTTACATTAAAAATATTCCTTCCAAACAAATTAAACAGAACTTTCCATCTGTTAAAATATAAGTGCACAAGTTATGTTAATTTGGAAGCTGCAGCTTTAAAAATACTGTTGCTATATATATATATATTTTTTTTTTACCTATGCCCCTCCAAAGCCTATCTTTGTACCTTAAAATTTGCTGACATCTTACTGGTTTACTGAATGTTAAGCTCCGCCCCTCTGAGATTTCCTCTGCTTTCTCCTGCTTAAGCCTCAAACGATAATGCCTGTGAGTTCGGACTCACACCTCTCAGGTGTGGGCAAGGTGAAGACCTCTTGCTTTGATAAAAGCTAAGGTCAATTATCTTTGCTTTAAATGGTCTAGACAATACGGCTGCTCAATGGTCATGAATGAGATTTGTAACTATTTGTGACCAGATATCTGTTAGGCCTTTCCTGCCTGACTATGAGGCCTCATTGTAAGATTTTAGTGAGGTCATCCCCTCTGTGATGTGGCAACTACCATCTCAGTTTTGTGTGGCAAAATGGCATGACAGTGATGCATCACTGGTTACAAGTGTCAGGTTTAAATATAAATATGTAACACTTTTGTACTTTAATTCTCTGTTTAAAGGGCATGTCCAACCCCCAAAATTGTAATTTTATATCTTATTGGCCATGATTCTAGCTTTAAAATAAGCCATCCCCCTTTAAAATCCATTCAGCCAATTTGAAGATACATACGTTTTCCCAACATGCCTTTTGCAGACCAGGAGCAGCTCACTGTAATCCAATTCGTGCCTTCAGCCTCCCTGTGCGCCTCCCACCATCCGGATCCATCCTCGGTCCCCTTGCATCCTAGAGTGAAATTCTTTTAGGGTGTGACAGCGGCCACCTGACCAGACCCAAATGCCGGATTATTTTTTTTTTTTAAATCATCCTAACCTTACTTAAAGCCCTTCGTTTGTGCAGCGCTTTTCATGACGTCAGCCGTGTCTGTGATTGGAGAAAGGATTTCATGCTAGGATGCAGGGGGACCGAGGATGGATCCGGATGGTGGGGGGCACAAAGGGAGGCTAAGGGCATGGCTTAAGGTGACGTCAGAGAGCTTGGATTACAGTGAGCTGCTCCTGGTCTGCAAAAAGCATGTTGGAAAAATGTATGTATTTTCAAATTGGCTAAACAGATTTTAATGGGGGATGTCTTGTTTTAAAGCTAGAATTGTGTCCAATAACATATACAATTAAAGTTTTGGGGGTGGACTTGCCCTTTAACACTGCAAACAGATTTTTTTCCATGGATTATCACTTTCACAGGTTTTCTATATTTCTTGGACATCACAATTATATCTTTGCCCTGCTGGTTCATGACCTTTTTAAAGCACACCTGACATACCATGACCTGGATGAATGAGAACCTTCACAAGCATATCTGTTGTATTCAATTAGATCAACTGGACTTGAAGTTTAGTTCTTGAAGACGTTTCGCTAGTCATCCGACTGGCTTTCTCAATTCAGAATGACTTGTACAAGAATCTTTGTACAAGTCATTCTGAATTGAGAAAGCCAGTCGGATGACTAGCGAAACGTCTTCAAGAACTAAACTTCAAGTCCAGTTGATCTAATTGAATACAACAGACACACCTGACATGTTTTGTGCCGTGTTTTTGAGGGTTGTCTCCTTTGGCATTACCCTATACTGATTCTTTAATTGTGTATGAAACTAGCTTTGTGAGGGGCCTAGGGCTGGAGCACACCTGGGACAACCTATTTGGAGAGGGAAGGGTTTCAAAACTGTTTGATTTGATTATTTTTTTTTAAAATGTGGTGTTTAACTATGGAGCAATAGGGCTAGGGTGTTATACACCTAACCCACTGTTTGTTGATGTGAGAGTTCCATGTATTCCTATCTCGTAGTGAGGTTTAGAATAATAATACATGGTTACTTACCCTCTTCTCCCTGTCTTTTATATAGTGGGAATACTTTCTCCATACGGTACATTTTATTTATGAAGGCGTATGTATGATTATCTATATATATGTGTGTTTGTATGTTCCAGAAAAACTTCCAAAACGGCTGGGACAATTTTCATGAGACTTGGTACACTTATGTATAAGGACCTGGGGGAAAAACATAGGCTACTTTACAACTTGTTGAAAAAAGGGGGTACTGTTTGCTGCCATCTGCTGGTAAATCGAGTTAATCACACACCTTCCAAATTTCACAGATTGTTCAGGGCGGTACAATGCTTTACTTCATTTTGTTCTGTTGTTGCTGTGATAGGAGCATAGAGCTGTCAATTATGAGGAGCAGCAGACCATGTGATGTAGCAATGTCATGTGACCACACACTCTGTCTCCTTCTCTCATTTGTAGTTTGCCCAGAGTCAAGATTGAAAGGTAAACTGACCAATCCAAGATAACTCTCTTGTACTGTGTGTTGGGCAGGCAGTTACCAATGGAGATCAGTTTTCAGCAGTATGTATGGTGCAGAGTTCCGAAAAGGCAGCTAAAGAAATGTGTACTTCTACTTGAAGGGTATGTCCATCCATTTTACAACTTTCTTTTTTACTGTCTTACTGAAGAACAGGAGGTAAATCTCTTACCTCCCGTTCTTCAGTAAATCTTGCAGGATAAACTTACCCGCAGATCGCTCCAGCGCTGGCTTCTCTGGCAGTCTCCATCACGTCCACGCTCCTTCGCACCGTGTGCGCATGCGCACACACTGCAAAGGACTGGAATGATCCGCGGGTAAGTTTCTCCTGCAAGATTTACTGAAGAACGGGAGGTAAGAGAGAGTGCATTTACCTCCTGTTCTTCAGCAAGACTGTAAAAAAGAAAGTTGTAAAGTGGATGGACATACCCTTTAATGAAAGACAATGACAGCTGTGAATGGGATGACACTGCCCACATTACAATACAACTGTACTGTAAGGGTTTCATTTTACTTCACACCTGGTCTCTTTTCCCACAAACTACTACTACTATTAAATGCCATGTACACACTTTTTTTTTTTTTTTAACTCCCCTTTCTTTTTTGTGTTATTTTTGCAAGCAAATTGTGTTTTCTGGGGGACATTGTGTGTCAATAATGATCGATTGCAGTAAAAAATAAATTAATGTGAGATGCCTTAATGAAGTTGATGCGATGCTCACTAAAAGGGAAGTTGATGTTATATGCGCTAAAGAGGGAGATGATGTGATTTGTGCTAAAGAGGAAGTTGATGCAATATGTATTAAAAGGGGAAGTTGATGCGATACGTGCTAAAGGGGGAGTTGATGCGATACGTGCTAAAGGGGGAGTTGATGCAATACGCGCTAAAGGGTAAGTTGGTGTGATATGCCTTAAAGGGTAAGTTGGTGTGATATGCCTTAAAGGGTAAGTTGGTGTGATACGCGTTAAAGGAGAAGGTGGTGTGATACGCCTTAAAGGGTTAGTTGATGTGATACGCCTTAAAAGGGAAGTTGGTGTGATACACGTTAAAGGGAAAGTTGGTGTGATGTGTTAAAGAGGTATTTGGTGTGATAGGACTTAAAGGGAAAATTAGTGTGATATGCCTTAAAGGGGAAGATGGTGTGATAACCCTTAAAAGGGCAGTTGGTGTGATACGCGTTAAATGGGAAGTTGATGTGATACGCTTTAAAGCATATATCAACTTCCCCTTTAGCAACAGGGTACAACACCTCACATTAATTTATTTTTTATGGTAAATATCAACATTTGCCCTCAAATTTGGACATTTTGCAATAATTATTTATTGCACAACAATAGCCCCTCAAATGTCGTGAGGTTTGTTAATTGGGGATGAGATCTGCCCCTGCATTGTGTCGGGCACCCTAAAGTTAACCATATTTGTAGGTCAGGTTAGAAATCTGCGGGTGTTGAATTTTGGATGCAGGTTTGGGCTGGATCTTTAGAAAAACTGGCAATGCCAGGTACTCTGCTATCTAATATATATGTTTTGTGCGTTTGATACCTTTTTAAAGTTTTGTTTTATTTTTTGTATGAATAAAGACAATTTTGATATATTTGGCACACTGCATCTGGTAATATTTATTTTTTATGTAATATACTCCGACAAGGGATATCCTATACATCTGCTGAGGGTTTGTTACAGATTGATAATGAGGAGAAAACATTGGTTTACCTCCATGACTTTGACCAAGAAACCAAGCACCGGCCCATGTAATGAATGCCTAAGACATTTTGTGCACATTTAATTAAAATAAAAGGGGTACTCTGTTGTTGGAGATTATTCCACATTAAGAAAATTAATGCAGAATTCAAAAGAAACCAAAGAAACTCCTTTGTGGGTGGAGATTTCCCAGTGGTAGTGACCTCTAATACATATCAGGCTGGCTTGAGGACTAAAAGTGCCCATACATACAGCTTACCTTAATACCGATCCAGCATCATTCAATCAATTTCCAAGGAACTGCTTTTTCGGATCTTCTTCACGACCAACATATGATTGCAAAATGAATGGCAAAAGCAGGACATCGCAATTATATGTCGGCCACAAAGAAGATTCGGAAAGGTGGTTCCTCGGAAATTGATTGAATGTCACTGGATCTGTCTTAAAGGACAACAATATCAAAAAAAAAATCACCCCCATTGCAAGTCCACACTTCCAGCAACTGAAATCACTTACTCACGTTTACAGCCGCGCTGCCCTCTCTTAGATATCACACCGCAAAGATGAGTGCTACAAGCCCGCCTCCTAGATGGCCCAGGGCCATGATTAACATAACACTTTTCATTGGCTGGTAGGAATGTCTGTTACAACCTCTCTCCTCCTCCTCTGCCAGTTAAACAAACTTGAAATGTCCTGTTGCTAGGATACAGCATACATAATCAAGCTGATAAAGGGTGGGTGGAGGAGTGTTTTCTCGCATGCTAGCTTTGAGTGACAGTTACAGGCAGACAGAATTGTTACGCCCCCTTCACAGCATGGCTAATTGAAGGCAGAGAGAGACTCGAAATCAGAACAAAAAATGTGTGGGGAGGGCTGCATACCATTACTCTTTTTAAAGCAATTAAAAAAAAAAAAAAAAAAAAAAATGTATGGGCACTTTAAGAAAAATCCTTTTAATCTGAAAGTATTAGACTGGAACTTAATTAAACTAATTATGATAAATTGACGATTACGATTGTCCAATTATGCAGTCTTCGATGGACTACACAATCATTTGTGCTGGTTGAAAACGGCAATCACATGTGTATCCACTTTAGATTTACATATAAATTAGTCTTTTTTTTTCTTACTGATTACTGTATATACTCATGTATAAACAGAGGTCTCTATTTTACCTGACAAGGAGTAAAAGTGATTGACTCTATTATAAACCGAGGGTAGAATATATATGACCACTACTGCCTTCTGAATCTGTGTTGTTTTGAGGCTTTAGTTGTCCTTTTAAATAACCAGCAGAATTCCCATACAGTAGTCCCATACAATAATAGCCAAATCTAGTATGGATTTTACTGTATGGGGCTACTGCTGTCCATTTAAAGGGCAACTAAAGCCTCAAAACAATACAGAATCAGAAGGCAATCTTCTTAACAATAGATACCATACTCCTTATTCTGTTTTTCTTTAGGCATTAGTTGCCCTTTAAATGGCCAGTAATCTCATACAGTAACCCACATTCCTTGGCACTCCAAAAGTTTGGAAACTTCAGCTCCCAGCATGCTGTAGTTGCTGGGAGCTGTAGTTTCCAAACCTCTGCAGTGGCAAGGAATTGTGTCTGCCGGATTACTGACAAGGTAAGTGGTTGACCGGAGTATAAACCAAGGTTTAGTTTTCAGGCTTTATTTAAAGCCTATTTGAGAGGGGTAAACAGTGGAAAGATGTAACTGATAATACTAGGGGTCAGCTTCCATTATCCACCCCCATTTTTTGGTGAAAGGCCTGCCCAGCTAAGTGTATGCAGTACAAGTTAACACCTTGTCCCTTAGGAGTTGACAACCAAACATATACCAGCATAGAAACCTTCCTCTGTTAACCACAGGTAATACTACAGCAGATTCTGCCACTTGGGCATAAAAAAGATTTAACAGTGTTGAAAACAATAAAAAAGTACTGTGTATATGTAAACCACAGTTTCCCTAGTACAGTGTATTTGATCACTTGTGGGCCCAGATTTTTTTTATTTCAACATAAGATGTATCAGCATTTTATTTATTTATTTACAGTAAAAAAGAATATTTATTAAATAGGTAGGGTCTTTGTCTTAGGCAGCTATTCCCCCCAGCTGATAATAAGTGAACAGTCATGCTGTAGGGCATTAACTGATCCAGACCCAAGCATTTACTTACCTGTTTACTGTTGAGCAACTTAAAAATTAACAGCTGATATGTAACTTTTGGAAGCGTTTTCTACTCATCTCTAAGGCTGTGTACAAATGGAATGATAATTTGGCCCTATTGGCCTGAGCTGAGATTTTTGGTTGCAGTGAAAATCAACACAGCCAGTATTTTTGTGCTACCAGACATATGGTCCATAGGAGCACAAAATTCCAACAGCAGAACTTTTTGCGCACATTTCTTATGCTTCCATAATGTAAACATTAGGGTCATAAATCCAGTGATACAACTCTAAGGGGTAGCCAGTTCAGTAGCTAAAAATAGAAAGCTACAAAAAATTGTCACTAGGTGGAAATTTCTAGGCACATTGGCTATATTATTGCTGGAATGTGGAGCCCTGGACTTTTTCATGGGCTTTAATATGGATTTTAACATGATGAACTGTCATCACTTTTTAGCACATCTCTGTAAAGATGCCTCCACAGTGTTGGGGTCTTCTTCAACCTTATTTAATTTAAAGGGCATCTATAGTGGACATTTTTTCTTTCTTTCCATGTGTTCTATAATTCCCCAGAACCCCCAGAGTGTCTTCACTTTTTTCAGATTCCCTCTCTGTCCTGAGATACACCGGTTAGAAGAATACATGATTGCATTCCTCTACTCCTACTTGGATTGTCAATCAAATCCCTGTGACGTGATCCCCCCTCCCTGCTCTGTAATAAACATAGAGATAACCGCATTATCAGGGAGAGAGATGGCTTTGATGGTAGATATAAGGCTGCACTTGACCCCCCTTCTTAATAGCTTTCACTGATTGATGATGGGTCACAAAGTGAGAGATCGTAAACTGTACTGTTCTCCTTCTTCTTCCGTGTCTCCAGGACAGCTTTCTTTTTATTGGCCACTGTGCGTGGGTGTGTTTTTCAGGATGTTGAACTTTTAACTCCTACTGCACATAAGCTTGTCAGTTAGCCGGAGTTGAGACATGGAGGAGGTAACAGAGGGGAGGGGGAAGGGGGGAGTGCTGCACACAGATCTGACATCTTTATGACATAAAGATGCATCATCGCTTTACCCAATACTCATCGCTTTACCCAATACTCATAAAGCAATTTGACAGCTCCAATCTGTCAGTTTCTTTATATACACTTGTTTTGCAGGTAAATGTTCACCATCCTTTCTGTAATTATTTTTTTTCCTGAAACCACCTTGTGTATGTTTTTTTTTCCCCCTGCTTTCTCCATACTTAAAGGGCATGTCCACCCCCAAAACTAAAATTTCCCGCACTACTGGCCCCACTGTGCAGTGTTAAAAAAGCCTTATCTTACCTCTCTGCTCCAAATGGTTCTCCTGCAATGTCTGTCCAAAGTCCCAGAAAGTGAATAGCAGGAGCCTGTCTTTGAGTGAAAATGTTTCCACCTTTTGGATTTTTTGTTGATATGTACATTTGGGCCTCCTCTGGATCCCTTTATGCTGCTTGGTGCCCTACCCATAAACTTTTTCTGTAGTGTAGGGAACCCTATCCCACCCTCAACCACCGTGTTTGTTTACAAAAAAAACTTACCGGTTATGTACTTACAGAGCTTAGTTCTGCATCTCAGCCAATCACGAATGTGGCTGCCAGTCCGGCCCCCTTCTTGCAATTTCCTGCAAGCAGAGGGCCGGATCAGAACACCGGGGGGACGAAGCTCTGTAAGTACCTTTCAGATTAATTTTTTTTGCAAACAAAAATGGCGGTTGGTGGTGGGATAGGGTCCCCCTTAACTACAGAAAAAGTTTGTCTTGAAGTTGGAGATACCCTTTAATAAAGATACGTGATTGTATGTATTGGCATATGTGACAAATTTTCCTATAGCAGTTATGTTTTAGTTGTCAAAAATGTAATCTGTGTCCCACAATCGGAAAAATAATAAAATAAATTAAATTTCAGTGAAACTGTTTGAAATTGTGTGGACATATTTAAAAAGTATAGACATATTTTATCTTCAAACCAGTCATTATTTCCAACCCCTCGGCAGTGAACAATCGGGCCTTATGCGTTTAGTTACGCAGTGGTAGTACACCGTTATAACTATATAAACCTGTGTTTTTGCCTTTTGTAGTTTTTGTTAGTAAAAATGTTTTTTTAAGTACTCGTTCTGACTCAAGTGGCATCTGTGCTTCTGAAATTACTTGTTGGGGGATCATGCTGTGACATGTTACGTAAAGTGTGGCACATTCCACACCTTCAGGCTTTAAATGACAATTTTTTTATTTCTACGAGCATATGAATGCTGCCTACCTATAAAAGGAAGAGAAAAATCGTTATGATTTGCTATGTCCTAGAACACCATGGTGCTTGAGTTTGTCAGCCCTTAGATGAACTAATTAGATTAAGCAAGAAGCTTTCCTTAGATAATCATTTAGGGAGCCATTTCTAATGCTAAAACTAGGCTGCTGATAATGTGCAGTTGAAGGTCAAATGCTTTGAAGAGAATAGCAGCAGCAGCTTAATCTTACTCTGTCAGTGGTTTAAAATTACTTAACCATTGGCTTTTAAAAGATCCTTGTGAATTTGATAAGCTTTTTGTTACAATGTGTGATGTTTCCAAGCTGCACCACTGTACAGAAAAAAGTCAAAGAACAGAGTTAAACAGTCAGAGTTTACTGATGTAACTGATGTCTCCATGCTGAAATTAAAAAGTGGATGAGAAGGAATGCTTTTTAATGAAAGATGACAAATGTTTTTTCTGGCGAGGAATATGATACAGTACATGGGATAAATAAGGAACACTTTCATTCAAATGGGACATTCCCTTTTTGCCTTCTCCTTTTGCTGTTTGTTACAGTGACCAAAATTATTTATATATATATATATATATATATATATATATAAAAATGCCTGTGTGGAAATGAATTCTGTAGGTATTTTGCTAAAAATCTTAATTATGCATCTTCAGCTCTAACGAAATCTATTTTACTTGCAAGAAAATTAACTTAATAATAACTAATAGTGAAATTTAAGATACATTTTAAATGCCATGCCAAACATTGTTTTTGTACTTCTAGAAAAATGTTTTATACATGTTTAACTTTTTGGCAAAAAGAAACATTAATTGTACTAAAGTTTTTTTTTTGTTTTTTTTCCCCCTCTCAATTTAGAATATAAACAAGTTTTGACATGTCGTAGTGAACCAACATGGAGCTGAATTCAAGGCATATATATGGAAGTCCTCTCTAAGTTGCTTTTCCCCCCAGTTCCCTAACATGAACTTGATATAGAAATTGATTTGTCCGCTTTTGGTTAACTGGGTCGAGATCATTTTCTCCCCTCTGGAATTTCCAACAGCTGTATTTAATTGGCTGTACTAAGGATTTACATTTGTCAAGATGGCTAATAATTCAGTTGCATATAGTGGTGTTAAAAACTCTCTAAATGAAGCAAACCACAGGGGAGAATTTGGAATCACACTTGAAGAGCTTCGTACTCTTATGGAATTGAGATCAACAGATGCTTTACAAAAGATACAAGAACGCTATGGTGATGTGTATGGAATATGTTCAAGGTTGAAAACCTCTCCACATGAAGGTAAGATTTTCAAAGTTATTGATTTTATTACTTTATATATATAATTAGCAAAATGTGCCCGTTGGTGCACAGTGGAAATTGTGTGTATGTTTTGCTAGGTAATTATTTTTATTGAAAGCTCGCGGTCATGCTCTCAGTGATACCAACACAAAGTGCACAAACATGCAAGTGATTCGGGATCTGTCTGCCTCTCCCTTATGCATGTAGCTGTTAAGCTGTGAGGCCAGAGAGGCTACTTACATCCATTTAGCCGGTAGGTATCAGGATACATTAGGTAGGTATCATTTTCTATGGAGAGGGGAGGGGGGAGTAAATGTGAGAATCTAAAGAATTTTCTAATTGGCTAAGACTGTCACATGTTTTAGAAACGGCACATAATTGGGTGTAATACAGGAACTTCCTTACACTTCCTGTCTTGTCATGTAGAATGCCTAAGAGAATTTTTTGATTTGCTAACAGTGGAAGGTTAGAACCCCAATTCTAATTCCTTTTAGAGACCCTGTAGAAATCTTAGAGGTGTGGCTTAACCTACCATTTTGAGTTTTCCATTCAAACCTAGGGGTGTCAAGTAAAGTAAGTATACTTAATTAATTGTATATCATTTGTTTTGTAATTCAGTAGTAGGTATTGGTACTATACTTTGTATAGTGTTATTTATTATGCTGATTTTGATTAAATAGTGATAATTGCACACATACATGTAGACCTTTCCTATGTGTAATAGTTATATACCCCCACCTAATTGGTTGCTCCTAAAAACTCAATGCAATCTCCGAAAAATCTAAATTTGTTTTTATATATCCCTTATATTATATAAATATGTTGTTATTGCACTTTTTAGCACATTGCTGCCGTACCAGTCCTCATCATTTCCCTGTATTAAATATTTGTGCTCTTAAACAGAAACACTGGAGTATACTGGAACACGCCTTTCCTTATGTGTCCAGACTTTCTAATTATCTTAATAGAATAAATGTTGTACAGGCTATTTTTAAATCTATATTATTCATGGGTGAGGAAACTTCCTTTCTCTCCTTTTATAGTACAAGAGGAACAGTAAGCTGACAAATGCTGTGGCTTCACTGCTTGTTCCCCCAAGCTGTACCAGCTTCCTCTTTATCATAGACACAAGCCTGTCAGAGATGGGGAGAAGTGTCTTGGGAACTGATTGGGGGAGGATTGGGAGAGCTGTGAGCCAGGGCATGAACAGCAGGTATGATAGTTCACTCCTCTTTTTCTGCAAAATTGGAGGTAGGAGTAATGTCTTCTACCTCCAAGAAGAATATATTTTTAAAACTCAAGAAGTTGTTTGGGGCTTATAGTATTAATTTAAAACGTTATAAGGGTGCTACCTAGACGGGCTTGTAAGCCATTTGGGTTCCTGAAAGCTGTTGGACATAAGCAAAGGTGACCAAAAATGTAATTTTAACAATTTTGATGTATGGCAACTAATATTTAGGGCTTCCAGATCAACTTTGTTTTGGCCATCTGGTGTTAACTTTCTAGACTTTTACACCAAAAAAATAGATACATAGATCCATCTCTATCTAAACCAGCACTTTCTAAAATGTTAGCCCTTCGGTTGTTAACATAGAATAATAACCAAATTAACTAAAAAATCCCACAAGTGAAATATTATTAGACACTACATTCCCACAGGGGTTTACGAGTGCTTCAAGTTTGGGTCAAACTGCAAATACTTGAGGAGCTGGTTAAAAAGCAAAGAGAAAAATCAAAGGTAGTATTTACAAAATTGTAGCTAACATTTCAAACTAACACAAATATGTCAATAAGGGGGAGGCCACACTACAACACACCAAGCGTGCGTGCTTTTTGTACGTTAGCGCGTGTTATTTTTGCATTTACGCTCTCGCTATCTTTAAAGCGAAAACGCAAGCGCTTGCATGAAAAAATGCTCGCTACGAACGGACGTGCAATTGCATACTCATTGGAAATCGCAGGAACATTCAAGTTCCCGCAAATTCCATGTTAGAGAAAACCACGGGCGAAAAACCTGTATGCGAACACGCAAAAAACGCGCTAGTGTGGCCTAGCCCTAAATGTTGATTGTTTTTCAAAGATAGAGATAAAGATAGTTATCTTCTGCATATATAAATGAGAATACAAAACAAGATCATACACAGAACATTATAAATGGTATCATCAAAACATCAGAAACCATTGGACCGATAAGAAGCTCTAGCTCTATAATATAATACAGTAAAGTTTCTTGCGAGTGTATATAAAATGTACATCATCCTAAAAGATTGGTATTCTAATATACCCAAACATCACACTCAATATGTATTAAATTACAAGTAGGGAGTTATATTGGTAGGTTTATAGCAAATGGACTAGATATCCATAGTACCGTAATCTGGTTTTGTTAAATAAAAGTACTGAGTCCTGTAGGACATGAAATATTTTTTCATTTCTAATAATGATGTTAATTCTGTTGACCACTTTTTCTATATCTAGTGTATTCAGTTTCCATTGCGCTCCTATATGGATCTTAGCTGCAGGAGCGGCATTGGATCTCATTGCGGTCCCCTTTAGCTGCAAATAGTAACTACCAGAAAACTTAAAGTAGTTGTCATACAGTACAAACCTCAAAAGTCCCATAAAAAAGGAAATTGTATCATCATTATAACAAGTATTCATCATAAGTAGGTTTTTTACTGCTTCCATTCCCTCAGAATGAGGGATGGAAGTGTAAAGGCTGGTGACATCAAGTGTTACCACTAATACATGTTCAGGAATATTAACAGTATGCAGTTTGGTAAGGAAATCATTAGTATCTTTCACATAAGATCTCTTAGAGGACACAATAGGATTAAGGACCCGATCCACTATGGGGCAAAAGATGGAAATAGTGCCAGCCACAATAGGGCGAACTGGTGGGTGGATCTGGTCCTTGTTAATCTTAGGAAGCACATAAAAAAGAGGAGTAGACAGAAACTTAACAAACAGGTACTTTTCCATTTCAGTATATGCAGTTAGATCTAGCTGTAGACAAAAAAGACTTTAATCTATTTTTAATGTCAAAAATAGGATCCCTATCCAGGAGAAGATATACATGATTGTCGTTCAATTGCGACAATATCTTGGCCATATAAAGGTGCATATCCATCACAACAATGGAACCGCCTTCATCTGTGGCCATTATAGTTAAGTCACTCCTGGTAGCTAGGTTATCCAACACTTTAAATTCAGATTTAACTAAATTCATACTGTGACCACAATATTTCTGTTTCCCAATCCTATGGGTCATCTTGTTTTTGTCATTAAGTACACTAGTAACAAAAGTTTCAACTTCTGAATATGTTGTGGGCGGCACACACGTCACTTTGTTCTGTAAACCAAATTGTTTCAATTTCAACAACAGCAGTGAGTCGTGAAAAGTGTCACTCTTAGGTTTTAAAGCAAAATGAGTTTTAAGTTGAATATTCCGAAACAATCGGTAAAGTTCAACGTCAGTTTGCAACAGGTGCAAAGTTTAATCCTTTTGTCAGCACATTAGTTTCATGCTGATCCAGTGTATATGTAGAAATATTGAAAACTATTTTATCCTCACTCTGCATTGGAGGCTGTACTTTGCGTGGTTGTTTCCTCTGTGCAAGGCCACCATCGCTTACACTCCAGCGATGTCGCTTACCTCCCCTCCTGTATCGGCTGCGTCCAATTGGGAAAAAGAAGATTTGTTAGAACGTCGAACCGGCCCAGATCTATCCGTCCTGGTGGATGCAGAATCAGCTGATTCATCCCTGCGGTAATGGCGTGCTGAATTCCATTCCTGTTTCTTTCTACGCGGTATAACGGGGGTTTGTCTATAGGTAAACCCGGTCATTATCATAGTCTGCAGCGTCTCTTTCGAACTTGGAGCGTTTCCCTGCTTACATGTCCAAACAATATTTCTGCAGTTTAACATCAAGCTCCTCATTTTTTGCATTTATGTTTTGATATGTCCCTGTGGACTACTCAAAAGGTGAAGAGTCGGATCTCCCAACATAGATCGTCCATTAGGTGCAGACTACTCCACTTACCTGTCCCCCAACACTACATTGAAGCTGGCCATCATTGTGACCAGCTTATCTTTTTTTGATTGAATAGGTTAATAGGCCAACCGGGGGGGGGTGATAGAAATCTTAAACTAAGGGAAGTGTTTTGGATTCATGAACTGAATAATCATGTACTGAATAATCTGTGGCCGAACAGTCTCAACAGAGATTATGATTTATATGTATATATTTGATTGTGTTTTTGTATATAACTTCCTGTTGGGCTGTTATATTTATTTGAATATGGGTGTTTAGAGTTTTTTTTCACTTTGTATCTTGTCATGTGATTTTGTATCAGGTGACGCAGTCATGTGACTTTGTATCATGTGATGTAATCATGTGACCTTCAGACTTTATAAGGATTGTGAATGATTTGGTGATTTACATCATTTCAATATGGCTTGAGAAAAGTAACAGATATTACCGAAACGTTGCCTATATGTAACCTGATGATGATATATTTATTTATTATATCTATCTCTCTCTCTCTCTCGCTCTCTCTCTTTTTTTTTTTTTTCCCCTCTCTCTTTTTTCTCTCCTCTCTCTCTCTCTCTCCTCCTTTGCCTCCCTTGCAGCCTTCCCCCTGCCCCCTTGCTTTTGTCCCCCCCACAAATATGTTTTATGTATATTCTTCTTTAAATGTTTTTTGCTAGTAAAATTTTTTTTGTACTAACCAGCTACCAAACATTGGTAATTTGATAGCATTTTTTTTCTGTTTAAAGGGCATGTCCACCCCCAAAACTATAATTTAACCCACTAAGGGCCCCACTCTGTAGTGTAATAAAATCCTTACCTTACATCCCAGCTCCAAATGGTTCTCCTGTAATGTCTCTCCAAAGTCGCAAAAACTGGCCACCAGGAGCACTGCAGGGAGGGGAATTGTTTTCCTCTCAGAGGTTTTTGGCTTGCTCAGAGCAGGGGTGAACATGCCCTTTAAAGTTGATTAAATATGCAGGCATGCTGCACAGTGTTGTACTGCATTTAAAGAACAAAAAGACAGCACTACCTATGTATCACAGGTCATTTCAGATAACTTACCCATTGATACATATATCGTATCATTTGGGTAGCGCCCTTGTTCACGCCTACCACAAGATTCGGCACAGTATCATCACCATGACCATTTTATGCATTATTAACAAGATATATGACACTGGTATTAACTTTAGTGCACACCAAACTCCCACTTCCCATTACTACACAACATAGATGTTTCACCTATCGGCTGGTACATCAGGCCCCGGACACCAGTACAGTGTTGTACTGCATATGTTATCAACAAACTAGTGGTAAACCTGCAAAGGGCTGATAAGTTAAGCTACAGACTTACGGACATGTGCCACAAATTCACTCCAATGATCTCCCTGCTTCTGCATTTTTAAATTCTGGACCTAATTAGAACAGATGTTGACTCTGTACCAAAAAACTTCACAATGTGTTTCAAACCAAAATCTTAGGTTAGGTATTCAGTAGTAGTTAGGTATTTTTTACTAGTAAAAGTGGGCTACCAAGAGACCCTTCTACTTTTTATTGATACAAATTTGTTTTTGTGTCATGACTGGCATCTGTTTTGGGGTCCTCATCCTAGGCTTACTGCAGTTTCCCGATAAAGTACTAAACTAAAGCATGCCCAGGCAGTCCTCACCCTGGGTACTCTTAGGGGATGGGGTTGGTTTTATTTGCATTTATATATGCTTTAGATCTCCTTTAAGTAACATTGATATAATAAATAGCAAACCGGGTTCACAAACTTTTAAGGCCTCTTTTAAAGGGAAATTGTGTGGTCTAGCAAATCTAAAGAAAATGAAAACTGTGAATTTCTCATGCACCTATTAACACCCCACTTACTGTGGGAGATTTACTCCAGCACAGTCACAGTTTCTTTTGATTACATTAGGCTAATTATTAAAATCTATTTAGGAAAAATATTTTGCAACCTCTTCCATTTAAAGGAATAGTTCACTCAAAAAGTGAACTATTCCTTTAATCTATTGATTGAAGCCTGGCAGGTTAAGGAGATATGCCTTATCTCCTGTACTTCACTAAATTGAGCAGGAGCCAAAATGAAGACCCACCACTGGAAAATATCCGACCGCTTCCTGGTTTTAATCCTCCATAGCGTGGGGGTTAGAACATGACTTTCATTATCCCTTTTAAAAAGCTCATCATGTATCTGAAAAGGATTCGGACAGACAAGGAAGTGTAAATTTACAAGCCTATAAATTAAGATCCAGAGAAACTAGAGACGCCTCTTAGGCTTATTTAAAAGTATGAGAGCTCTTTTCAATAGTGGATATTTGTTTGGAGACCACTGTTACCCTTGGTGTTACAAACTGCCTAAACAGATCAAAAAATAATTCTTAAAGGATAATTATATTCACCTCCACCCCTTTCCACCGGACCCAGCTGTCAGTAGTACCCTGGGTGAGGACCTAAACCGCCAGGTCCTCACCACTTGGTTTGCCTTCTATCTTCTGCAGTACTTTCGTAAAGATTCCTTCATGGTTCCGCCTTCACGATCCAGGCCAATGAGAAGACACGCTTCGACAAGGTGTGTCTTCTCATTGGCTGGAGTCACCAACTGAATGGAGGACAAAGCCACAAAGGAAACTTTAAATAAATATGGCAGAAGATAGAAGGCAAACCCAGTGATGAGGACCTCACAGTTTAGGGTACTAAACATTAGTAGACAGTGGGTAAGGTGAGTTTAGTTGAACTTTAATAAAGCATATTATTGCTAGCATGCGTAGCGATGTCACACAAGTGGTGGCCTATTCACAAATAACAGTCATAGTTATTTAAGTCCTCTGCTGTAAGAACAAAACCCAGTGTGTAGTTTCCTGCATTCATATGAGTTAAAACATGTGTAACTATTGTCAGCTCTAGGTTCAACTCCCAAAGGAATTTAAAACTTGCTTGCCTCATTAATTAATTTGCTATATTATTAATTGTAAACGTGATCGGCTTTGTTATGGTGCTCTTTCAAGCCAGTAGTTCTTAGGTTTGTTCCCAAAAATGTAAATTTATTTTTTTAAAATGTGTTTTATTCATAAGTGTTGACCAGTTATTATTATTAAGCATTAAAATGTTGACTATTATGCATATATTTCCTATAAGACGAAACCAGTGCTGTCTGCTTCATATAGTGCTTTTGGATAGCTGGAGAACAGGTGTACATACTTGTGTGCAGAAGTGACCTTGTGCTCTATTTATTTCAAGCAATGCACAGACCTTTATAAGGATTTCTTGACTAAGAGCTGCATCCTTGCTCTTTAAAGAAGATTACATTGCTTTCGATTAAAGAAAAGTTTTTGGTATACTGCTATGGTGCATCTTTGTTTTCACATATCTTATCAAAAACAAATGCACTGCATGTCCAGAATATTAACAATTTTCTAGATTTGCTATTTTGGAATCGCAGTTTTAAAATATACTTAAAGGTTAACTAAAGTTTCCAGACAACATTGTCCCAATAAAAAGAGCACATTAAGAAACCTCTGCCTCACCACTATCTTTGCTATGCCTGCTGGTTTATGAACCTGTGGGTTCTAAGGGGCCAGCTCCAAAAATCCACCATGGCTGGGTAAAACTCGGCTAGGTAGAGATTGAATTGGCATCCACAGGTAGGGGGTAGGTACTGAGAGGATCAGAAGGTACCCATGCTACTAGCTGTAGCCCAGGGTCCTTATCCTGGGTTTGCTATAGTTTCCCCATAAAGTACTAAACTAAAGAAAACTCAAGGATGAAAAAAATTAGTCTGGGAATTTGAACCTGTGGCCTGTGTGTTTCTTAAACAAGTGCTTTAACAGGTAAGCGACCACAGCACATGCAAGGCACACAGGTAAAAATATATATACTCGAGTTACACCGGAACTAACTACAACTATATCTAAATGGTCCAGATATATTCCAGACCTAACAATGAATAACTGGGATGAAATTGCAGAATCAGATATAAGAGGCTCACAGGCAGTTAACGATAAGCTCATAGAATTTAATATAGTACATCAAACATACCTTACCCCAAAAATAATGTCTTATATGTTGCCTAGATATAACTCGGAATGCCCAAAGTGTCATGAGGAGAATGCAGACTTTTGGCTCAAGGTTCAAACGCTCTTACCCACATGCTACACATAACAGTCCCTATGGACCCACAACTATGCCTACTAGGTATAACTGACGATGAGAAATGGTCCAACTTCTCAGAGAATCACTCTTTTACACTAGGAAGATAATTGTACTGCAATGGATGGCACAACAACCACCAAAATTCAAACTATGGAAAAATGATATCCGCTAATATTGCATTTATATGTATTATATACAAGGGACGTGGTACCCTCAACAAGTTCCAGAAAATATGGAAACCCTGGTTAGATTATACTAAAGTGACTATATAAATAAACTAAATACTTCAAATGGAAATTAATATAGTTATCTTAAATGATGGAAAATGTACGGATGGAATACCAAAAGAAACATAACTGAAATTACAAATGTTATTCATCACATCACCTACCCCCTATCCCCCTCTCTTTCTAACCCCTAATATCATTTTCCTTTATGATATGTAGCAGTTGTTTTAATTAAATCCTTGATCGCTGAATAATTACCAGATGTTAATATTTTGAAAGAACAATGTTAAACTGAACTGTAATCTCTGTACCACTGTATACTCATTTTTAATAAAAAATTTTAACAGTTAAAAAAATATATATACTGTATGCACTACCATTAAACATGCTGGAAGTGTGTTGCCTTTGAATCAGACTGTGCTAAATATAAAACTAACAGGGTTATTCAATAAAAGCTCTTATTGTTTAAAATGGTGCTAATTTTGCCCCAACCAATCAGATGTTAGCTTTCAAATGTTACATAAGATCTGATTGGTTGGGGCAAAATTAGTACCATTTTAAACGATAAGAACTTTTATTGAATCTCCCTGTATATCTATAAAAGCAAAAAGCGGGAAGGATAACCCTTCCTCAGTACCCTTATTTAGCACTTTCACACTTGACATCCACAATTGCAACAATCAAATTTATTGGCACAGAAATGAATACATCAATATCCCAGGCACCCAATATACAATACCCTCACCCCAACCTCGAAATACCATTATATACACATAAAACTGGGCATCTCCAGTTACAATATAAGATAACAGTCTGTGGGACTTAGTCTAACTGTATATAAAGTGACCGTAGTTCAGCAGGATACAAAAAAAGTGTCCAATGCATTGTTGGACACTTTTTGTGTGTGTGTGTCTTGCTGAACTACAATCACTTAATCAAGGGGCGTGGCCAATAAGTGCACTTGCTCAAAATGCTCTTTTGAAGGCTACATTATCTGAGTTATACCAGCAACAGTATGAAAGCCTTGTTAATTACAAAATCTAAATGCAGCTAGCTTATGTATGTGTGTTCTGGGAAGAAAAGCTTTCAGATTAGGATTTTAAAATTTAGATTAACCTGATTTATTAAGAATACGACTATGTAGGGAGCAACATGTCACAAAATCCTGCATCTTCTTTAATGTTGTTTTAGGCTTCTTGGTGGCCTCCCCAGTTTTGATGAATTTTAATTGTGTTCCACGGAATGGTTTTCTTTGGAAACTTTTCTGGGATTCTTCTCCTAATTTAATACCTTTCAACAACAAGACCATTTTCATGTTTTAAAAGTTCTTTAAAAACCATGGCTAAACTTTAAGCTTAATGGAGAACTAAATTTAAAGGGTACCTCCACTGAAAAAATAAAGTTTGTCCATTTAGTTTTATTAAACAACGGGGGGTAAAGGAGCTTTGTCTTACATCCCGTTCTTCAATAAAACGATCAGGAGCCAGGAGAGAAGGTAAGGAACTTACCCGATTGTTTGTTCCTCCGCAGCATCCTCTGACAGGTCCTGATGGACTCCGTCTTCAATGCTCATGTGCATAGAAGATAGAGTCCCTCGAGACCTGTCCGACTACGTGGCAGAGGAGCGAGCGATTTGGTAAGTTCCTTACCTTCTCTCCTGGCTCCTGATTGTTTTATTGAAGAACAGGAGGTAAGCCGCAGCTCCTTTACCTCCCATTCTTCAATAAAACTAAATGGACAAACTTTATTTTTTCAGTAGAGATGCCCTTTAAAAATTTATTTATATCCTAACTAGCAAAAGTGTGCCCGTTGGTTTACAGTGGAAATTATGTATGTATGTATGTATGTATGTATGTATGTTTTGCTATGTGTAGTTGCAGTGCTCACAGGAACCATCAGGAAACATCCAGGGATGCAGTAATAAAATTAGTCTGAAGGTCCTAAAAAAAAACCAAATATTCGCATCATATTAAATGAACAAACACACACTTATATCCTCCTTTACCTATACTACCTGCCAGCTAGAATATAGAGGGTCTAATGTGGAATAAACCTGCAGGTCTGAGAATTGACCCAGGCAATCTAACCTTTGGACAATCAAAAGCAGCCCATACATATATCCGATTTTACTTTCCCGACCGAGTGCTCCCGCGACATTAGACCGATCATGCAAGAACCGCCTGTCTGTGGCATAGAAGAATGGGAAAGGGGGTTCTGGCAAGATCAAACTAATATTGCATGAGTGCTTGGTTGGATAATTAAAATCCCAGCATTCTCTGTTTGCAGTAAGTTTTTTCTTAATATGCTATAGCTAAGGCATCTGTCTAGATCTAATACAGCCTAAGCTTGTGACATTTCACATGTTTGAAAACTACAAATCCCAGCATTTTCTGTTTTGCAGTTAGTGTCTTCTTAATGAACTTTTCACATGTTTAAAACTACAACTCCCAGCATTCCCTAAGTGCACAGAATTCTGGAAAACTTAGTTTTTACATCCTGGAATAAAGACATTTTCCTGACTTACAGACATTAAAAAGCCCACGGTCATGCTTTAGCGCTTCCTACCCAAGGGTTTGAACATGCAAGTGATTCATCTGCCCTTCCCTTATATCCATAGCTATTAGACTATTGGATTAGGGAAGCATTATATGGGTCGATTGGTTGGCGCAACGTTAATGCCCGCTTTGCGGAGTCAGCGCGAGTACCAGAAGAGGCACTCATGCGGCCGTTTCAAAGTAATTTACCAGAGGTTGCGTGCCTCTTTACACTTAAGTATTAAACACCAACTAATAGCTGGCGATAAATACTTGAGATTCACCCAAATCTCAAGTATTTTACCCGTACGGGAGATTTGCCCAGAGAGCTTGTGCCTCTGGGTGAATGTCCCTGTTAGAGTCATAAACTTTACCGTATTTCCACTCACTTCCAAATACCACCTACCTGGCAGTTATAATCTATAAAGTCTAAAGGTTCGTGCACACATGCGATCGCCGGTGCCGACGCATGACGTGTGCGAATGGCCGTTTCGGATTATATTTGTGCAGTGTATCGACAGAAAGGCCATATTAGCCGATAAAGTTCCCATACATGGCATGATTATCGGCCGTTCGTACACATCGTGCACCATGGGTTGGCACCCGCGATCACGGGTGTACGATCTTTAAGGCTGGGTAATCACCAGTAACGAACCAATAGTGGCACAAATTAGTTGGCTGGGAATATGTGATGGTGTGGGGCGGCCAGCCGCGACAGAGTTTGGTCGTCCGTATCAGACAAGGGTCAGTTAGTAAATCACGGCCAATCATGCAGTTCCCTGTGGGACCACATGATCAGTCTGTCACATGCGCTGCTGGCTGCAGCCACTGTTACTGTGACCAACAGTCCTCTGTCCTGGCAGAGCTCTCACACCAAGCAGATGCTCAGTTGGGACACGTATTATATGTATCCAGACAAAATGGTATTAACCTGCAGATCTGAACACAGATCCAGGCAATCCTGCCTCATGTTTAAAGGGCAAGTCCAGCCCTAAAATGAAAACTTACATACAGGTAAATCACCCCCCCAAAACCCTAAACGGTAATAGTTTGAAATCTGAAATATATAAATCTAACCTGAAATCCTGCACAATGTCCTGTTGCCCCTGTGTCTGCTTCCTGTTTCTTCCAGTTATGGATTTGACAGTTGACATCACAGCCAATGACAATGTTAATCCCCTATCCTCCTCTTTTGAGCATGCCCAGGCTCAGTTCCTGCTCAGTACAGGTTTCTAAATTGCTCAGTTTCCATGAGGCATCCAGAAGCATAGCAGGCATACAGTAATGAATTCATAGGACAAAGTATGATATATATATAAATATATATATATATATATATATATATATATATATAAAATATATATCAACATATTTTAAAGAGGCCATTCTTTCTAAAAGATGTTCTTATGAGGGTGGAGTTGTCCTTTAATATGTTAATATTGCGGTAAAAACTGCCCATTTCTCTAAGAATGCTGGGTAGTTTCAGAGACATGTAAAGTCATTTAATCATAAACAGACACTTCCTGTCTAGCAACCAGAAACTGGATTGTCTCATTACTTTCTATGGAGAGGGGAGGGAGAGTAAATGTGAGAGTCTGAAGAATTTTCTAATTGGCTAAGACTGTCACATGTTTTACAAACAGCACATAACTGGGTGTAATACAGGAACTTCCTTACACTTCCTGTCTTTTCATGGACAGTGCCTAAGAGAATTTTTTTGATTTGCTAACAGTGGAAGATCAGAACCTCTCATTGGATGTTAGTAAAATTCCACTTCCTTTTAGTGTCTACATGGAGAACCTTTAGAAATCCTGGAGGTGTGTCTTAACCTATCATTTTGAGTTTTCCATTCAAACTTAGGGGTGTCCAGTAAGTTTAGCTTATTAATTGTATATAAATTGTTTTGTAGTTCAGTAGTAGGTAGTAGTACTATACTTTGTATGGTGTTATTTCTTATTGTGATTTTAATTAAAGGGCATGTCCACATCCAAAACTATAATCCCCCCCCATCTACTGGCCCCATCATGTAGTGTAGTTTAATCCTTACCTCACAGCCCAGCTCCATAAGGTTCTCCTGTAGTCCCCCCGCAAAGTCCCAAAAACTGCCCACCAGGAGAATAGCAGAGTCCATATGTGGGACTCTGCCTCCTACCTGGCCTCCGGGAGAAGTTTGGCATGCGTACTGCAGCCCTTCTCCCCCTCCCTCCCTCTCCCTCCCTCTCAGGATTCCCTCCCCCTAGCGTAAAACCTTTTAAATATAGGATTCCCCCTGTCCCCCCAGCCCCAACCGCTCCATTTTTATTTTTAGAAAGCTCCCCAAAATTTACTTACCTTCCCGCTTTCCTCCGCCGCAAAGAATGACAGCAGCCGCGTCCGTAATTGGCTGCCGCTCAGCCAATCACAGACGCGACTGCCGGTCCCGCCCCTCTGCTTGCATTTTCTCGCAAGCAGAGGGCCGGCAGCGCGGCGGAGGAAAGAGGGAAGGTAAGTAGAGTTTGGGGCACTTTCTAAAAATAAAAATGGAGAGGTTGGGGCTGGGGGGACAGGGGAAATCATATAACAAAATTTTTTTTAAGGGTGGACATACTCTTTAAATAGTGCTAATTACACACATACATATGGACCTTTCCTATGTGTAATAATGCTATATACCCCCACCTAGTTAGTTGCTCCTAAAAACTCAATGCAATCTCCGTAAAAATATAAATTTATTTATATAATATAAGGGAAAGGGATAAGGGATGTAAAAGCTTTTCTTCCCAGAAAGCTTTACGTGTAAGATTCTTCTCTAAGCTGCATTTACGTACATGTAAGAAATAGGTTCTGCAACGAAGAAGGCTTTCATGTTGTTGTCTGTACAACCCACAGCCCATCTAGTCTTCAAAGTTTCTTGTGAGCATATGTACCTGACCTCACCCCACTTTTCACTAGCTCTATGCGCTATTTTGCTATACCCATCAATATGGAAGTCCCTGATCAGACTTTTAAAGCTGCTCACTCCCTGAAGTTTATTTCCGCCAGTATGCTTTATGTACAGCCTGCTAGGAGCAATGCTAAATAGTCTTATAATTTTACAACAATTTTTTTGGCTTACATTCTGTTCCTACATAAGTTTCTAAATATACACAAATGCATCTCCTCAATTTTCAGGTGTGCCTAACCCTGCAACGTGTCCGCGCCACATTAAAGACATCCAATAGGAAAAAATAGGTATGCAGGGAAGCACATGCAGATCAGTACTTGCAAACAAATGTTTTTATTATTGCTGCTTACAATGTTACTACATTTTTCGAACATACATGCATTTATTCTCTTGTGTACTATTGTTTGTAACAGTGAACGAATATATCTCAAAGGTTGTGTGTGTGTGTGTGTGTTTGTGTGTGTGTCTTCAGTTTCCTGGACTTTGGATAAGCACTGCAGGAGAACCATAAGAAGCAGAGATATAAGGAAACTACATAGTGGGGCTAGTAGTGGGTTAAATTTAAGTTTGCGGGGTGGACATGCCCTTTAACCTTTCCGAACCTTTTTCGTTAATGTCTGTTAGAAACCATCAAATTGCAGAACAATTGTTAAGCTCTGCTGGCAGGTTAGAAAATACTGGTAATTTTTATTGTTGAAATCACAAAAAGTAAAATTATGCCTTGTTTTAACAATGAGATTTTTTACGTTCACACCAAAAATTTACGTGGAACGTTCAAACATCTATTTACTGCACACCAAACACGCAATGTTTTGGCCTGTCAATCCTTTGTCAAGTGTAACAGAACTGGTACGTATTATCTCACAGAAAACAGATTGTTTTTTTTCTACCTTTACCATAGTTTTTTAACTATGATATTTTCTTATTAACCCCACTTCTCCTGTAATAATAAAGCCAACCATTAACAAATAGGATCACACAGAGCACATTAGAGAAACTAATGAAAACTTTTCCTTCTATGCATGCAATACATCACAAAAAAACTGTCTGACTCTCACCTTTCTGTGTGGCTCTGTTTCTTAAGACTTTGTCATGCCTAGTAGCACTTGCTTTTGTAGGAATGCCAACACTCTGATCCTGGAAGGGGTGGGTGAGTGTGGGGGACATGTGCTGCAGCTTCTGTGTGCTTGTGCAGGCCAGATATCTCCCTTCCTCTGCCAGCAAGTTAAATATTGACTTTAGTTTCTGAAGCTCACATCACTTATAAATCAAGTTAGTTAACAGCAGAACTGCAAAACTTTTATTCCTATTCTGCTGTGTGTTTTTAATTCAACTTTTTTTTTTTATAAGTGCACCTAGCCCCTAGTCGCTGTGTTTCTACTTTCTTGGGGTGTGGCTTAAAACAGCTTTGTACTGCTGGCATGCTGTTTTATTTACATTCAGTGGAGCAGCTACTTGGTAATCGGGCACTTGAATGTACCGAAGACCCAGGAGCTTGGGGAAATAGAGAACATGTTTAAAGGGTATTGCCACTCGTATTAACACATTTTTATTGAAGAACAGGAGGTAAAGGAGCTGTGTCTTACCTCCCGTTCTTTAATAAATCAACAGGAGCCAGGAGAGGAGGTAAAGAACTTTACCCGGCACGTAGTCTGACAGGTCCCGATGGACTCTGTCTTCTATGAGCATGCACGTAAAAGACAGTCAGTCAGGACCTGTCAGACTACACGCCGGCGAAGCAAGCGACTGAGCGGGTAAGCCTTCTCTCCTGGCTCCTGATTGTTTTATTGAAGAACGGGGGGTAAGACCCAACACCTTTACCCCCGTTCCTCAATAAAACTGAATTCCAAAATGTGTTATACGAGTGGAGATACCCTTTAAATAGAATGAACAAAAACAAAAAAAAATCACAATATATATTTTCTTTAAAGGGCATGTCCTCCTCCAAAACTAAAATTTCTCTCACTACTGGCCCCACTGTGCAGTGTTTAAAAATCCTTTATACAAACATAGAAAATATAATCAATGCACATTCCTAGGCCCCATACAATATCATATTATCTGCACACTGGCATACTTTATAAACAAATAGGTTTTAGTATACATTACTGATCACATAAATGAAAAGCCTTCCAACCACGTCAAGGTAACGTCACAGTAATGTATACTAAAACCCCTTTGTTTATAAAGTATGCCAGTGTGCAGATAATGATATTGTATGGGGCCTATGAATGTGCATTGATTATCTTTTCTATGTTTGTATAAATGTTTTGACCAGATCAGTAGCACTTCCGCTAAATGTAGTTGTAAATTAGCCTAATTGGAGTGCTTCCACAATTCTTGTATTGTATGTTTAAAAATCCTTACCTCTCTGCTCCAAATGGTTCTCCTGCAATGTCTGTCCAAAGTCCCAGAAAGTGAAGAGCAGGAGCCTGTTTGTGAGTGAAAAGGTTTCTGCCTATTACCTTTCCTCTGAGAGGTTTCTGGCTTGCTCTCTGGAGCCATAACCTCCCTCTTGATCCCTATTTGCTGCCAGGTGCCCTAGCTGTAAACCCTTTTTCTTTAGTGTACGATCCCACCCCAACCGCCATATTTGTTTGCAAAACAAAAATAATCGGTAATGTACTTTCAGAGTTTTGTCCCCCCCATGTTCTGCACCGCTGCCAGCCGTATCTGTGATTTGCTGCCTCTCAGCCAATTATGGATGCGTCCACTGGTCCGACCCTCTGCTTCCAATTTCCTGCAGATCAGAATGCCGGGGGAACAAAGCTTTGTAAGGATCTATCTGATTTTGCAAACAAATATGGCAATTGGGGGTGAGCTAGGGTTCACTACACTACAGAAAGTTTATAAGAAAGGGGGAGATACCTTTTTAAATTTTAATCCAAATCCTTGGGGTTAACTCTATCAAGTTTTCAGATCCAATATGCTTTGCATTGAATAAAGTTGAACTGTTGTCTCCAAACAAAATGCCCTTTGTATAATACCGCACTCCTACCTTTTAAAATGACAATAATGTTCAGGAAGGAACATGCATTCTACATGTTTCGAACAAAGGTCCTTTCTCAAGTTTGAGAAAGGACCTTTGATCGAAACATTTAGAACGCATGTTTCTGTAATAAAGCTTGTTTTGCAGTCTACACAGCCGCAGTCCTGTGTCATCTTATGCTACACCTTCCTGAACATTATTGATATATGTATCCGGTATAGTGGAAACCGGTGGTGTAAAGTATAACTGAATTGGTGGCTTCTGTAACTGAATTGGTGGTTTCTATCTGGATTCCCAAATTTTATTAATACCTCTTAAAAGGACTCCAGGATCATGCTTCTAATTGCAGTCTATCCACACTGACAGGAGGTATGTGTGCTCAAAGGTCTAGCAGGAACCACCACCCTTTATGACAGCTCCAGCACTATTGTTCTGCCCCAAGTATCAGGTTGTACCCTACAGCTGCATCATAAGCCCTGCCCCAAAATTCATTTAAAGCTAGCCACAAGCAGTAAAATATTTTTCCCTGTCCCTAAGGCGCACATAGGTAGATGCAAAGTCATATAATTAATGGTTGCAGGTCTGCAACTAGCTTCAGAATATTTTTTTCCCCTTTGGGGTGGTGGGGCTTATTACACAGCTCATTGTCACAGAGACTCCGAGAGACAAACAACTAGAAAGTGTAACATTACAAACCTATAACTTAAGATCCAGTGAAGCCAGATACCTCATCCTTGGCTTGTTTGAAAGGTATTATATAGTTATTTATTATTAGCAATAATATATGTATTCAGTTCAATAGAGACCAAGGTTATACTTTATTTTAACATTGTTATAGATTCTAATTGTGAAAGGGATGGAATTACTTCTACTTATGGTACGGACACTTGGCGAATCAATGAGTAAAAGGATATGCTTCAAAAAGGACTCGTTTTGAAAAGGAAAGAAATGTGGACACTTATATTCTTAAATAAAAATAATTGCATTTGAGATTAGATAGTTATTTATTAGGATTGAAATGCATTGTATATTTTGAATACATTTTAAATGCTTTGACCAAAGGGGACGATGGAATGCAGATCTATGGATGTTATATTATGAATTTTCACTAGGTGTCACTTATGTTTTTGCGTTTAAAGTGAGATAACCGGTAGTTCTCTCAAAGGCTTTACAGCCCAAAATCTTGTGTGTTTGGTGTGCAGCACAATAAATGTGTGTGGGCTTTTTCTTTTTTTATTCTTTATCCCCCTTCTTCCCCTGCCAAGCCATCAAGAAACTGCTTTATGACCACGCTATAATTAAAACCAATTGTAACTAGGGTGGCATATATCTGGTAATGCCATAAACCTGCAGAATTTTATTTCTCATTCCATAAGTGAGTGTGCTATCTGCTATTTAAGATGTATAATATTCATTCAGGCATTTTTAAAAAAATGAAATTCTACTTAAAAAAAAGACAGTCCATCATCAGGGCTGAAATGCGTAGATTAGTAACTTGTACTTGCGTAATAAATATGTTTCAAATTTCCAAAAGAGTGCTCCATAACTTACTCTATATTACTACTTATACGTTATAGCACCCTGGGGCATGTCTTTAAAGCGAGAGTACTTAATGAGGTAACAAATGAGCCGCACCATGTGATATATATTTTGAAGGGTGAATAATTTATTGCATGCTTACAAATACCATAACGTTTTGGGAAAACTCGTTCCTTTTTCAAAATTGTAAGCAGGTGATTTAAACATCAAAAAACACTCCCTTTTAAAGGGATAACCCCTTCAACAGGGGAAGTGACATCACAAATGTACTATACATATTATTACAATTGATGCATATTATACATTATAATTCATACATATTCTTACTTTTAATTTTTGTTTTTAATTAGCCTTCTATAGAGTTGCTATCTGTGCGAATTATACCTACACGTTGTCAAAGGATACCGTCCAAAAATAAGTAAAGATTATAGTCCCTGTCCATTCCATTTGGTCCCAGGGACCCTAGTCTCCCTTTGCTCTAATCGTAACTGTCTGTCCCCCTGAGAGGTCATTAGGAATACTTTCCAACACTATGGGGGTTATTCAATAAAAGTTCATATCGTTTAAAATGGTGCTAATTTTGCCCCAACCAATCAGATTTTAGCTTTCAAATGTTACATAAGTTCTGATTGGTTGAGGCAAAATTAGCACCATTTTAAACGATAAGAACTTTTATTGAATCTCCCTGTATATATCTTGGTTCATCTGTACTATGATTATTTTCCTGGCAATGCTTTGGTACCAGCAAATGCAGGTGTTTAAGATTAACTGATGATTTATGCTGGCCTAACCTAGACTTGACCTTTTGGGTAATCTCCCCTATGCAAATCTTTTTGCAGGGGCATAATATAGCGTATATTACTCGGATGAATAAAACAAGATCCTTTAATAACAGATTTACAGTAAATACAATTGTGGCAAGGGAATATACCTTGGTGTCAATTCCTAAACCAAGAGCTATCCCTCCTGTTCTCTCCTGATTTAAACTTAGATGTAGTGGTTATAGAACCCAATGTCTTACCTTTTCTGTGGGCCAACATTGGTGGATTTCTGAATTCCTCAACCTCTGGATATGCCTGTTCCAATATGTGCCAATGCTTTCTAAGTATGCTAGATATCCTACTACTTTGTTCGCTAAATTGTGTGACACATGTAAGACACAGGGTATGTTTACCCTTTCTGATCCCTGAGTTATTATTTTTAGACTTCAGCTTTTCCTTAGCTTCATGTTTAATTTTCTCGGGATAACCCCCTTTTATCAGTGGGTTTAGTATATAGTTCTGTCTGAAGTCCTATCAATCCATGTTTGACTATTTAAACGTTTAAAAATTGGACAGTGTTTATCACTCTCCATAGTAAATATATATATGGGACTTAGTGAAAACAAAAAAGTGGTGGGCGGAAACATGTTAACTTACATCTGGTGAATAAACACCACTTTTTTGTTTTCACTAAGTCCCGTGAGTGCGCCCCGTTCTTTGTTTGTTGTATCTAACTTTTGGAGACTGCACCCGGGCTGTTGGTTCCAGATTGGAGTACCGACCATCTTTCCAGCCTATATATTTATATTAAGGGGCTTGGCTTTTTTCCCGACTACCACGCTGGACACTTCAAGTTGAGATTGATTTATATGCCTTTTTCAGCAGGATACAATTGAAAGCTCATTTTGCTAATAAAAGTGATGTCTTATGTAGGGACACCGGTTGATTTGGGTAACACTGGGTGATTTACATCTTTATAAAAAAAAGTTGGTTTGTTTCACCCACTACGTATCCAGCTGTGGAAGTATTTATTAATAAGGTCAGGAAGGATGTATATGCTGAAATTTTTAAAAAAAGAGGGATGGTTATGCACATCTTTCTCCGCACAAATGCGGAGAAAGAAGCATTTTAACCCTGTCCAGCCACCATTTTTTTATAAATTGTTTGAAATTAGTACATCCTTTGATGTTGTTTACTATAGGCAGCAGAGAGGAACTTTCATGGGATCCAATGCCGCCCCAGCATATGCCAACGTCTTTATGGCTTGGCTTGAGAAGGAATATATATACGTCTCTGAGGCCTTCACCAGACACTGTGTGGCCTGGTGGAGGTTTATAGATGATATTTGCCTTCTCTGGCGGGGGCCGCATTGGATCCCTCAATGAATTCTTTGCATGGATCAATGAGATCCACCCCACGATTAAATATACCCTTCATTGGGATAGCCATTCGATTAGCTATTTGGATGTAAGAGTGAACGAAGTGGGTGGTTGGTTGCAGACAGAGCTATTTACTAAAAGTACGGACAAGAATCAGTTGTTATCATACAAAAGTTTTCACCCGAGACATGTAAAAAGAGCTATTCCTGTTAGTCAGTTCACCAGGGTGCAACGAATTGTCTCAGAGGACGATAAACGTACTGTACAAATGAATGATATGTATGATAAACTTAAGAAAAGGGGTTACCCAGGTGAGATATTAGATGTAGCTATGGTGAGAGCTAGAACCCCACAGTTAAATAGAGACAGAGAGAAAAAAGCCTGCATTCAATTAGTAGTCTATGAGGTGGTATAAATAAAATAGCCAAGGCGGTACGCAAGCATTGGGGTACTCTAGGGAATGCTTATCTGGGGATTCCGGAATTTACTGTATCCCCATTGGTTACATACCGCCGTGGCTATACCTTGGGTAAGGGTTTAAATTATTCCAATTTCAGCGTGAAAAGGGTACTCAACGTATATATTTGGGTGCCAAGGGATTGGGTATGTATCCATGTCTCCGTTGCACCCAGTGCAAATTTGTACATAAAGGAGAGGAATTTAGGTATCCTCACTCAGGGGAGACCTTTAAAGCAAGAGGACATTACACCTGTGAGAGCAAGTTCGTAGTTTACGTATTGTGGTGCCCGTGTGGCCTTTGTTACGTAAGAGAAACGATGCAGTCTAAAAAATCAAGGATCTCACAACATAGATCAAGTTTTAGATTGAGATTGCCTGTTTCCAAACACTTTGTGGAAAATGGCCACTGATTCATGGTCTTAGAAGGGACACCCTCCAGAGGGGGAGATCGGTAACTAAAGCTACGCCAGAGGGAGGTCTGGTGGATACACAGGCTTGGTACAATGTTTCCAAAGGGGCTTAACAAGGATTTTGATATATATGTGTATATGTAATGTTTCCAAATCTTTATTCTGTGTATGAGGTGAGGGATCCTACTATGATGTATGCAGGTTCCAAGACGCATGGAGGGATTCTGAAGGGGAGGGATCCTGTGTGTTTGTCATTTCCTGTTTGATTGTATATATTGTTACACATGTGAAGCTATGTTGCTGTATTTTTTGCCATTTGTTGCCTGAATAAGGGGACTTTGATCCTTCCCGAAACGTTGCCTTGGACAGATGGCAATGGAATAAAGTTATTATCTGCTTGAAATCCTGGGTGCTGTGTCTTCAATTATTTGTTTGTGTGTGTATATACATATATATATATATACACACACACACAAGTGGACGATCGTACGCATCCGAAAACCACGGCTGATCGTGCAGCCCTCTATGAACCGTGCATGCTCGTTGCGGCTACTTTTGCCACGACTGACCATCCTTTATCCTTACCAATCAGTCGGAAGTGCCGAATGGTCGACCAGGACGGAGGATCGCTTTGTGTGAACCCAGCTTAAGTTACAGAATTTATTACTTACGTGCACTGAATGACTTACAATGTATAGGAGTTCTGGGGAGAAAAGCTTTCACATTAGGGTTTAAAAAGTTTAGTTCTCCTTTAACATTTTGTGTATGGTTTTAAGATGCTCATTAATCCTTCTCATACCTCATGAAACATTATTAAACATTATTGGATATTAAAAACCAAAATCGTATCTAGTTCATGCCAACATAGTTGTCTCTTTCATACCAACTGAGATATCCCATATAAAATTTAAAGGCCATCTCCGCCCCCTATTTCTAAATATTCTGTAGTGTAGGGCTCCCTCTCCCACCCCCAACCGCTATAGTAGCTTCTAAAAAAACTCTCCCGATCTCTACTTACACTGCCTCTTTCCCGCGGCCTTAACACATGGCCCTCTGCACTGCTTGCATGAAACTGCAAGCAGGGGGGCGGACCAGCAGCCACGTCCGTGATTGGCTGAGTGTAGAACGCCAGGGGAAACAGGCAAAGTAAGTACAGTTCGGCTTAGTTTTTTTTACAAGATAATATAGCGGTTGGGGTTGGGAGAGGGAGCCCTACACTACAGAAAAGAAGATTTACATTAGGGGAGCTGGAAAGCTAACAGAGATCGGGAGGGAGGGCTGCACTGACCAAGCCAGAAATTTCCCAGCCAGGCTCCTGGTGTTCACTTTCTAGGACTTTGGGCAGACATTACAGGAGAACGATTTGGAGCAGGGATGTAAGGTAAGGATTTTTACACACTAAACAGTGGGGCCAACAGTGGGGGAGAATTTGGTTTTGGGGATGGACATGCCCTTTAAGCCAGATGGAAAACTTCATTATCCAGTGGTCCTCTTTGGTTTAGAGAATCCAGGATTTCTCCCCCCGGTTTCTTCGTTTTCATTTTTTCAATTCTCTGGACTTTACAAAAGAAAGTGTCGCCCACTACACACCCCTGGTGAAATTAGTGGGGGGAAAAAATAGTATGAATTTTTGATATAGCGGTTATTTTCTCTATATTGTTTGGGGACTGCCCTCGTTTTTAGAACAGTTTCCACACCATAAAACTCACTGAAAATAATAGATTATCGTAAGAGCATGATTCCCCCCCTTTATTTTTGTGTGTTTCTGATTTGGTTGCATTGAGTATGTACTGTACTTAGATATATGCATTTGTTTTCACAACCTAAACCGCTAGGTCCTCACCTCTGGGTACTTTACAGACCATCTGTAAGTCTTAAAGGGCATGTCCACCAATTCTACAAAAAAATTATATTATATATAGCACCCCCTTCCCCTAAAATCACAGTTGTGTTATACTCGCATGCTTTAATAACACTCCCAGGCTAAGGACCTAAACTCACGAACAGCAGCCGTGGAGGCTCGATCATTAATGGCTGTCGGCCTTTAACGTCACTGTCACAGCCGTGAGTGACAGCCTTACCAAGAAGTAGAAGGGAGCTATGGAGGTGGATCGTGAGCTGGTAAGTTTAATTTCTCTGACTGGGAGCATTATTAAAGCATGCGAGGACAACTCAACTGCTTTTTTATTACATATTTGTGGAAGGGGTGCGCATGCCCTTTAAAGTTTCCCCAGTCGACTGGCTTCTATTCTGTCTTCAGTTTGCAGTGCATGATGGGGCCAATAGGAAGTAAAGCTCTGCGAGAAGTTTGTCTTTGGTTTGTCAAAGTTTGCCCTTTGGCCCCATCAAGGACTGCCAGTGACAGAATAATGGAGCAGGAGTGGACCGGTTCGGCGAAGGAGCCCTTCAGGTAAGTATTACGGATGATCTGGTACCCTAGCAGTTTAGGCCATTACTCTGGGCACTCTTTAGGTGTGGATGTGAGGTGAGTACAAGTTCCACTAGAAACTAGCAATAGTTTCTAGTGGAACTTCTTTAAAGCTTATTTAATATCAAGGGTTTGTTTATAAGTTAAGGTTTATAAGTGGAAATTCAGCACAAATACATATGCTTTTAATACCTATTCTATCTAATATTACATAGGTAATAAAGTATGTAAGTATTTCTCTTAACTTATGTTTAAGAAAAATAAGTTTCACAATTGTTACAGCAAAATGATTTTTATATTACGTTATCGTTGGTCCATTGATAAAATTACACTCAGGCTTATTTAATGAGGGGTGCAAAAATTGCCCATGCTGTTACTTGGCCTCAACCGTTCAGATGATACTTTTTTACTGGTCTACAGTGTTCTCCCTAGGGTCTTTTAGCCGGGCGGCCCACCCGGCTACTTTTTCATGCCACCCGGCTGGAAAAAATTCCTTGAGAGAACACTTGTGATATAAAAGAATTTAGATGTAGGTTTAATTGGTGTGCCAATAGGTCAGTAAAAACTCCTGCCAATATTGCCCAGTCCAGACCCGTTTTTTACACTTGTAAGATTATTTTAGCACATGTTTACTAGCTTTTCCAAGATCCCCAAGGCCACAAAAGGGTGGCACATGTGCTTGTGCTGCCATGTTACATGGGTTACCTACAAAAGGGAACTACAACTCCCTGCAGATGTTGACAAACTACAACTCCCTGCATTCTACAACCACAGAATGCTGAGAGTCATAGTTTTCAAACATATAGTTGGACGAAAGTTAGATATCCCTGTCCTATATAATGAGCATAATGCAGTGCACATTTTTCCCCACCACCAAATTTGCCCGTCCCACCCCACCCGGCTACTTTTTCATGCCACCCGGCTGGAAAAAAATTCTGGGGAGAACACTGGGTCTACTTCAGTTGGAAAACATTTGATAGCATCTGACTGGTTGCTTTAGATTAAGAACACGGTCAACATTTTCCACCTCTTAAATAAATAAATAAGCCCCATAGTGTATTCTGTGGAAGATCGGCCTCCGTGTTTAACCATAAAACCAGGTTTAGTTGAGGGCTGAACAAATCCAGGAGCCAGGTAGCTAATGGTCCCAGAAATTAATTTGAAATCCTCCCAATAGTTTCAATAATGTAGGATCGGCTACTCAAAATATTAGAGACTGACTACTAGGTTTTTCTGACCATTTTAATTTGTGTCCGGTTTCGGCTACGTGTGCTTAAGAGTCACCTATGCTTAAATTATTAAATTTATTAAATTATTAAAGTATTAGTGCAGGACTGGATATATTTCAAATGCAAACTCTTGGCTCCCCAGTGGCTTGGGAAGTAGTAGGGCTTCCTATTTGCTTATCCTTTTGCTTTTATAACCTAAATACATTTCTTCATTTTTCTCTTTTCTCATAAATGTTCTCCTTTTTTTTCCTGTAGGTTTAAGTGGAAATCCAGCTGACCTTGAAAGGAGGCAAGAAGTATTTGGGAAGAATTTTATACCTCCTAAAAAGCCAAAAACATTTCTTCAATTAGTATGGGAAGCACTACAAGATGTAACATTAATTATATTAGAAATAGCAGCCATAATATCATTAGGCCTTTCTTTTTACCGACCTCCTGGTGGAGATAATGAATGTGAGTATATGTTTTTATTGTGTCAAATATTGTTTTACTTAATTTAACATATTTAACCTTAAACACGGTTTTTGGTTTCAGTGAGATTACGGAGCATGTTGAGTAAAACCATGTAATTTTTAACTCCAAATCCGCAACATCTGATTGTGTGCTGCAAATTTACAACACAGGCAAATTTTTGTACCATCTGTTTTAACAGTCTGGACTATTTTTTTGGTATTGAAAGTTAATGAATAACAAGTTTTATTACAATGTAGTTAGCTTTTAAAATGCTTTGTTTTTTTTATTAATCTTGTTTGGATTTTAAATATAATTGAACATAAAAAAAACACAAAAGGACAAAAATAAATATCCAATAAGCATATGCTAGACAATGGATTAACGATAAACAATTAAATATTGTTAACCCATACTGCAGATTACTTTCCTCTGACTATAAGGTGTTACATTGTAACTTAAAAGGCTCAGAGTAAGCTGCCTGTGATTGTATTGTGCAAAGCGCATCAGGTCTGTTCTAATAAAGTTACTAGAATATTGAAAAAAAGAAAGTTTACATTTTTAATTCCAATTAAAGCTTGTCCTTTTTCCCATCATTTTTATTGAGACTTCATTATATTATTGCCCTAGACCCACCTGCAACCCTGACTGCTTTCCCTCCTGGTATAAGGACCTAAAGGAAAGCAAATATTTAGCCAGTGTATAGAATGTAGAGGATGGCATGCAAGGCCAGGGACCCCAAAGTGCAAGCCATTGTTACAGTTGCCTTGTCACAGTGAGTAGAGCTGGTTCAACTAGCACCAAAATATTTGATTCATAGTGGAATTTAGCGATAAACATGTGCCATCTAGGATATACATCTGGGACGTTGGTGTTGATGTTGAAATCAATCTGGTCCTTTTTTCCCTAAAGCTGGGTATAGATGTTTGATAGTACACATGCCGGTCAACCCCCCATGCTTGATAAACATCTCTTTTTGATAGTAAGTTTTGTAAATGCAACAGGTCTTTAATGGTAATGTCACTCATACCCCAAATTTTGTTATAGGGAGCTTAGGAGTATGTGGGAAAGTAGTTATTAACTTTAAAATCCTTGTGTAACCCATTGGCTTGTCTGTTAATACCAACACTTTTACTTCACAGCAGGTGGTTAAATGCTGGAAACAATAACTGACTAAAATAAAGATGCAAAAGTAGTGTTTATCCTGGTAATTGGAGTTCCATGAGTGTGTATAAATTGTATTAGGATTGTGAGATAAAGTGGCTATTATATTTGTTTTATTGGTATAGAACTGGTATAGAAGTGCCGACTCGAAAAGCACGAGGTGTACAAACGGCTGTTTTAGCCGATAATCAGCGATCGCACGTGTGTACAAACTTTTACAAACAAAACTTTTCTGTTCCTATTGTATGCACCTCTTTTCCCTATCTGGTCCCTAATTAGTTGATTCAACATTTAGGGCTAGGCCACACTGCTGCGCTTTTTTTGCGTTTGCTCATTGAAAACGCGCATTTTCGGGTACGTTGCGATTTGCGGTCCGCATTTTAAATCGCAATCACATGCGTTTTTCAATAGTTGATGAAAAAAACGCATGCACAAACTCAACAAAATCGCACATGAAATCGCATGCAATTGCGTTTGCGTTGCAGTGTGGCCGTGCCCTTAGGGGCTGGTACACACACAGAAATGTTTTGTCCTGAATGACTATTCGCCACAAGCGAGCAGTCAGACAAGCCAAATTACTAATTAGTAGCTGCAACTGAATGTGTGGCACATAGGAGATGGCACAATTGGCTGTAATTTACTGTCATGTCCGAACGCAGGTTTATCCTATCCAGAAGAACGGGCAAACAATATCAGTCGTGGCTGGTCATGATAAAACTGCAGATTTTTTGGGATGACTAGCTAATACACAGAAATATTGGTCAGTCTGCCAATAAAATCTGCTTGTGTGCACCCCAGCTTTACTGGTCAACTTTTTTTTTTTGCTACTATGTGAAGCATTAAGATTCAGCAGACATGGTGTTAAATGTATCATCTGTGTTTATTGTTCATTTTCTAATATTACAACTGTAAATATTTTATTTATCTTCCAATAAAAAAAGTTTAAAAACAGAGGTGGGCAAAAATGTATATTTTTTTCCCTGCAGTGTGTGGAGAAGCTAGCGGTGCTGTAGAGGAAGAAGAAGGAGAAGCTGGTTGGATTGAAGGGGGTGCTATCCTTGTATCGGTCGTATGTGTAGTCTTAGTTACTGCTTTTAATGACTGGAGCAAAGAAAAGCAGTTTAGGGGCTTGCAGAGCCGGATAGAACAAGAGCAGAAATTTACAGTTGTTCGTGGAGGCCAAGTTATCCAAATCCCAGTGGCTGACATAGTTGTTGGAGATATTGCACAAATTAAATATGGTAATTATTCCCTAGTTTTTTAGCATTTCATTATACGCTTGATTTCATATATGCTTGATTTCTCATCTAACATTTGTATTAAAGGTGATCTCCTACCTGCTGATGGAGTACTTATTCAAGGAAATGATCTTAAAATTGATGAAAGTTCATTAACTGGAGAATCAGATCATGTTAAGAAAACTTTGGAAAAAGACCCTTTGCTGCTTTCAGGTTTGTATTCTGCATTTCTATATTTTCAAATTTAACCATTTTCTCTCATTTTTAGTTTATGATTCACAGATATTTCCAGTACCAGCCATTTAATAGACTGCATAGGAAATAAGTAAATAATTGTATAATAATCCTGGGAAAAAAGGTTTATATACCAAAGTTTTTCTCTGCTTGGCACAAGCAACCTAATACAACCCTAATCTGATTATGTGTGTGTGTACAGTGTGCAGGACTCTAAAGGATTTAGTATTACAGTGTCTTTAAGAACAAAATTTTGGTAACTTTAGGACTTAAAATGGTATTTTTATTTTCAAGGGACACATGTTATGGAAGGGTCTGGAAAAATGGTTGTCACTGCCATTGGTGTGAATTCACAAACTGGAATCATATTTACTTTACTGGGAGCTGGAGAAAACGAAGAAGAAAAAGAAAAGAAAGACAAGAAAAGTGAGTTAAACATTCTATTGTGATGCATTGAATTATTGTAGCAGTGTCAAACCGTACATAAAAAAAACTTAAGTTGATTTACCAAACCTAATTAAAGGAGAACCAAATTCAACAATGGATTATGCTAGAAATGATGTACCTTAAACATACTATAGTGCGATACCTATAATAACCTAAATGTAGCGCAAAGAAAACAACTTTTTTGTGCATGTGTGCTTTTTTTAATCTTTTCTTAAATTTCCTTCCTGTTTTCACTCTTAAGATACAACTAGAAACTCTAAATCAATGAAGCAGGATATACAAGGCCATATTGTATTTCATTGCAATGCATTCATTAGCTCAAATAGATTGACAACCAAAAGCTATAGAAACCGACCAACAAAGCAAGCAAACATCACACAATGCTTATTCGGATATATATAATATATTTGAAATGTTCACTTTAGAGCCTTATATTAACAAAGAAGTTTGTGTATAGTGTCATTAAATAAAGGAAAATGAAGTGTAAAAAATTACCAATCGCTAACATGAATTTGAGAACCCAAATGCTACAACCCAATGTAATCTTTAAAATTAGCAATATACAATGCTTGTGAAGGTTCTCATTCATCCAGGTCATGGTATATCTGTTGTATTCAATTAGATCAACTGGACTTGAAATGTCTTCAAGAACTACATTTCAAGTCCAGTTGATCTAATTGAATACAACAGATATAGCAATATACAATGTCTGTCCAATGCTCTTGTCCTGGTCCTTCACTTCAAATGAGATTTATGAATAAGATTAGAAGACATGATTAATACTGGAGTATTTTTTTTATTTATATTTTTAAAAAGAGAAGTTAATACCGTATATAAAAAAAAAATTTGCGCATGGTTGCTGCATGAATTCCTAAAAATATATTTGAGTTAGAAAATGCACTTGTGCAGTTATCCAGAAGAACTTACTTGCTCAGTTCAGCTTACCATGACAGCTGCGTCCACACTGATTAGCTGCTATTTGCTACAACTATAAAGAAGCATATGGGGAGCTGCTCTATAAGTGCCCATACATGTGGAGATTATCAGACGAAAAATCCCTTTTTGATGACAATCAGTCTTACAAAATTGTCTGGTTCTGTTATTGAACATGGGGGACGTTTCTGAAAGTTTTAGGGACTGAAGGGTCAATCAGTAATATCACTTATTATATGGCCAGCTCTAGGTTAAGGCCATAAAAATATTTAAGAGGTATTTTAGATATTGATTAGTTTATTAGTATATGTATGAAATTCCATCGGCTTTGTTCCATACCATTTATCTGGTTGCAGGCCAAGTAGATGCAGTTGTTTAAAAACATTTGGTTAGCGCTTAGGTATTTATCAATATTAATAAGGGGGAAAAAAAGTTTTCAATCCAGTGCGCATCAAATTAGATATTTGCCGAAAATGTAGCATTTTAGTCCTGGTAATATCCAGGATTGTACATAATACAGATAAAATTGAAATAGCTGTGCTTCCTAGTAAAAATGTGTCTTAATATGAAATGTGTGTATATTCCTATTATTAAATGTCTAGAAAAAACAATTTTGTTATCTTTGAAATGTCAACAGCACATGCAAAAGGTTGACATTCAGTTTTAAGTCATACAGTGTGTTCTTTTAGCAGTGGAGTGTTGCTATGGTGATAAGTGACTTAAAATTGAGAGCATCAGATGACAGATGCCAGCACTGCATAAGAGTCTTGAATCTGCAGATCACATTAAGAACAAATAAAAAACAATAAGCAATGTGAGAATGTTTAAGGATTGCAGCATTAATGTGGACCACCTTTAATGTAGAATTTAAATATGGTTTAAACCGAAGGGCTTAAAATAATTTAATATACTTAATTTGAGTTGCACATCAGAAAAGCCGAAAAATGCATTTGCCTTAACACAGCGACTTATCACAACATACGATTGTTATGTACTATTAATCAAGTTATTTTTCTCTTTCTCTTTTTTTTTTTTTTTTTAAATATTAAATGGTTATTCTACAGCAGTGCAAATCAAGATATTTGTATCTTAGCTTTGTGTTATTTTATGGTGTCTATTTCACCATAGAAATAACCACTGTAGCTGTCATGTTATGTAATGTGTTATTGTATTTAAGTATGATCAGTGGGAAGATGAACATGTATTCCCATTGGTCAGTCCTGTCTTTGTCCCGAGCAGGGAAAACATTGGTTATACGGGGTCATTTAAAAGGATTAAATTGTCCTTTAAAGGGAAGGAATCACCCTTAAACTGCAAATGAAATCACTGTATCTCTATCTTTTCTATGTACCGTAATCCCTTTTCCTAGCTAAACATATGCAGTCAGATCCAACGGTATCTGGGCTTTATCGCTAGTGTGTGTAGTGGTTTTCCTGAACGAGCACGCGGCCGCCGAACATTCCCGTCGGCCGAACGGTCGTTCTGGAAAAATGGTCGTTCTGGAAAATTTCCCTCGACCGCAGTAGACTCCCTATAGAGGAGTCTGCTGTGGCCAAGGGAAGCCCACAGGACTGTGTGTAGGGGGATCTTTGGAAAATGACAGACAGGATCTTGCAGATCCTGTCTGTCATCATTCAGAAATCTGTAGTGTGTGTACCCAGCTTAAGACTTTTTAAAGTAGATCATGGAGAAATTATTAGAATGTTGCATCTGGTGAAATAGGCCACATTTTAAGTAGAACAATTTTATATTTTTAAACACAAAACCCTGTTGAAACTTTCATTTTAAAAAAAAATTTCTAGTTATATTTGTAGCCACACTTTCTAGCCCAGGAGATTAAGGAGGCTATGCCTTAGCCCATGAGATTAAGGAGGCTATTCCTTACCTCCCATTCTTCAATCAATTTAGCAGGGGCCAGGATTGAAGGAAAGTATATTTAACTTTCGCACAATCCACCACTGCAGAGATGAAAATCTCTGACCGCTTGGTTTTAATCCTCTATAGTGTGCATTATCGCGTATGCGTGCTATAGAGGATTAGAACCAGTTGTGGATCACACGAAAGGTAAATATACTCAATCAAATATTCTCAATTGATTGAAGAATGGGAGGTAAGGCATAGCTTCTTAACCACCCGGCCTTCAATCAGTACATTAAAGGAATAGTTCCCATGCACAGCCCCACCCCCAAACTTCTGAATCATTTTTAAAGCTAGCCATAAGTGTGAAAAGAAAACAGTTTCTCTGCATTTTACATTGCAACAAAATGCAGTGCACATAGAAATGAATGGCACTGTTCACATTAAAGCACTACGATGTAGTGTGTTGGGTGCAACACACTGCATGCAGCATTTTGGTGCGTTAACACAGCGTTTCCATTGAAAACAACGGCATGCATTGTGCGTTCCCGCAGTGGAACAACACATGCAATCGCAAACGGGGTGTTCCGCTGCGCTCTTGTGTGAACTAGCCCTAAGGTGCCATAGGTAGAGGAAAGGACAGAGAATGGTTGCAGGTGTGTAACTAGCTTCACAAAATGTTGATTTTTGGGGTGGGGTTCATTAACAGCACATCATGTGACTTTCACAGATTTAGGGCACGGCCACACTGTGCCGCAAACGTGATCGCACACACAATTGCACGCAATTGCGTGTGCGATTCCGCTGCGTTTGTGCATGCGATTTCTTCTTTTGAAATGCAAAATCGCATGCGATTGTGCTTTAAAATGGTAATTGCATGCAAAAAAAATCTGATGCGCAATCGCAACCCCCCCCCCCGCGCAATAGTGTGGCCTAGCCCTTAGACAGTGTAACTTTACTAGCCTTTATCCCCCCCAAAAACTAAATTTTGTATATGGCCTAATTGCCACTTAAAACCTTGACCACACATGGTCTAAACTTGCCAAATCTTATATGGAGACCACAGTTACCCTTTAATTAAGAAATAGGCAATGTTTTCAGTTTATTTTAACTACTGTATATTCTTCTTAAGGCAAGAAGCAAGACGGCACCATTGAAAATCGTAACAAAGGTATTGTACTGTTCATTTAAATTCTTCTATATAGTACTTTGTGATGTGGCATTGAATAGTTTCCAATTTAATTTGTGCTTAGGTCGATATATGTTTTAAAAATAATTCTGTAATTATCGTTTTTTAAAGTTTTTGAAATTGGACATCATTCTTATATGAGCTCTACAGGTGCAAATGGCACATGATAACAAGCCAACCTGAATATCATTTCTGTTTAGTGAAAATTGTAATTTGGTTTGTCCATAATTTTGTATTGTGTGATGGCTTTGTATAGCCCCAATGCAAGATATTAGTCTTTTAGTAGCTGTACATCTGGGGAAGGGGGGTAGCTAGGCTCGTAAATTCATTATAATATTGTAATACTAAAATGCAAGATGTTGCATGGGAAAAACAAGATGTTATATTAAGTTTATCAAAAACAAAAAAGGGAAAATGTTATTGCTAACATTGTTTATCAGTACATGGAGGTCTGCTTATTCCAGCTTGCTATGAGTGTCGCTTCCAACATTGTTTCTGTATTTGTGTTTGGAACGCTTATAATTTTACTAATTATTATGCTAAAAAAAAATTTGAAATAGGTCAGCATAGTTACAAATTCTTAAACAATAACAATTTTAAATTAAGTACTTTTTAGGCTAAAAATGTTTGAGTTCCAATACTTTTTAGGCTAAAAATGTTTGAGTTCCAATTTAATACCCCCCCCCCCTCCCACCCCTCCTCAAAAAAATAAAATCCAGTTCAAAAATTCAAGACTGAACTCTTAAACTCCATCCCACCCCTCCTCCCTTTCCCCTATTAAAGTACCCCTGAATAACCATGTCCTAATCCTAGGGTTCACATCAGGTAAGTTATATTTACCTAAAATTTAACTCACCGGGTCTGGTCAATTAAATAAATGTTTGTAGCGTGGCAGTAGCCAATTGTCCTATGGGGTTTGTCTGTTCAGTTTAGCATGATTGAAAATTTTCTTTAATCACCACAAGTAAAGTTTGCAAACAAAAATGTTAAAATGATCTTTAAAGAGAAGCTTGTGCCCAAGTGCATTACAGATTTAAATGCCTGTCTGCTAATGTTGTTGATATTGGGCTGATGTTGGTTTATGATTTTGCCAATGTTTCCTCAAAAAAAAAAAAAGTGTGCAGAGTTGTGGGTGATCACTTTGAGAGAACTGGCCGTTGCCCATTATAGGTGTTGGGTTGATAGCTTTTAGGTTTATCGCTGGCTTTAGTTCACTGATACAGTAAATTTATTTTTAACTTTTAAGCGATGTTTAAGTTTAAGGCCAAATAACTTTTTGGTGTTTTAAATGCCATCATAGTTTAGTCCAAACAAGACCTACTGTTAAGGGCCACAGAAAGGCATGTCCAGCACCAGATCGAAGCTCTATACTTAACTTCCCCAAACCCTGAGAATGTTATAGTTTACTTTCTGTCTGTCCCTGAATCCCAAATTACTTGCATTTTTCACTGCGCTTCTTTTTCTGCTGCTATCCGGAAGATAGCGGATAACTATGTTAGATGCTAGCATTATTGCAGAAGAGAAAAGTAAGTATTATGACTTCAGGGACCAGAAGGAGGTAAGTAACTATAACGATCTAGGGGTATGGGTGTGTGTGGAAGTATAGATTGTCTCTCTGGGGGCTAGACTTGCCTTTAAGTTAAGCTTACTGTTAAAGAAATGTTTTGTTCCAACTGATTAAAACTGAGTTCTTACATTATAGGCTGTTAGAACAGTGTTAAAACCATAAGCTAAAATGTATATTTTTGTACTTTGGCTTTTACATTTTTTTCTTCTTTTTTTTATAAGCAAAAGCTCAAGATGGTGCAGCTATGGAAATGCAACCTCTCAAAAGTGAGGATGGAGGGGACGGTGATGACAAAAAGAAAACAAGTTTGCCTAAAAAAGAGAAATCTGTCTTGCAAGGGAAACTTACCAAATTGGCAGTTCAGATTGGCAAAGCAGGTATATTCTTTTTCTTTTTTTTTTTTTAATTTAAGTTTGTTTGTCTGTGTAAGACTTTGATTTGATTTAAAGGAGAACTAAAGTTTTTTTTTTTAAATCCTAATTTAAAAGCTAAAAATGTAAAATTAGTAAGTTTCATTTCTGTACATGTAAGAAATAGATTCTGTAGCTAATACCCTTTAGTCTTAAATTGCCACGCCCCCTGTCCCCAGTATACACTATCTCTATTTTCTATTCAGATGTGTCCACACCAATATGGAAGCTTCTTGTACCGTGCAGTTTCTAAGTAACTCTAACTGTACCCTTGTACCCTGCAGTTTCCAGCCAGCATGCATTACTGACAGACTAGAACAGTACAAAACAGATTTTACTGCAGTTTTTCTTTTTTTTGCTTCTTTTTCTAGCAAAAGATAAAGTTTTTTAATTTTTTTTAGAAAAGTGGTAGCTCAACATATAAATATTGTGTTTTAGAAACACACAGTACATGATGTCACTGGTTCAAATCCCCTGTTTTACTTATGGAACAATGCAAAATAATAAACTGATGTACTACTTTTTTTATTTTCAATATGTTTATTGGAAAATATAAAGTTTCTACATGTACTGAATTTATATAATTTATATATATAACAGCTCTGTTGGGTAGTGGTGAAAAGTTCTGCTTTAAGCAAGACAGAGTACACGAGGTTGCAGGTTCGATTCACATCCATACTCACACCCATACTAGCTAAGGAATAAACTTCAAAGATTACTTTTTTGTATGAAAATGAAAGATTTTTTTCACTGTTAGGGACAGGAACATTTAAATATATTATACAAAAACTGCACTGAAATCTCTGTTCTATATAAGAGGTGATCTGACTGGCTGTCAGCTTCTAGGGGCTTCTAGCTAGGGGTCACCCAGCTAAGGTGGATTATGGGTGCTGACTCCTAGTACCCAAGTTTGTTTCATAAATCAGCCAGCAGCCAGCAAAGAGAGAAGTGAGACACTGTTTTTTTATCTTTGTGAATGTGTTCTGTCTATTGGGGCAACGTTGTCTGGAAACATTACCCTTTAAGATGGAAAATTACCACCGCATAGTGTGCCCAGGGGCTACTCTCACATCACATGAAATATGTGTTAGGGGCAGTGTATGAATTTTCTCTTAGGGGGATGTTATGAAGTATTTTGTAAATTGAAATGATATATACTTTCTTATTTGCTTTCTTTGTATGTAATATTTTGCATTTTCTTACATGCCCTGTCCTTCCAGTTTTTCTGGCAAGGGCAGATGGGTAAATTGCTGTTCCATTTTGGAAGAATTGTTTAATGTGTATAGGGGTATAGCCAGATTAAATTGGCTATGAATCACACAAATCCTGAAAGATGTGTTGGTTCTGTGATTACTTCAAGACTATATGAATGTATATTGAATGCAAATAATGCTAACAGAAACATTCACAAAGAGATGATTTTACAACAGTTAATTTAATGACATGGGGACACAGTCTTTTAATCAGCTGATCGCACGTATGTTGCATTCATAAGCATGTTCAGCTTTTTAACAACAGCTGATCGGCGGTGAAGAGGTGTGCTTGTGGCGGACCCTGCTACTGTCCGGGGGCAAGAAAAATGAGTAAACATGATTGACTTGAGTATAAGTCGAGGGTAGAAATTATGACCACTACTGCCTTCTGATTGTGTATTGCTTTGAGGGTTTACTTGCCCTTTAAATGGACAGAAGAATTCCCATTCAGTAGTCCTATACAGTAATAGCCAAATCCAGTATGGCTATTACTGTATGGGACTACTGTATGGGAATTCTTCTGTACATTTAAAAGGGCAACTAAAGTCTTAAAACAATAGAGAATCAGAAGGCAATATTTAACTATAGATACCATCCTCCTGATTCTCTATTGTTTTAAAGCATTAATTGCCCTTTAAATAGAGTGTAATCACGCACAGTAACTCCCCAATACCTTGCCACTGCAGATGTTTGGAAACTACAACTCCCCAGCATGCTTTAGTAGCTGGGAGTTGTAGTTTCCAAACATTTGCAGTGGCAAGCACTGTACTTCCCCCCAGTTCAGTGGACTTGCCTTTGTGAGAATTCAGCAATGAGGCTGCTCCTGGTGTTGCTATCAGGAACCATGGCTGTATCCTCATGCTGCCGAATGTTATGTAGGTGTCCGGTCCCAGCAAGGCCCTGCGATTTGGCCTCTGACCGGGGTCTCTTCTCTCACCAGCAATCTAGCTCTGCTACAGCATCCACTCTTCTGTTGCCTGACGTCACTACTCTGCGCCGTTAGAGCCCGGCTTCGAGTAGTGACGTCCGCCAACAGAAGTGTGAATGCGGAAGTGCAGCTGGCGGATTACTGCACTACAAAGGTGAGTGACTCGAGTATTTGAACCGGGCGAAGGGTTCGGGGCAGGCTGCACCCGGACCACCACTATTGGGTGGTGAGTAATACCTTTGTGAAAGTTTTTTACAAACACATGGAGTCTGTATGGATATATTTCTGGAGAAGCGAAGGGTCTGGGGTTTAAAATACACCCGGACCACCTGTGTGTCTAAGTATGCATTCGCTTGATACATCTGTATCTTGTAACACTTACCACATTAGTTAGTTATCTTTTTGTTTAATTTTAAATATAAGTAAACATTTATGTCTTAAAAATACTTTGGGCAGGGAGGTAGGATTGATTATTCCTACCTCCCTATATCATTTTGTTGAGTGCCTGCATGTGCAGTTCATCTGCCAGATTAGTGTTCTGGTCCTTCCTATATTATAGACAGCATTGAATCCACGAGAGCCTCCTGCCGGCGTTCCTTACATCAATCCTACATCCCTTTTCTAAGTACATTTGCTTTTTTTAATACTGTATATGCACTATAGTTCTCGTTTAAATTCTTAAAATATTCACTGCACAGGCAATTTTAAACTTTTTACTTTTTTAATTTTAAACATTTATAGAGCTCTTTGATATTGAAGGCTATGAATTTTACTCGTTTTTTTTCTTCTTTAAGGTTTGGTGATGTCTGCAATTACAGTCATAATCCTTGTTCTCTACTTTGTAATTAACACATTTTGGGTGCAGAAACGACCTTGGCTGGCTGAATGTACTCCAATTTATGTCCAATACTTTGTTAAGTTTTTCATCATTGGCGTAACGGTTTTGGTTGTAGCAGTTCCAGAAGGTCTTCCACTTGCAGTTACAATTTCATTGGCTTATTCTGTAAAGGTATGCATGCTTTATTTATTTTTTATTTTATGGGCCTACTTCAAGGTATGAATTATCTAAGTTCTCAGAAGTGATTATTATTGTATATATTGTATATTAAATGTGCTTCTATTGAGAAATAATGTTTTTTACACACAGATAGTTAGCTTTTACACTTTTGCTCTGTATGTGTCACAAACAACTGCAATCTGCAAATTAAGCTAGATCATACCAAATGACACTGCAAGTTTTACGATCTACAGGCAAAATTTGGCTACCCAAATTATACATTCTATATGTCCCTTCAGGCAAGCATTAATTTGGGAAACCTGTCTAGATTCCTGCAGTCTGATAAGTAAAATTTGACTCATAACAAGACTTCCCTTCTGCCTGCAAATCTACATGCATGGTTGCTCTGGCAATTTAAGCATCTTTAAAACTTGTCTGAATGCTAAAGACATTTGTTTTCACACAAATTGTTAGGAAGCAGTTTTTTAGATACATGAAGACACCGATTCATTAGATGAATCGGTGTATCTTCCCGATAATCTTCTTGAGAAATCAACTAGTCATGTATGCTTTTAAGGTGTTTAATAGAAATTAACTTTAATGGGATTTTACATCCCATTTTTATATATTTAAATGTGTCTAATGCTGAATACTTAAATACTTACATAAAAATGAGCATAAGAGACAGGGTCCATATGAGTATTCATACTCATGTGGTATTCATTCCTGAATTTGCGTTGTCACAGAGATGCTTAAAACAATATACCGGTACTTCATCCTGATGTGTCAGTGTCACAACATGCCAACTTTGCTCTGCCACGATTATCTAGCTATCCTCATAACTAAAGATGAAAGCCATTTCCTGATTATTACCTCAATACATCTCCTTCCCCTAAAATACACAGACCATTCAGAAGTCCATATTTAGACTTGCACAATCAACTAAATAATATGCCAGCTATGGCAGTCATGCAGTTGCCATAAATGCATTCGTTAATTAAAACCCCTTTTGGGTGACCATATTTTTGCACCTAAAGCTTTACTCCACATTTTATTTTTTGGATACTTGAATACTCCACTAATAAATATTTCCCTGGCTTAACCTTTTTATCTAGAAAATGATGAAAGATAACAACTTAGTAAGGCACCTCGATGCTTGTGAAACAATGGGTAATGCTACTGCAATTTGTTCAGATAAAACTGGAACGCTAACCATGAATAGGATGACAGTAGTCCAAGCTTTCATCAATGAAAAGCATTACCGAAAAATTCCTGATGCAGAGTCTATGCCTGAAAATGTGTTTGACCTCCTTGTAACTGGGATTTCTGTTAATTGTGCTTACACATCAAAAATATTGGTAAGTTAAATAATATTTAGTCTTTTCTAGAGTTTAATGATGCAACCACTGTAGTATACAAAAGTAATTGTTTTTTCTTGAAAAAGTATAATTCTTTTCTGACTAGCTTATCAAAGTAGCTCCTGTATCTGCTTTGAAAAGCTGAGCGTGTTTGTATGAAATACTACCAGAATTTAACTGGTATTGCAACATATATGTTTGAGTTGCACTATTCACCAACTGCAAATTTGCAAATAATTATTTGAATTATTTTTATAATTATTTTTTAATTTAGACTTCCAGTGCTAATAGAATCCTGCACAATGTGCTTTGGGCTGAATTTATATTAAATACTTGTTATGTAGATTTTTTTTTTTTTTTTTGATAGGTTAGATACACTGTAGAAAAAGGTTGTAACCAACTGTACTAAAAAGGGCTCGTACATCTTATAACATACAAAGAGTCATTTAGATAAAAAACAAATAATTAGAATATTATATAAATATCTGTAGGATTTAACAGATGTTAAGGTGCTCATACACTAGTTAGATAAATTAGATGTTCATTTGTAGACTAATGTCTCATCTATCTAATATCTATGGTACTGGTGGTTTCTTGCCTTCCCACTTTCGTACACCCTCTCCGTCTGGCCAGATCATTTTGTGATCGCAAAAAAAGAACGGGCCAGGCGGTTCTCTGTGTCGCTTGAATAATGTGGGAATTTCGGTAGGTGAGTTACTAATGTATGGCACATCAAGAATTTACTACCATTGTGCCCCTGGAAGAACCTAAAGACATTTATACCACACTGACTCTTATAACAATTTGTACACTTCTCAAAATTGCCATCATTATTATTTTGTTCTTTAACCAAGGTTAACCAAGTGTATGGCCACCTTTAGTCAAACATTATGTAAATACTTCACAGGCTTTTATATACTCCCAACCCCATTTTCGCACTGAACGCCATACTCCATTCACCTGCGCATTCTACAGGACTTGTTTTCTGAAAACGCTCCACATTGTTGTACCACCATTCGAAGCACAATGCATCTCCAACTGGGAACAGCTATATTTTCTTAAAATATTCTTTTATTCAGCAATGTTCCTCTCCTTGCGTGTCAACGCATGTTTCTCCCTGAAATCTCCATGCTTCATCATAAAACCAAACTGAAACCTTTTAATGTTACTCTGGGATAATACAACTTATAACATTTTGCTGATCGAAGTGTTGTTCTCCCTCTCAATGTTACATTGTGGATATCAGAATTTTGTATATGTTTTTTGTGTGATTATTATAGGTGTTTGTGTGACTATTGGTACTTAATATAAATATACCTATAACCAAGGTCAGGTTAGAGAATAAAATAATAACTATGACAATTTTGTGCAAATTGTTTTATGAGTCAGTGTGGTACATACAGGTTTTGGGTCATTTTTGTTCTATCCAGTGAGAAACCATGGATGTGTAAATAGTTAACCTATAAGCACTTTAACTGGGGATTGCAAGACTTGTAAGTAAAGAATGCTTCTGTTTCTAGAAGTCGGTCTTGGTCATGATATTTGCAGGGTAACCTGCTGTAAATGGTGGGAGTGGACATGCCCTTTATGGGTCTACATCTTTTGTACTGTTATACCTGTATTGCTGGTCAATAGGTGCAGACCCCTCTTTCCTTGTTGCTGGTCCAATCAAAAGTACTGCAGACAGTAAAATTAGCTTTATAGAGTTAAGACCTAAATATTGGGCATGAGATTACGTTTTTTTCTTAACTAAAGTTTCTTCTTTTGCATTTTATTTCCTTTTATATTTTTGTGACTTTAGAGCCAACACATTTTACCCAGTTTTAGGAAAAACTATGTTTTACAAAAATATGTAATTGCAGTGCTTACAGTCACTATTGAAATATCTACCCAGTCACTGTAGTGAAATATCTTGCAGGTTCCACACAGGTTTATTATCTTCAATTAGAAAGTAATAGTGTCTGGGAATTTAGGAAAATGGATTTGCCTTTTACAACTTTGGGCATCCGTATCTTGTTCCACTTTTTGAAAAAGCAATTGATTTGTCTCTTTACAAAAAGAACTCTTGTCATAATTTTATTTTGGGAGGAGGGCAGGATGATTAACTATTTTCTGTACAGTCAGAAACACTTTTAAAACTTCTTTTCAGCCTCCTGAAAAGGAAGGTGGCTTGCCTCGCCATGTTGGCAACAAAACTGAATGTGCCTTGCTGGGATTTCTTTTGGATCTGAAAAAGGATTACCAAGATGTAAGAAATGAAATCCCAGAAGAAACCTTATTTAAAGTGTATACTTTTAATTCTGTAAGAAAATCCATGAGCACAGTGCTGAAGAATCCTGATGGCAGCTATCGAATGTTTAGTAAGGGTGCCTCTGAAATTGTCCTTAAAAAGTAAGTAAGAAAGTATTGATATTCAATATATAATATAAGTGGATCTGTGTTGCATTCATTTTAATCTCTACGCTTATCTTGATAAAAAATACATCCTTGGGCTGAAACGTTTATTTATACTTCCATAAATACTTTTTTGAATTAATCCTTTGGTACACTGGAACTTTTTAGTGTAGTGTTTGTGTGTGTGCATTATATTTATACATATACACACACGCTACTACTAAAATGAACTAATTCTGTTTGTTTAGTAAATATCAGTAGGTTTTACCTCTAGAAACCTAATGGCTCCCAAAAATAATTGCAAGGAATATTGTAAAACTCATTCATATGCTAAATGAAAAATAATCATGAGTTATAATTATCACAGACGGTGCTGTCATTTAGATGGATGCTGCAGTAATCTAAGTAAGAAAAAAATGAAACCAGTTAAATATAAATTAGAAGAAACTTGATCTTCACTCCCTCTAGTGGGGAAAAGTCATGTTTTTGTAAAACTTTCATACTTGTCAAAAAGTAAAAGAAATAAAAGGAATGGGAACCAATGAAAACTGTAAAGAACAAATGTATAATCAAAATATCATGATGTAAAATCAAATATTTAATAAATAAACTGCCTTGATTGAAAGACCCTATTTGGTAATCATTAATATGCTTGTCAGGAACTGATCTGTACTAGTCACAATATTAAATAATCATAAAGGGCAATTAAATCCTTCTGTATCCCCTTGCAAATCGTGCCTTGCCATTGGTTAAATAACAGGAAGTAGAGAGGGCTCTTTCTTAGTACTAAGATGAGACTCATGGGTGAGGACACATCAGTTTAGGTCCTCACCCTCTGTGCTGTCAGAAGAGGGGGTGGGGGGAACATGAGGGGACAATAATTGTCCTTTAAAAGATAACTGAAGTTTATATATACCATTTTATAAGATAATAGGGCATCAATCCATCATTCAGGATTGTTGGCTTACACTTCTCTTTTTATATTAAAGGGCAAGTCCATCCCTCAAATGAAAAATTGTTTATAGCTAAAATACCTCCTTAAACAGATATAGTTTGAAAGCTAAAAGTTATAAGACTACCTTAAATGTTTCAAAATCACATGTTACCCCTTGTATTGTTTCCTGGTTCTTCCAGTTAGCAATTGTCAGTCATGGATATGACCGTTAACATCATAGCCAATGACTGAATGCTATTCCCCTAGTTGCCTCCACTGAGCATGCGCTCAGAGCAGGCAGAAATCTTCAAGAGTAGGCAAAAACTTTTGAGAGGGAAGGGGGAGAAGAAAATGTTGCTGCTTAATAGGGTAGTTCTACATCCGTCAGCTTTTAAACTTTTGCAGTTTAGAGGTGGGGTGGTTTACATATATATAAGTTTTCAGGTAGAATTACCCTTTAAAGCTGGGTACACACAGTACCAATAAAAATCTGATTCTGTTTGATCCCACCGGACCTTCCTTCTATCAGTCCTGTGTGTCAATGTAAAATAAGCAATCTTGTGGCAAACAAAGTACTGCCATTAGCTGCAAATTTCTGTTGGTCCCTATACTTTAGAATCCCCTGCTGGCCAACCAAACAATCCTCTATACAAAGTAAATGATTCCTTGGCGAGGATCTGCTCTCAAGTTCCATGAAGATGTGGAGCCCTGATGTTTAGCTCTTCTTTTTCTTCTGGACGCTCCGCTCAGCATTATGACATTGGGGCATGCTACGGCTCTTCTTTTAAAAATAAATAAAAAATCGCAATGACGCATGCCTTTGGCTCTGGATGGAGAGATATTTTTACCTTGTTTTTTTAAATTTTTAAAAAAATCTTTTCCGTTTCATAATAGATTTATCTTTTATCCAGTAGAGGGAGTGCGTTTTTTTTTTTTTTACCTTCTAGAACTTACTTTCTGACTAATGACTCTGGCACATAAAAGCAGCCTCTGCATCTTGATTTCAGGGTGAACATTTCAAGGTGATCAATTTCAATCCTGGTAAAGCTGCATCTGCCTTCTGTACTGAAGACAGATAAGGTCTTTGTTTCAATTACTAAAGGTATTCTCATGACTTTTCTGTATGGTAATAGGCACTTCCTCTTTAAACTTTCATAAGTATTAGTATTTCTTTATCCTCTGGGTGTGCTGTTAAGTTGACTTTAATAGTCTAAATGATAAAGCCGCTCTAAGGGCTAGGCCACGCTATCACCTTTTTCTTGCGTTTGCGGTTTTCCAGATCATTGAAAACGTGGCAACGCACCGAAAACGCGCGTTTTCGGATGCATTGCGATTTGCGTTCCGCATTTTTAATCGCAATCACATGCGTTTTCCTATACCTAAGGAAAAATGCTACGAAATCGCATGCGATTGCGTGTGCAGCGCAGTGTGGCCATGTCCTTGCCGATCCAGAAAAAGACCGGTTCCTTAAGGTAGACATACACGGGTGTTTCCCCCCCGATTGATTTAATCTTGATTGATTTAAAAGTCAACCCATGTTGTATTACTTTCTGTTCAATCTACTTCCTGGCAATGTCTTATAACCCTACATCCTGGAGAGCCAGGTAGGAGGAAAATAAGATTATTGCAACTGATAATATTAACATCACTATGTGATATCGATCATCAACAATATTCCATAAATGTTTCAAGAAGTAGTTTGGCAAGGGAAGACAAAAAACAACTGTATGATTAAAATAATTACCGTATTTATCCAAAAATAAAATAACTACTGAAAATAATAAAGAAATAAAACTAGACAAAGAGAAGTGTACACGTTTACATTTGAAACAAAATACACAGATACACGGAAATCATGGTACTCTCAATTCTAGCCAGAAATACTTTATTTTAAAACTAGAACCACTTTATATAGACTTTATGCTCCCAATTAATAAAGTGACAAGTGCAAAACAGTGCAAAGTTAAATGAATCTGTATCTGGACTACACAAGATCAGCAATAGTTCATTAAAGGTTATTGTATAGTCAGGGCATATCTGTTGTATTCAATTAGATCAACTGGACTTGAAATGTAGTTCTTGAAGACGTTTCGCTAGTCATCCGACTGGCTTTCTCAATTCAGAATGACTTGTACAAGAATCTGTGGCAATTATGTACCCTGGAAAATCCCAATTAGCATATCACAGCCAGGTGTTAAGGGTGTGATTGATAGTGGCTAAGAGGTGTTATAGGAACGCCCAGAGTAAGGTGTTAAAACAGCATTGTACATGGCAGACAGTTGGTGTCGAACCCCCCCCCCTCTATTTAGGCTTGGTTTCTTTATTTTCACATAAATGGCCTCCTTAACACCTCTCTTGAACCAGTCACGTTCCTTCGCCAGTATGTTAACATTACAATCTTCAAAGGTATGTCCTTTATCCTTAAGATGCAGATACACGGCTGAGTCCTGACCCGAGGAATTGCCTTACCCTGGTGAGGCCCATCCATGCATATATGGACTCCCCAAGATACATAAGGAAGGGGCCCCACTAAGACCTATAGTCAGCAGCATCAACTCGGTAACATACAAGGTGGCAAAATATCTAGCTAACATCTTAGGACCTTTGGTGGGAAGTTCTAAGCATCACATCCAGAACTCTCAGGATTTCACCAACAAGATTGAAGATATAGTACTCTGGGTAGAAGAAACTATGGTGTCCTATGATGGACATCTCTCTTCACTTGTATACCCACCAAGGAGGCTGTTGACATGGTGAGAAAAAGGCTGGGCCAAGACAGCACTCTTACCAGCAGAACTGATCTCAACCCAGAACAGGTGTGTTCCTTGTTGGACTGTGGCCTGAATACCACCTATTTCAATACAGGATAAGTTCTATAAGCAAAAACATGGATGTGCTATGGGATCTCCAGTTTCACCTATTGTGGCCAACCTATACATAGAGGTAGGAGGTAGAAACACAGGCGCTTAATACCTTTAAGGGCATAGCACCCAGCCACTGGTTCAGATATGTTGATGACACCTGGGTTAAAATCCACCAGAAGGAAGTACAAGCTTTCACAGAAACATTAATGCGGTGGACCAAAACATTAAATTCACAAGGGAAGAGGTACTAAACAACAAACTGGCTTTCTTGGACTGCTTGGTAGAAGTTAAGGAAAATGGTAAACTGGAAGTAGAGGTTTACAGAAAACCAACACACACAGATCAGTATTTGATGTTTGACTCCCACCACCCTTTAGATCACAAGCTGGGGGTCATCAGAAACCTGCACACAAGAGCCGAGAACATCCCCACTAGCACAGAGGCGAAGGCTAAAGAAATGAAACACTCAGAGGAGCCCTTAAAACTTGTGGATATCAGCCACAAACGAAAGAATAGAAAGGAAAGAAAAGAACACGAATACCAACGTGAAGGGGAAAAGCAAGACAGGAGGAAGAACATGGTCATCCCATATGTAGCAGGGGTCTCCGAGAAATTAAGAAGAATTTTCAAAAAAACATCGTATCCCTGTCTGCTTTAAACCGAACAACACACTGAGGCAGCAATTGGTACATCCGAAAGACCCAATACCAAACACAAGAAAAGCGACATCATATATGCAGTGCGTGCGTGAAGAATGCTCTGATTTGTAGTGGGGGAGACCAAACGCAACTGCATCAACGTATGGCCCAGCACAGAAGAGCCAATTCCTCGGGTCAGGACTCAGCCGTGTATCGCATCTTAAGGATAAAGGACATACCTTGAGAGATTGTAATGTTAACATACTGGCGAAGGAACGTGACTGGTTCAAGAGAGGTGTTAAGGAGGCCATTTATGTGAAAATAAAGAAACCAAGCCTAAATAGAGGTGGGGGGGTTCCACACCAACTGTCTGCCATGTACAATGCTGTTTTAACACCTTACTCTGGGCGTTCCTATAACACCTCTTCCTATAACACGCCACTATCTAATCACACCCTTAACACCTGGCTGTGATATGCTAATTGGGATTTTCCAGGGTACATAATTGCCACAGATTCTTGTACAAGTCATTCTGAATTGAGAAAGCCAGTCGGATGACTAGCGAAACGTCTTCAAGAACTACATTTCAAGTCCAGTTGATCTAATTGAATACAACAGATATACCATGACCTGGATGAATGAGAACCTTCACAAGCATATAGTCAGGGCACAATCTCTATAATTGAGTATATCCCTACATGTTATGTTATAGTCAATAACCCCACAGGGTCATGATACCTTTTAAGAGTTTTAGGGAATTTAAATACATCTATGATACAGACACCCTTTTATAAAGTATAACATTATGCAAGCGCCCCAGAGGTAAACATTTGAAGGGATATACTTAGGGGATCAGGTGCCAAGTTAATCATCTGTCAGGATAAGCTCTCACGAACATCTGGATGCCCCAACAAACATGTAAGCCTTATCCACAACTTAAACATTGTGAAGATTGCCATTATATAGCCTTGCTGTTTGAAAATGGACAAGGTCTTACGATGCCTTCCAAAACTTTGTGTATACCAAGAGTCTTGCAACCGTGAGACTTGGAATAGACCCGGCTGTATTGTCCTGAACCCCAAAGTTAAAGGGCCAGTAGTAACATATAGTAATAGAACAATACCACATATCGGTGTACAAAGCTCTTTAAATATCATTGTAAATACCAAAGAATATACATCTCTTTGAACTCATGAGATGTGCAGCGAGGCCAATCGAAATAACACAACCTAATGCAGGGACCACGACACCTAATACAAAACCTAATGGAATAATCGTTATTACATATATATACAAATACACCAAAAAGCGTTACTTATACTTACTCATAAAACATGTAGTCAGGAAATATATATAGCCATATATATATATATTTATAATTAGATAATTCAATTTAGTTTAGTACACGAAAGGCACAGTAATATTCAATGATTAAAGGATACATACGGTAACCAACTAGTCTAATAAACTTAGTCTTCATAATTGCCAGGTTGTCCGTTTCAGAACTAGAAATCACTGCCCCCACCCCTGCAAAACTATGATGGGGCACCTATCTATGCAATCGACATCAAATAAGGACTGACCCTGTCCAATCACTGCTCTCGCAGTTTCCATTGGAGCATGGGGAGCTCTCTCCATTTTCATATCCAGCTCACTCCCACACTCCGCATGAAAAATGAATAATGTATAATTATTCATTTTTTATATTCTTAAAAACGGCGTGCAAAATTCTAAAAGTTACATGTAATTCTAAGAGCTTCTCTAAAACTTCTCTGTATACAATAAACTTAAACTTTATATACAAAAAAACTTCATAAAAAAAAAAAAAAACAGGAGTAACTTAGCTTCTCATTTAATCCCTTCCCTAAGGAGATATGTATCTCCTTCCAATACTGGCCAATATCTCTTGATTATACTTTCCCATCTAGTGATTTGTATATCGAACTTAAGCTGGGTACACACACTAGTGTTAAAGCCCAGATACCGTCGGATCCGGTGGTATCAATGCTTTATTGGCAGTGTGTGTAGCTTTCCCAAACTAGCGCGCGACCTGACGTTGTTCAGGAAAGCCCTAAAATTTCCCTGGGCCGCTGTAGCCTCCCTATAAGGGAGTCCGCTGCAGATGAAAGAAACACACAGTCCTGTGTGTTCACTGATCTTTGAAAAACGACAGGATCTCGCAGAAGATCATCCCAGATTTAAAGGACAAATCTTATTCCCCTTATGGTAAAAGACAAATGAAATCAAGTCAGAGGAGTATCAAAAAAACATGCAAATTTCATCCAGGCAATATATTGGGGTGTGTGTGTATGTATTGTTATATATATATATATATATATATATATATATATATATATATAATATATATATATATAATAATATAATATATATATTCAATTTTGAATATGTACAAACTTTATATATAGCAGCTCTGTTATTTATTTACCACTAGAGTGAATTGCTGACTGTCTTTCAGTAGCAATACAAAATAGTGAATTGATTTTACTGACCTTTACTGATATATACTTCTATTTATTGCAAGTTCACTGGTGGCGCGTTCTGCTGAAGTGCTGGGTTAGGAAAAAATCAGGCAATTGGTATCATGCCCCCTTTTTTTGTTTTTATTATGTGTCTAGCAAAAGATAAAGACTCTACATGTACTAGATTTTTACTTATTAGCCCTTGTGGCATTGAGTTAGCTTTCTTTTTAGAAAGCTTTCTTTTTAGAAAGACACCGTATAGAAGCTTGCTGCTTCGATTCCCCATACTTTTATTTTTTCGGAAATGTTAAATGTTCTGTTTCTTTCATCAATGCTAGCAAAGACATACACTGCAAAGATTACTTTTCTTTTTTGTATGAAAAGCAAAGGAATTTATCATTCTTAGGGATAGGAGCATTAGTAATGTGTTTACACAAAAAAACTGCTCTGAAATCTGTATTCTGTGTCGGAGGGAGGGATCTCTGAGCTGTAACATGATTGGCTGTCTGCTTCCAGGATGCAAGACTGCAGTTTCCTGTGAAGTGAAGTGCGTACACTTAGCTGGTTGTTCCCAGATAAGGTGAATTATGGGAGCTGACCCATAGTACCCACAGGTTATTTTCCTAAATCACCCAGCATCCACAACAAAGGGAGAGATGAGACACACAGCTTGTTGTGTGTTTTTTAATGTGCTCTGTCTATTGGGACAATGTTAAAGGAGAACGAAAGTCCCCAGACAACAAAGGCAGCTTTGTATAAACTAATATTATGGATATTATTGCTTTATATTTTCTTTATGTGGTACCAATTTTTATATGAATATCAAAGCAAGAGAACACCCAATATTGTTACAATTCAATGTAAGAGATAGATCCATGTCCTTTGGGACTCTTTGAACTCCAGCTTTTCCTCCCCATCACTTCCTCCACGTAGCTTTTGATTCCTATCTTCTTAGCATATGTTTTCTCACAATATTTTAACTTCTGTATGATAACACTTATGGCTACCATACCTTTAATGAATGACCTTTTCTAGTCCAGCAGCCAGTTTATACCAGCTATTTATAACGGAATTGCAATATTCCATCTTTTTTTTAACATGACTGATCTGTTGTCCTGTACAAGAATGAAGTCAAGCTCTATTGTCTAACCAATATGTAAATATGAGATCTGGCTATCTCTACCAAGGATGGATGTTAAAGGACAATTATAGTCCTTTGAAATCACCCCCATCCTGGGTTAGGACCTGAACCACTAAGTCCTCACCCCTGGGTACATTATCTATGTCCTGGTATACTTAACTATACTTTCCTTTGCTGCCTTGGTCTAACCCCGCCCAAGGATGTCAGTGACAAGTCCAATGGAAGATGCACTCGGTGGGAAGCATGTCTTCCCATTGGCCAGACTGTGGACAGATACGAGGTGGACCAGAGCAGCCAGGGAAAGTTATGGTAAGTATATCTGGGAATAGAGACTGTACCCAGGGGTAGGGACTTAGCAGCTTAGAACCTCAACCTGGGTACTTGTATCAGAATAATGTGTCCAATAAGTAAAACTTAGGTCAGCATATTAAGTATCAATTAGAATCATTATTCAAACATATATTTAAATTTTTTGCACGTTTATCACTTATATATACGAATCAATGTAACTGCAGAGCACTCCTAGGACTTTGTTACAAATATTTTATTGTTACATAGTAGGACTGTAAAGCCTACGCGTTTCGGCCCTTAACACACAGGCTGTCATCAGGGTTACAGTACAAACTAAAACACAACAATACAAATAGGCAAGTGTCCACCCACCCCCAACACACCCCCCGCCCTCCCTCAGCACCACTCCCCCTGTTCCTAATAGGTTAATCTCATTCGCGCACAATTTAACTCCAAACTTCTAATGCACCAAGTGTCGCAAAGAATCTAAATAGACAGCCATTAATATAGTGCTCAGTGCTGATATTAAGTATCATAAAATGTAAAATACTGGTCAATCCCTTTTAATAAAGTGTCCAAAGTGCAACAAATGGTAAAACACAAGTTGGACAAATAGCTTAAAACATAACACAGTTAAAACAACTCGGATCCCGTACTTAATGGCTACTTTTTCTAATATAAAATTAACTCTTATGGGTAACGTAGATACTAGCAATCACTAAGGGATGGACTACACTATGCACAGTTAGTGTTTCTATTGTAATTCTGTAGATACTAATCAGATCCATATCCCAGTCTGTCAATACCCATTTACCACAGCGTTGGTATGTGGTGCGCCTTCACATCACCCTACTGGGATACTGGGGAACAACTGGGGAATAACCTAAGGAACCCGTAGTATTTGCTAAATAGAAAAAATGTTTTATAGTTAAAAGAAACATGCTAGGGCCAATTGTTCGTTCATGCCCATTGGGGACAAAGTCTCCAATCTCTTAATCCAGCGCACCTCCCTCTGTAGGAGTGCTTGTTTGCGGTTTCTTCCTTCCTTGACTGGCTCCCAATCAAATGCCATCCACTTGAAGGTTGCTGGCGGATGTCCTTTTTCCCTGAAATGCCTGGCCACAGATTGTTCGCCAAATCTGTCACTTGTCCCGAGTCATATCCCCTTTTGACATTGTTGATAGTCCAATGGTTCTAATGGCCTGTCTGTGGTTTGCCATGCGGCCATGTAATGTGGTCGTAGTTTTACCCACATAGTATTGTCCACATGGACATGTGATAAAGTAAATAACATAGCTACTCAAGCAGTTTAGTCTATATTTAATCTTAATTCTTCAACCCTTGTGGGGGGTTGGAATTCAGGACCTGACAAGGCACTCCTGCACGCTAAACACCCCTGGCATTTGTAAAACACCAATTTGGTTGTGGGGAGCCAGGAGGGACTAATCCCTTTTATTGGTTCTTAACTAGGATGTCTTTGAGGTTTTTTTCCTTGTCTATAAGCAAACAAGGGGCTCGAGTCAATAAAGGGTACCGCATATACTCGAATATAAGTCGATCTGAGTACAAGTCGAGGTACCTATTTTTACCTGAAAAATTTGTAAAAACTAATTGACTCGAGTATAAGCCGAGGGTAGAAATTAGTCGCCCTTTAAATGGACAGCAGAATTCCCATACATGAATCCCATACAGTAACAGCCAAATCCAGCACCAGTAACACCCAATTTCTGGCACTCCAGATGTTTGGAAACTACAACTCCCAGCATGCTTTGTTGCTTGGAGTTTGTTTCTAAACATGTGGAGTGGAAAGGTTCAGTAAACTTTAATTAAGCTTACCATTATTTACAATTCTCCTGACCCCCATATTGTAAAGGGCCCTCTGACCCCCATATTGTAAAGGGCCCTCTGACCCCCATATTGTAAAGGGCCCTCTGACCCCATATAGTAAAGGGCCCTCCGACCCCCATATAGTAAAGGGCCCTCCGACCCCCATATAGTAAAGGGCCCTCCGACCCCCATATAGTAAAGGGCCCTCCGACCCCCATATAGTAAAGGGCCCTCCGACCCCCATATAGTAAAGGGCCCTCCGACCCCCATATAGTAAAGGGCCCTCCGACCCCCATATAGTAAAGGGCCCTCCGACCCCCATATAGTAAAAGGGCCCTCTGACCCCCAATAGTATAAGGGCCTCCACCCCCATATAGTAAAGGGCCCTCCGACCCCCATATAGTAAAGGGCTCTCTGACCCCATATAGTAAAGGGCCCTCTGACCCCCATATAGTAAAGGACTCTCTGATCCCAATAGTTAAACAGTCACCTGAGAGTTGTAGTTTCAAGCTGTCATTTGCACTGTACTAGCAGCTTTTTTTTGCCCCAAACTGAGGAGACCCATCAGATTTACAGTATCCAGATGAGCAGTCAGTGACAGTGCTGAGTGAGTCCAGCAGCCAGACTACAGGAAGCAGGAAGTGTAAAGGCAGATCAGCTCCTGTAACTTTCTATGCAGGTTAACACAGTGCCACCTACTGGTTACTATGTGCAATTGCAAAATTCGGATCTAAATTAGGACTTGACCCGAGTATAAGTCGAGGTAAGGTTTTCAGGCTAAATTTAAAGCCTGAAAAATTCGACTTATACTCGAGTATATACGGTAACTTGCTGTCACCCCTAAGGATCTCCCATCTATGCTTAATACTGTTTTTGAGGCAACCACTCAAAGGTGAAAATGAGCTAACAAAGGGGATTTTATTACAATCGTTCCTTATTTTACTTTGCATTGCCTGTGTAGATTTCCTAGCTGCCTCAGCAGCTCTCCTCAGTTCATTCCAAACCAGATCACTTTTGTAGCCTCTGGTTACAAACTTTTCTTTCAATTCACGAAGCTGGCTTTCTGCTTTATCCTGAATGGTATTATTTCTCATCACCCTTAGACCCTGTGAGTAAATAATGCCCCGTTTCTGTGCTTCAGGATAGAAGCTAAAGGCATGCATTAGAGTGTTTCGGTCTGTGGGTTTAGTATATAGAGTGGAGCACAACCTATCATCCTCCTTGAAAATCCTCAGATCCAGGTAATCAATCATGTCGCTATGCACAATCACGGTCAATTGGACAGGGGTAACCAGTTCATTAATGGACTGCACAATGGTCATACCTTTATCAGCCGTGCCCCCCCACAAGAAGAACAGGTCGTCAATAAATCTCTTAAACATGATGATCTTATTGCCCCCTAAGGGGACGATGTATTTAGTTTCAAAATTCTCCATATATAAATTTGCAAATGCCGGGCCTATATTTGATCCCATAGCTGTACCAGCTGTTTGGAGAAAAAACCTACTTTCAAAACGGAAAAAGTTTTTCTCAAGCGAGAATTGTAACAGGTCCGTAAGGAATTCCGTGGGTGGACTTGTTTGCCCTGACTTATATAATGCTCTCCTACAAATCTCAACCCCCTCGGTTTGGGGAATTATGGTATAAAGATTCTTGACGTCACAGGACATGAAGATGACATAATTCGTAGGACCCCTATACTCATCTAGTAAATGTTGACTGTCCCGTATATAGGAAACCATCCTTTTCACCAAGGGCTGCAGGAACGAATCAATATAGAACGTAATGTTCTTAAATATCGAGCCGCACGTTGCCACAATAGGTCGGCCCGGAGGTTCCGTGGTGGACTTATGTATCTTTGGGACAGTGTAGATCACCGGGCTCTGGGGTAATCGTTAACCAGGAATCCATGGTCATCCTTAGCGATCCATTTTGCAATGCTACCTGTAGTTTATCATCAAGTATATTTTTAAAGGACGTTTATCGGGTCTCTATCCATGGTTTGTTGAGTAGATGTGTCAGAGAGTTAGGAGAGTAATTCTGCTTTGTAGTAGGCCAGGTCTAGTAAGACAATAGCCCCGCCTTTGTCAACTTGTCGAATCACCAACTCCTTATCACCCTAATGGCCTGTGTTTCTTCTCTGGTTAAATTAGACCAATGTACACATTCCTTATTGGGACCCTTATACTCCCGTATAAGATCCTGTCTGACCAGATCAGTTGAAATCCTGATAGAGGTGGTTATTAGGTGGTTCAAATCTACTCTTAGGTCTAAAAGATGTAGTACAATTAGTGGTATTACGGAAATGTTCCTTACGTTTTAAAGTTCTTTGCAGTTTATATAAGTCAATCTCATCCTCCAAGGGGTCGTATTTAGGGATTGAAATAAAGGATAATTCTCTGTTGAGAAGTTTTCTTTCCACGGGGGTCAGCACATGTTTACTGAGGTCTTATATTACTTCTTCCTGTGCGGTCTTGGAGGGAGGCCCCTGCCTGGGGCCCGGTGGCCCCTCCTGGTGATTCGCCTCTTGCATTTGTTTTTATTTTGGAGGTGGACCGCATGCTGACTCCTAAAAAAGGCGACTTATCTGTGTTTTCCCTAGTTGTTATTGGGGCTCCCGTTCACCGTCAGAGGGATTAGAGTCATCAGAGCTGACAACAGTTCTCAGATTTCAGTGTCGCAGTCGGTGTCTATTAGGTCTACGGTAGGTTTGTTTTCCATATAACCACCCATATACCCTTTTGTCAGTATAGTCAGATTCAACTTTAACTACTTTCTTACGTTTGAAGACCAGCAGGTCCTACTTATGCTTAGCTAATTGTAGCTCAAGTTTTTCGACTCCGTTACAGGACAGATCGTTACTAAGTGCTTCTTTGTGAATAAACTCTACTTTGTGTATTTCCTCACGGACCATAGGAAGCTCTTTGCCCACCTTTTCAATGACCAGTAGAAGTAAGTCAAATGAACAGCGGTTTAGAATACCGCACCACTTGGTGCAGAACTCAGGGTCATAGCTGCCAATCGTAGGTACATTGTGTATTCTGAACCCTCTGGGTATTTTGCGAGATCGATGATATTCATGATATTACATGTAAAAGTAAGTCGGTCTCTTTTTTACGTAACTTGAGTAATTTGAAGAATATTTCATGATTGTTGTGCTATGGGCTCAAAGCGATCGTAGGATCATCAAATAGAATGCGCTCAGCGTCTTTCTGTGAGAAATAGAAATCAGTGCCGATATCCACGTGCCGATATCCACGTTAGCCAATGTAGCCGATTGAGAGAGATCCTCCGTCATATTGGAAATGGAAATAGAACAATGTGCTGTAAGTGCACGGTATCCAGATAATCAAGCAGGTGCGTCTCAGATAATGGGGATAAGCATGTGTAGGTAAATCATTCGCACTCCGTGCTGTAGAATATCCGCCTGGATGCTGCTGTAATGTATCATATGCGAATCAATGTAACAGCAGAGCACTCCTCGGACTTTGTTACAAATATTTTATTGTTACATAGTAGGACTGTAAAGCCTACGCGTTTAGGCCCTTAGCACACAGGCTGTCATCAGGGTTACAGTACAAATGAAAACACAACAATAAATAGGCAAGTGTCCACCCCCAACACACACCCACCCTCAGCACCACTCCCCCTGTTCCTAATAGGTTAATCTCATTCGCCCACTATTTAACTCCAAACTTCAAATGCACCAAGTGTCGCAAAGTATATATAACACATATATTATTAAAAAAAAACAGTATTAATATATGCAAAATGAGTTCAATGGAATAATGAATCCAAAAGTATTGGTCTTTTAATATTTTATGTATTAGTATGCACTTTAATGAAAAATTTAAAAGCACTTTTGATTGCACTAGCACTTTTTACCAATCACGACAGATTGATCAAGCCCCACCCCTTTAATGGAGTGGCCCCACTATTCACTATTTAAACCATTTCACAGTATGTATTTTTATGCACTTGTGGAAGGGGGCAACCCTGAAACGTTGTACACATATCAGTGTCACAATAAAGTTAAAGTTTCACAGTTGAGAGGTTTTTTTGCATTATTGTTAGTGGCCATGAGCATTGCCAGGACCCCATATACCATGAGGCTGAGTGAGACATTTGTCTCGGGCGGCACCCCTGCACTGAAGAAGAAGGACGGCAGACTGTCAGTGGTGAGAAAAACATTTCCCCCCCCCCTGACCCACGCAAGACCATGAACCTGCATGCGCAGCCACGAGAAGTGTGAGCAACACCCACATGACTCCAATATGCATAGTACCTTGAAGTGGCTTCAAGAGTCAGGGTCTGAACACACACCATGCTGCTTAGCACAACATAGTGTTCCTAGTCAAGGTGGACAGAAGGAAGTCAGCAGAAGTCACTCAGCGGAACCAATCAAAACGCTTCCTTGGTGCATAGCACTATTCATTCCTTGCTGTCTATTGGTCCTCTGAGGCTCCTCCCTTGTGTCAGCAGGTGATTAACAGTTCAGCAAATAAAGGGAGGAAGGGGCTGGTGTGGCACAGTGGCAGTGCGGATATTACAAAGAGAGCAGGCTGAGCAGCTGCATCTTCTTAGCAGCTGTTGCCTTTGCATACTACAGTGACACTGGCAGATTTGAGTTTTTTTGTATGACAAAAATTAGTGTCTTTTCTGTTTCAGTGAGGTTTTTTGGAGCCTTTGGGGTGGAGTGCTTGGGCTTGCTTGGTACCTGTCTTTTCCATCTCAGAATATTGCTGTGAGTGAGATTTATGTGTCAAACAGTTTTAATGCCCTTTAATAACATTCTATTTATCTATGGGAGGTAAGAGCCAACACTCTTGTTGGCATTTAAACCACATAGACATGAGATGCTATTTCAACTGTCAAATGCTGCGATCAGTTGCTCGGTCTGAAATATTGCTCTGTGATATTTACCTGCTTGCCGTCTTTACCTCCTTTAGATGCACAGAATGTTATAAGTTTAAAGGAGAACTAAACTGAAATTGTAATACTCAATAGTTTAGGGCCCTGCTCAAAGAGCCTACCTTGATGTGGTGACATGCTTAAAGAATCTTTTGCTAATATATTCTATACTACATAAAGTATGACATTTCTAGCTGAACCAACATTTAAAGCTCAGACTATAAAATGAATTATATTGATTTGAGCAACAAAAACCTGAAAGGAGCAATATGGTAGTGGCAACACAAGCTGTTTGAGAAAGGGATGTAATATTGGATTCTAGTAATTTACATTATTGCAAATTGACTGTCTAAGAACCTGTATATAATGCGGCAGTGCCCGGAAATAATCAAGGGCGGCATTCAAAAGTTTTGCTCAGGCAGCAAAAACCCTAGAAGTACCCCTGAGCATTGCATATATATGCGGGTGAAACATTAAAGGTGGCTGTCCCTTTTAGACTGGGCAGAGACATCTGATTTCTCTAAAACGAAAATAAAATAAATTACACCTGTATTAAGGATGCAAATTATAGAATTACCTTTCCTTGATATCTACTTTAAAGATGCAGTTATAAACCTTTTTTTGTTCTGACTTCATTCGTACATAATACATTAAAAGCATTGGGCCTATTACTTTAAAGTCTTACATTTTATTGTAATTTTCTTTTCCTTTTTTCCTTTTTATTTCTTTGTTTTTTATTAGGTGCTTCAAGATTCTTAGTGTGAATGGGGAAGCCAAAATATTTAGACCAAGAGACAGGGATGATATGGTTAAACGTGTAATTGAGCCAATGGCTTCAGAAGGACTGCGAACAATATGTCTGGCATACAGGGATTTTCCTGCAGGGGAACAGGAGCCTGAATGGGAAAACGAGAATGATATTGTCACTGGTTTAACCTGTATTGCAGTTGTAGGAATTGAAGACCCAGTAAGGCCAGAGGTAGGCAAAATTATTGTCTGTTATATGCAGCAATTAGCAGTGATATAACCTTAATACAATTTCTTTCTACCAAGAGGCTGCTTGGCATTATCTGAGCAGCCTGTTCTGTTCTATAGAGAGGGGTGGAGGAGTCACTGATTCCACCCTCTGCTCTATGACATTAAGCGATCTGTTGGGATCATGTATTGATATTTAGAGGAGCCCCTGCACATTTTAGACGCCTGCTGTTTTGGCCAACAATGATGCACACAGGCCTATTTTTAGCCCGATTGGCCACACGCCTAGCATTTTAGTCAGATTGGCCAGGTGACTTAACTGTGGTTCAGCTGACAAAGAATGAAGGGATCCTGCACACTCACAACTCCTGTCATAAAAAGCTAATATGCTGGGTGCCGCAGTCAGCTGGCAAGCATGTCACAAAAAGAAAATAAAAACTGCGCACACCAGACTTGATGCAACAGTGTTTTATGTTTAAATACACACCAGTTGCATCAAGTCTGGTGTGCGCAGTTTTTATTTTCTTTTTGTAACTGTGGTTCAGCACACATTTGATTATTCCGGACCTCTTTTTTTATTTCTTTACTGTGTCAAAATTGTTTTGTTAGATGAAGGGCCTGTCGGTAAACATGGGTTGTGAGCAGTGATTTGTGACCCCTTTATAGTGGCATTGTAAAATGGCCATTATGGAGCTAAGAATAAACACTACCGGTATATAAAAATGATTTACACCTCAGATAGTGAATTTCTTATACACATAACACTGATTCTTATACACTGAACACTGATTGGTAAATGCTAATAAATATTATGCAGCATATTTCATTTTATTGACAATTTCTTAAAGGTTCCGGATGCCATTAGAAAATGTCAGCGTGCTGGTATAACTGTACGAATGGTTACTGGAGATAACATAAACACAGCTCGTGCTATTGCTACAAAGTGTGGTATCCTACATCCTGGTGAAGATTTCCTCTGTGTTGAAGGCAAAGAATTTAACAGAAGAATAAGAAATGAAAAGGGCGAGGTACTTCTTATTCAGTAGTTGCATTTTTTTAAAGCAGGCTACTCACAGGTCAGTTGTGTAAATATTTAAGTTTTCAACTCGTTTAGGACAGTTAATGGTCGGCATTAGTCCCTTTAGGTAGAAGAAGTTTTTGCAATCTCCTTGAATATTTCCTAAATCCCCCCCCCCTTTTTTTTTTTCTTTGACAGATTGAACAAGAGCGAATAGATAAAATTTGGCCGAAGCTCCGAGTCCTTGCTAGGTCTTCCCCAACTGATAAACACACTCTTGTGAAAGGTAAGAATGTGTTGTCAAAGATTTAGGCAGGCAAGTAGCTGGCAAACATGTTGCCCGTATAGCATTTCTTTTGCATTCTGTTATTAGTTGTTCATATATCTAGCAATTGCATGAAAGGAAAACCCTGTCGGATTTCCCTGTGGTAATTCATTGCAGAGCAGAATCTTTCAAAATGTGCTCAGATGTTTTAATGACAAGTATGTGTCGGCTGAGAAGCTAAATCGGAATTGCTTTTGGATGAAATTTTCAGCAATATTCATGTTTCAAATTTTTTTTTTTTTTTGCAGATTAATTCATTTGGAATACAATTTTCATTAGTCTTTCTTCAAATTCCTGAAGCTAGTTTTACCAAATAGGTCACAATTAAAACTAGTTATCTTTCAATTGATTGCCTAATGGAAAGATATCCATTGTGACATTTAATAGCTTCAGTGTGTACAAATTGTGCAAGCGCTATGTTTGGTTTTACTATTACAAACAGAATTTAAATCAGCATCAAATATTTTTCCCTTTCATGTATTGCTTATCCTCTACAGTTTGTAACTGTGTTTATAAATATGGCAGTTCTGTGCATTTGTATTTGATGGAATGTAAGTGTTCTGCAGTATACCTTTGATTTATACACAAGCTTTTGAGGCTGAGGCCACACTACACCACATATTAGCAGACCTGCTAGGGCGCGTTGTCATGTGCTGTAATTGCGCTGTGATTTGCAATTGGAGCCCATGCGATTTTGCATATAAATGCAGATGGCAGGGCAGCACACCTAGTGTGACCAGAGCAGTTGGCCAACACTAATGTGTGCGTTAAAACACAGCAGTGTGGCCTAGTCCTTCATGCCTTTTTATCTCCTACGTGCCATAAAATAGGAAGTCTTTGGTGAGGTGTTTGCTGTTGCACATATCATTTATCTGGATTTTTAGCAATTTATGTGGTTAATGTAATAGCTAGTCATAGCTTTTACGAATGTAAAAAAAAAACTATATTAAAGGCACACTACTGAAAAAATGACTTTGTCTCATCTTATTCTATAATTGAATACGTGTAAATAGCACTTATTCTAATTTGCGTTTTTTGCTGCATGCCTTCAATCCAGCACACATTTTGTTTAGGAGCAGTATCCCCCTTCCTTTTTCAACTATTCCCACTTCCATCCGACCTGACTTTTTCCCCACAAACCAACGTTCAAGCCTGCATACAGCATTCCAACTGTCACCATTTCAGCTACAGTAAAGCTACCCATTGAAGAATAGTTTTTGAGAGCAACTTGATTGACAGCTGAAATATAAGAAGTTTTAGATTGGATATCCAAAGACATAGGGGGCAGATAAACAAAAAAATTATACAGTGGTGGTTGGGAAGAATTATAGTTTCCACTTATGGTCAATTTAAAATAAAAACAGAATGTGGAGGTTTTTTCATTCATTAGGCGCACACCGGGAATACAGCAGTCCAAGACACTCACGGAATAGATAAAAAGTCCTCTCTTTATTACGGCTAAATCCGCCTTACACAAACAAACATACAAACATGTGGAGGTCCCGCCTTACGCGTTTCAAGCCTCACCGGCTCTTAATCATAGGCTGGGGGTGTATCCTAAATTCTCCCATTTTATAGGGAAACTAGCATCACAGAGAATGGATACTCCTCCTCTGATATTACATCAAAAATGCCTTTAAAACAGTTGAATTGCCTGTTAGGCAAACATCAGGTGTGTAATTGCTACAGCATGAGCAGACTATATTGATACATTGTAACCATTTAACATTATACCACCTGTTGCTGCCTAGATCATGTTTAAAAACGAATATAAGAATACAAAATCCAAACATGTTGTTATGAATGTCAAATCCACAATCATTGTTTTTTTCCATATAAACTGACACCTAGAATCTTTATAGTTTGTGATAAATCACACTTATATAAATATGAGCACCTCTCATTATATATGGCTATAAACTCCTTAGAAATTCTAAAAGAAGGAGAATACATTGTTATAATTTAATCAATATAACATAAGATATCATAACTCGAATTCAGACCCAGTGGTGTTCTAGAACTTATATTGAATGAAGTCAAAAGCAATGAAAATGCTTTAGACATCTTTAAAACTGATCCCCAATACAGAGAATTGAATATCCATTGTACTTCTATTTTTCTTAGAAGGGCTAGTCTATCATTGTTACGTGCATCCTGATAAACTTTCTGTATTTCCTGCACTTGGAGAAATTTCAAATTAGACTGGTTGCATTCTGCAAAATGACGACCAACTGGACTATTTAGATTACAGTAAGATACATCCCTAATATGTTCTCGAATCCTTGATTTCAGGGATCGAGACGTGCATCCCACATATTGGATGCTACATTTGTTACAGGTAATTAAATAAACCACATATTCACTATTACAGTTTATATGTTGTCTTATTTGGTATATTTTACCTGTGACTGAACTCTTAAATGTTGAAGACTTATACATATGCAGACATGTTTTACACCAATTTGCACCACATTTATAGCTCCTTATTAGTAGCTAGATCGTTCTTTCCTTTCCTAATTTGTGTAGTACCGTGTTGTTTTATTTCATTTATTTCCGTTTCTTTATTATTTTTATTATTATATCCTCGCAAGAGATGATCACGATTTGTCCTTTTCGCTTTATAATAAGCTGATCTTAATAAAGTTTCCTTATACCCTCTTTCCTTCAATCTGAGTATAATTTGTTCACTTTCCACATCATACAGTGTCTCTGTTGAACAATTTCTTCTAAGTCTTAAAAACTGACTATAGGGGATTGCCTTAGTACAATGTGTGGGATGATTAGATGTGGCCATAAGGATAGAATTTCTCGCTTCCGGTTTGCGATAGTTGCTAGTATATATTCTGGAATTCATGACTCCTATTAGGAGATCCAAATATGTAACAGAATTACCTCCAAAATGATAGGTGAATCTTAAATTGAAGGAATTGCTATTAAACCCTGAAAAACTTTGTTCAAACTCTGTTTTTGTTCCTCTCCATATAATTAACAGATCATCAATATATCTGTAATATGATGCAATATTTGGATCAGATCCTGTGTATATGGGGTGGTGGAAGAGATAAACTTCCTCCCACCACCCCATAAACAGGTTTGCATATGTAGGAGAAAATTTTGCTCCCATTGAAGCACCCCTACTTTGTATATAGAAGATTCCATCAAATTGAAAATAATTGTGAGTCAGCAAATATTTAAGAGCATCTAAAATGAACATCTTCCATTCCAATGGATAAATGCTGTACCTATCAAGATGGTAATGTACTGCTTGAATGCCATATTCATGTGGAATACACGAATATAGGCATACAACATCTGCGGTGGTCAGAGAATAACCCTCCCGCCAGCTGATATCCTCCAATATACTAAGGATATGAGTGGTATCCCGTACATACGAAGATAATCTCTTAACAAAAGGTTGTAGTAAAAGATCTATTAATTGTGACAGGCCCTCATTTAATGAGGATATGCCTGCCACTATAGGTCTCCCTTGGGGTGGAAAGATCCCTTTGTGTATCTTGGGAAGATGATGAAAAATGGGAATTACAGGTTTTATAGGCACTAAGAAATTTTTCATATCGGAACTAACAATCCCAATACTAATTCCTTCTTCAATTAAGTTATCTAACTTTCATCTAAACTGTATAGTAGGATCTGATGGTAACTTTCCATACGTCTCTGTATCATTAAGCTGGCGTAAAGATTCCCTTTTGTATTCTTCTCTATCCAATATAACTACCATACCTCCTTTGTCTGAGTTTTTGATAATAATACTCTCATTCTTCTTAAGTTGTTCTAAGGCTTTAAATTCACAAGCTGTCATGTTCTGACTTCTTCTGACACGGTTAGTGTTATTATTAGTACATTCTTGTTTTAATTTCTTTAATTCTTTTTCAACTAAAAAAGTTATCTATTGCTGGACTCCTGATTTTGACTGGGTAATAATTCGATTTAGCTTTAAATTTCTGTTTATGAAGTTTGGGGTCAATACCCAAATATTGGAAGCTTTCCAGCTTATTATCAGAAATATTACCCAGACATATCAGATCATCTATCGCTTGTTTGTCAGTGTTTGCCAGATCATTAATATCTGTATCACATTCAGTGCTATTTTGTAGAAAACATTTTCTTAATACAATTTTTCTTACGAATTTGTTTACATCCATTAGTGTTCCCAATAAATTAAAAGTCTGTGTTGAGAAAAAAGATAGTCCCTTATTCAGAACAGATAATTCATGTTTGTTCAAACACCTTTGTGAGAGATTTAATACATTGTCCTGTTTTTCTTCCGTTCCCTCAAACGGTATCCTTTGTTCCCCACTGTCCCTGTGTCCTCGTCTCGTTCTTTTGTATCTAAAGGGAAAGTGTTCCTACCAGGCCTGTTATTGGTTCGTGGATTGTCCCCCTCTGAATCATCCAAGTCCGATCTGGTGGATTGGTATACTCTCTGTCCTGAATTGGGACGTCTACTTGAATTAAATGAAGCGAACTCACTCTGATGGGATTTGGTACTAGCATCTTTTCTCCGTGATGACCTGGAAAATATTGAAGAAGAAGACAGGGAGGCACTGTCCGAAATATCATCTGCTTCACTGCCACTTGTAGAAAAGCTCACTCTTTTCTTATACATTTTGTCTTTTTTTAAAATCGTTTTATGGTTATTACTACTTTGTTTTTTGTTACCTTTCTTAAATGTTTTATTGGTGCTATATCTATTATTTCGTTCAGAAAAGTTATACATTTTATTCTCTTTGTAGTCCCTTTTGTCTCTGTTATATTTCCGACTTTTTGTTTCCATAACTTGTTTATCAGTTCTCTCTATTATCCCTATTAATTTATGGTTCAATTCTCTGTATTGGGGATCAGTTTTAAAGATGTCTAAAGCATTTTCATTGCTTTTGACTTCATTCAATATAAGTTCTAGAACACCACTGGGTCTGAATTCGAGGTATGATATCTTATGTTATATTGATTAAATTATAACAATGTATTCTCCTTCTTTTAGAATTTCTAAGGAGTTTATAGCCATATATAATGAGAGGTGCTCATATTTATATAAGTGTGATTTATCACAAACTATGAAGATTCTAGGTGTCAGTTTATATGGAAAAAGAAACAATGATTGTGGATTTGACATTCATAACAACATGTTTGGATTTTGTATTCTTATATTCGTTTTTAAACATGATCTAGGCAGCAACAGGTGGTGTAATGTTAAATGATTACAATGTATCAATATAGTCTGCTCATATGCTGTAGCAATTACACACCTGATGTTTGCCTAACAGGCTATTCAACTGTTTTTAAAGGCTTTTTTGATGTAATATCAGAGGAGGAGGATCCATTCTCTGTGAGGATACACCCCCAGCCTATGATTAAGAGCCGGCGAGGCTTGAAACGCGTAAGGCGGGACCTCCACATGTTTGTATGTTTGTTTGTGTAAGGCGGATTTAGCCGTAATAAAAGAGAGGACTTTTTATCTATTCCGTGAGTGTCTTGGACTGCTGTATTCCCGGTGTGCGCCTAATGAATGAAAAAACCTCCACATTCTGTTTTCGTTTTTGAACCTGAAGCGAAGGGTTCGGGGCAGGCAGCACCCGGACCACCAAGGGGAAATGGTGAGTACCTATGCTCTAGAGTCCGCAGACTGATTGTTTTTCACTGAAGGGATTTGAACCCAAGCGAAAGGCACGGGGTATGCTACACCCGTGCCTGCAGCGTAATCAAATGAGTTAATTGTTTCTAACTGATTCATTGCATCGGATAGAAATGTTTTTGCAATGCAATTTAAAATAACCTATTTTTTAGTATAGATGCCCTTTAAAGCTTTAACTACGGTATACAGTGTGTATAAATAACAAAGAAATTATACTTTAAACAAGACTGTATTTACAATTTTCTTAAATATAGATTATATTATTATAATTAGTAGTAGTTTTAGTATTACTATTAGTATTATTATCTTCAAAATTACAAAAATCCTATAAACTGACAGAAGTTAACTTCTTAATGGTTGCTTCCAACTTCAGGCATAATCGACAGTACAGTTTGTGAACAAAGGCAGGTTGTGGCAGTGACTGGTGATGGAACAAATGATGGACCTGCGCTAAAGAAAGCAGATGTTGGCTTTGCTATGGTAAGCTTTTCTACTGTAACAGACTACATTTCCATTTTAATCCAGCAGGGCAAAATAGCTATGTCCCAAAAAGTGTAAAAGGCAGCACTAAACCAAACAGGTACTTCCGAGTCCCCCCTCCTTGGATAATCAAGCTATGCCCCTGAACGGAGTATATCCCAAGATATAACTAACAAGATAGTACTCTGCTGGTGAGAGAAAAATAGACACTATAGAAATATATAAAAAGAAACAATTTATCCACAGTACCTCACAATACAACGTAATAAAAGCTGGCCAGCTACAATACACATACAAATAATCAATATAAAACAGTATAAAAAATCACAGAGGCTGAATAACAATACCACCTGGATATATATAGTAAAAAGGAAAGTCATTCCGTGGACTCAGCCTTCTCGCTAGAAGCAGATTACTGAAACCACAGTCAAAATGGAAGGATTGCTGAATTTCCATCAGTGTGCACACACCAAAGCTAAATATGAAAGGTAGGTTTAGAGTATACTGCACCGTGATCCTAGTAATGGTTGGATAGTGGACACCCCCGTGCAGACGGTCCCCCGGACTCTAGTACTCCTGTGTTCGTGGCTATAGATAGCTCGTGGGTTCTCGCGTGCAGGCGGGCAAGTGAACCAAGTAATAGATGTCCTTTTGTGATGAGTCACCTCCTTTTGGCTCCCAATACTGTAGGCGGGTAAACTCACTCAGTCCGCAACTTTCGTAACTGTTCGGGCAGGCTTGCCCTCCACACTTCACGGCTTTCTCCAAACCTCAGACAAATGTCACTTTCGATACGTCTCTGCTGCCAGAGCAATCCTTCCATTTTGACTGTGGTTTCAGCAATCTGCTTCTAGTGAGAAGGCTGAGTCCACGGAATAACTTTCCTTTTTACTATATAGATGCTACTATTGGGCCTGAGTTCTTAGACTCACAGTTATTGCTTATTATCCAGGTGGTATTGTTATTCAGCCTCTGTGATTTTTTTATACTGTTTTATATTAATTATTTGTATGTGTATTGTAGCTGGCCAGCTTTTATTACACTGTATTGTGAGGTACTGTGGATAAATTTTCTTTTTATATATTACCATAGTGTCTATTTTTCTCTCACCAGCAGAGTACTCTTGTTAGCAAAATAGCTATTTGCATCTATTAAAATAATAAGCGATTCTGTACAATAAGCTTTTTTTTTAATTTACTTCTGGTTAAAGTTCACACTGACATTTAGAATCCTTTTGAAAAACTGTAGATGCCCTCCCCCCCAAGCCACTATATTAGGCATGGTTTGCTTCACTATAGGAGAGGGAAGAGCTGTGAAATTAGTTATGTTTTATTATCTATGTGACAAAGTGAGGGGAGATGAGGATATTGAACATATTGGATCTGTGGTTTGGATAGATTTTTTTCCCAGGTCAATATGGCAGCTTAGTCAACAAATGAATCCCCTCCTACTGCTGGCTATTGGACAGGAAGAAGACTCCCACAGTCTTTAAGTAGCTCATCCCTCCTTTGATCCTTTGTTCTTTTTCCTCCTGTCTGCTCTCCTTTGCCTGGATGCTCCTACCTCAGTCGCCAGATAGAATCTGGGCTGGGAGGAATGAAGTCCTGTGACCGGGCTGTTTTCGCGAGGCTGCCCCCTCCAAATTGTGGCCGCGAACAACAGTAGTAGTGGTGCGTCACTTCCAGTTGCGGTAATGCAATAATTTTTTCTTGCGAGTGTTCTGCTTTCTTGGTGCAAATTGGATGGCGTTCTTTGCGTGGGGGGCAGGTCTAAAAGCTTCTGCTTACCTTAAAGCCCACAAATTTTTTGGACTTCTGGTCGGCCATTCAGCTGCATGTTGGCGTTGTCCTGCTGTTTGATCTTACTTCGAATATAGCACGGGTACGCACAGCCTAAAGCTTCTTTTGGACCAAAGGTCAGTTCAGAAGGCTTATCCTTTGATACACTTTCTGTATCTTTTAGGGTCATGCCTATGTACGTGCCAGATACATATAATGGCACAGTACGAAATAAACCAGCAAATAAAACACCCACCTCCCCTAACCACCAAACAAACACAAACAGCGGCTAGAACATTCGGCGAACGGACATGAATAACATGCAAACTTAGAAGTTACTTCAAAACCCCATAGTATGGAGAATACCAATTTCTCTTGCGTAGTATAAACAACTAATTTCATGGGATAGAGTAACTTAAATATTACCTCCGGAGGGCTCCTACTAACCATACAGAATAAACACACCTTACCGGTCATGTAGACCATACCGGTCTACTTTCAACAGGTCATACATTACACTGTGCATGTCTGTGCCTTCATGTTCTGCCTCGCTAGAACACAGATGTATGTTTCGTCATGTGACCCGTGACATCAGGGAGTGACTAGTGGTGTACAGGTAACCTTCTTATACCATTGGTCGACTTTGCCCCATGTGATCAGATCGCATTTACCTTAAAGTACAATTATACTCACCTTCTCTCCGCTCCTCTTCTTTGGCAGTACCTTTTACCCAGGGTGAGGACCTGAACTGCTAGGTCCTCACCCCTGGGTTCGCGTAACTTGAAGCACAGTCTTAGTGCAACGCTGCAAGCGGGCCTTCCTATTGGCTTCGTCGCTGACGGGGAGGAGGGGGCGGAGCCTATCAGAGCAGTGTTGCACTATGACTGTGCTTCAAGTTACGTGATCCCAGGGGTGAGGACCTATCGGTTCAGGTCCTCACCCTGGGTAAAAGGTACTGACCAAAGAAGAGGAACGGAGGGAAGGTGAGTATAATTGTCCTTTAAAGGATAAGTACACTGTAAAATCAAGTTGTGTTCATTTGGAAGCTATAGCTTTAAAAATACTGTTGACATATTTTTTTTTTTACCTATGCCCCTTTCAGAGCCTACTTTTGTGGCTTGAAAGTTGCTGACATCTTGTTACTGGTTTGCTGAATGTTAATCTCCGTCCTTCTGAGATTTCCTCTGCTTTCTCTTGCTTGAGCCTGGAACGATAATGCCTGTGAGTTACATGCACGTAACTCACAGGCATTACCATTTTAAGGCTCAAGCAGAAGAGTGCATGGAACTCACAGGCATTACTGTTTGAGGCTCAAGCAGAGGAAATCTCAGAGGGGTTGTGCTTAACATTCAGCAAACCAGTAACAAGATGTCGGCAACTTTCAAGGCACAATGGTAGGCTCTGGAGGGGCATAGGTAAAAAAAAATATGGCAACAGTATTTTTAAAGCTACAGCTTCCAAATGAACATAACTTGATTTTACAGTGCACTTATCCTTTAACTCACAAGATTACCTTAAAACAGCATTGTACATGGCAGACAGTTGAAGATTGTAATGTTAACATACTGGCGAAGGAACGTGACTGGTTCAAGAGAGGTGTTAAGGAGGCCATTTATGTGAAAATAAAGAAACCAAGCCTAAATAGAGGTGGGGGGGTTCGACACCAACTGTCTGCCATGTACAATGCTGTTTTAACACCTTACTCTGGGCGTTCCTATAACACATCTTAGCCACTATCTAATCACACCCTTAACACCTGGCTGTGATATGCTAATTGGGATTTTCCAGGGTACATAATTGCCACAGATTCTTGTACAAGTCATTCTGAATTGAGAAAGCCAGTCGGATGACTAGCGAAACGTCTTCAAGAACTACATTTCAAGTCCAGTTGATCTAATTGAATACAACAGATATACACAGATTAAAACCAACTTTCATTTAAAAATAGTGAACCATGGACTTACACTTCTGTTTAGGAGGGAATGATCACTATAGCTGCTTACTTAAATGTTATTTATTCTGGACAGTTAAAGTACTTTTAGTGTACCCAGGGATTCTATCAGGGAGATTCAATAAAAGTTCTTATCGTTTAAAATGGTGCTAATTTTGCCCCAACCAATCAGATCTTATTTAATATTTGAAAGCTAACATCTGATTGGTTGGGGCAAAATTAGCACCATTTTTAACGCTAAGCAGGGAGATTCAATAAAAGTTCTTATCGTTTAAAATGGTGCTAATTTTACCCCAACCAATCAGATGTTAGCTTTCAAATGTTAAATAAGATCTGATTGGTTGGGGCAAAATTAGCACCATTTTAAACGATAAGAACATTTATTGAATAACCCTGAAGAACTTTTATTGAATAACCCTGTATGTATTTTAAAGGTAAAGATAATACATTACTGTTTCTTTTTTCTATAATTATTAATAGTAACCGATCTTATTTGTTTAGTTTTTGATGATTTTATTGTACCCATTTTTTAATTTTCAAAAAACATGCTCTTAAAGGGAAAGATGACCTGAACATTGAACCCGTTATGAATAGGGCTTACCTAGAGGAAGCATTTAAAGCTAAAGCCCTCGTTCATACTTTCCGGCTCCTCGTGCCCAGTTGAAAAATCCATCTCAGTTCGTGTTGAAGAACACCCCTCTTGGACCTAGGGAGAGCTGTTCTATAGCTCCAAATATTATAACACGTGTTCCCATCATGTTCCCATCATGTTCCTGTAGTACATGTTTGGCCACACTACGTCGTCTTGTATTCTTATTGTCATCCTTCTTTTGGGTTTACCCACATATTTTTCATGACATTTACAAGAAATTATATAAATGACATTTTCAGACTGACAAGTCAGCAATTGTTTTATAGCGAATGTTTTTGAATTCTGTCTCCTGGGCATTATAGATTCAGACGTTACACAAGTTTTCCACACTTTCTGTTCCCTTGCCACTTTGGAACTCCAAGCCACGTTTGGAGTGTATTGGCCTTTGTCTTTGGGCCTACTTCAAAGTAGCTTTTACATAGCAGATCTTTTAGGGATAGGGCCCGTCTAGCTGTCATTAATGGCCTCTTTCCCACCCTTCGATCAGGGTCTTCAGACAGTAGGTACCAATGCTTTTTAAAACAGTTGTTAAAAGCTTCCCATTGTAAATTTAATTTAGTAATTCTTTATATCCTCTATTCTTAAAATTGGTTATCATCTGTTCTGCCTGTTTCTCGAAAGATGAATATTATAATTATCATTTAACTCATTAACCAGGTCTATTATCTCACCTTCCAATCCTTTCCAGATCACCAGAATAACGTCCACATATCTAAGCCAGATTAATAGATTTTCTTCCCTTTGAGAAGATTTCTTGTACTGTCGTTAATTCCCATTTTTCCAAGTGCAGGCAGGCGTACATCGGCATGCAAGTAGCGCCTATCGCGGTTCCTTGTTGCTGATGGTAGAACCGCCCCGTCAAAGATAGAAAAATTATTCTGCAAGACCAATTTTAACAGATCACAAAGTCAGAGTGTTGTTTATACTCAATACCTCTCATATTCAAGAAATATCTGATTGCCTCCAACCCCACCTTGTGTAGGTTCTGGCTTACAAATATTTTTATATGTGGATATAGTATCTCTGATGGGAAGAAAGTAGATTCGGGCTTGAGATTGGTAAATCCTATGTCTTTCTTTAGGTAACCCCTGTTGTTCTTCCTGCTCATTCATGAGGTCCTTTAAATCAAAGAGTGTTTTTCTGTAATATATCATTATATTTACTATGCATGATTTTGTCTTAAAAACATCTTATTCAAGGTAAGTTTCCTCGCTAAAAGGTGCAGGTCTTTAATAACCTCAAATTTCTTGAGTTAGTTGGTGCTAGCTTTTTCCAACTCTCTCTCTGTGAGGTTTATCACCGGCAGGGTACCGTCTGTTACCTGTTGTGTCTCCTCTGTGTTCTCCCTTTCTTGTACCCCCATCTTTCTCTGTCTCTCAACCTCTGTGGAATATCCTTTCCGCTTTTTCCTCCCTCCCCTTCTTGTTTTTCTTGGGATCTTTTAATGTCTGTCTCCTCCAATATGATATCTTATCTTTTTATCTTAGATAAAAAAGATGAGCCATTAAAAGAATACACATTTCCATGTTTATAGTCATTATTATCCCTCGCAAAAATTTTTGCTTTACAAAACTTTTATTTGAATGCAATAAATGTATCCACCTCATGCTCTTTGTCTAGGATGTTCTTAGCCTCCATTATCTCTTTATCAAAATGTTCATACATTTCTTCATTCTGTTCAATTAATAGACCCATCAAATTCAAAGAACATTCTGAAAGTATGTCATTCCATCTCTTAAGAAACACCCCATCATTATCTTGATCTAAAATGTTTTTACCTGGTCTTAAAGGGACATTATACTGAGAAAATTACTTTGCCTCATCTTAATTTATAATTGAATACATGTAATTTGCACTTACTCTGATTTGCATGTGTTGCTGCATGCAATCCAGCACACATTTTGTTTAGGAGCAGTATCCCCCCCTCCCTCTTTTAACCACTCCCACTTCCATCCAACCTGACTTTTTCCCCCCACAAACCAACTGCCAAGCCAGCATACAGCATTCCAACTGTGAAAACTGTCACCATTCCAGCTACAGTAAAACTACTCGCAAAAGTTTTTGATAGCAAGGAACTTGATTGACTGCTGAAATATAAGAAGTTTTAGATTTGATATCTAAAGAAATAGGGGGCAGATCAACAAAAGAAAAATGATACAGTGGTGGTTGGGAAGAATTATAGTTTCCAGTTATGGTCAATTTAAAATAACCTATTTTCGGTTTAGATGCCCTTTAACTTTTATTCGCCAAACCCCTGAGTACAATTTTAAGTTTCTGATAATTTTTTAAACTCGATATCTCCCATTTGACCTTAAACTGTTTAAGAATAAGTTTTTTTTTTTTTTTTTATATATTTTTTCGTACATTTTCCCCAATCATCTCCCCCTCCCCCTGAATCGGTAGAGCTCCCAATACTTGTGAGACATCAGAATCCCAATCTAAATCGTTATGGGAGAAAGCCATGGCTAACCTTGTACAGTTTAGGAAAAAAATGGGTGAAGAGACTACTAATGCTAAAAGGCGTGCTGAGCCTTAAAGGGCACTTTTTGTATCAATAATAAGAATAAATTTTAAAACCTACGTTTCTTAGAATACAGCACAGGTACGCACCGCCTAAAACTTCTTTTGGACCAAAGGTCAGTGCAAAGTCGGCCAATGGTATAAGAAGGTTACCTGTATGCCACTAGTCAAGGGTCATGTGACGAAACGTTTAGCGGCGTTCTAGCGTGGCAGATCATGATGGCGCGGACATGCACAGTGTAATGTATGACCTGTTGAAAGTAGAACATTACAGGTACTTGGGCTCTACATGACTGGTTTGGTGTGTTTATTCTGTATGGTTAGTAGGAGCACTCCGGAGGTAAGATTTAAGTTACTCTATCCCACAGAATTAGTTGTTAATACTACGCATGAGAAATCTGTATTCTCCATACTATGGGGTTTTGAAGTAACCTCTAAGGTTGCATGTTATTCATGTCCGTTGGCCGCATGTTCTAGCCGCTGTTTGTGTTTGTTTGGTGGTTAGGGGAGGTGGGTGTTTTTAGGAGCACATGGGGTAATACCAGGGTATTTGCTGGTTTATTTCATAAATATGGTCTGAGTGATGATACTGTGCTGTTATATGTGTTGGGCGCAAACAAAGGCACGACCCTAAAAGATACGGAAAGTGTATCGAAGGGTAAGCGATCTGAACTGACCTTTGGTCCAAAAGAAGTTTTAGGTTGTGCGTACCTGTGCTATATTCTAAGAAACTTCGGTTTTAAATTTATTTTTATTATTGTTTGTTGTTACTGCAGTCTGTGTCTAATGCTGCGATGCCCTTCTATGTGAGTGCCCTTGTAGATGGAAAGCTATTTCTTACTCTGTATAGTTTTCAGGGGCTTATGCATATGTTTATTTACGTTACAGCATGAGGTCTAGTAGTGCTGGGAAAGGTCACTCTAAGGGCTAGGCCACACTGCTGCGCTTTTTTTGCGCTTGCGTTTGCGCAACGGAAAAAATGCATGCGCAAACGCAACAAAATCGCACATGAAATCGTGTGCGTTTGCGTTGCAGTGTGGCCGTGCCCTAAGGGATCTAGGTAAGCTGGGTGAGAATAAAAAAGAGGGGAGGGAGGTTTGGGCTGTGGATTCTGACAGTCTTTTCTGTCTCCCACACCCTCTCCAAAAAGAATGCTGAAAAATCAAGCAAATCTGCTGAAGCTGAGCTTAAAGGATAAGTGCACTGTAAAATCAAGATATGTTTATTTGGAAGCTGCAGCTTTAAAAATACCGTTGCCATATTTTTTTTTTTTTACCTATGGCCCTCCAGAGCCTAGCTTTGTGCCTTGGAAGTTGCTGACATCTTGTTACTGGTTTGCTGAATGTTAAGCTCCGCCCCTCTGAGATTTCCTCTGCTTTCTCCTGCTTGAGCCTCAAACAGTAATGCCTGTGAGTTCTGTGCACTCTCCTGCTTGAGCCTCAAACAGTAATGCCTGTGAGTTACATGCACGTGCATGTGCACGGAACTCACAAGCATTACTGTTTGAGGCTCAAGCAGGAGAAAGCAGATGAAATCTCAGAGGGGCGGAGCTTAACATTCCGCAAACCAGTAAAAAGATGTCAGCAACTTCCAAGGCACAAAGCTAGGCTCTGGAGGGCCATAGGTAAAAAAAAATATGGCAACAGTAGTTTTAAAGCTGCGGCTTCCAAATAAACATAACTTGATTTTACAGTGCACTTATCCTTTAAAGATAGAGGATGTCTCATTCAAATCCTGGAATCACTTATACAGCTGATTAAGAATGCTGTGAATAGTATGCAGGATTTGGCTAAAAAGAAAGGAAAAATCACACCATTATAGAATGCCCGCTCCTGATTCTGTGTACTCATATGGGGAGTGTTTAGAATACTCTGAAAATCCTTCAGGTTACTACTCTGATTAGGATGAAGAGATTGAAGTGGACACTAATTTTGATCCAACAAAAATAGAAACACTAGTAAAGGCTGTGAGGAATACATTGTCTTTAACAACCGCTGAGCCTAGAGCGTCTGCAGCAGATAAATTATTCTATTAAAAAGAAGTCGTATTCATTTACACTGTGATCTCCAAACAAGTTGACTTCCCCAGTCATCTTGCAGCATTTCACCAAGTGGGTAAGCTCCACCCTCTGCCCAATAGACAGGAAACAAATCTACGAATCTCCCTTCTTCGCACGTGGTGCGGGTGACGTCACACACAAGGCTTTAGGTGCCTTGAATGCCGGGTGCTGTTTTGGTAAGAATATTTTTATTTATTGTACCTGGTAAACTTCATTTAAGCGATTTTGGCAAATTCCTAAATGGGAAAGTGTGTTTGCAAATTTGTTATTTTGAAGCCTGTGAGATGTATTATTTATAGGCTATAATTTTAGCAGGCACTGTGCGGACTGCTTATATAAGGAACATGAAAAGCTGGTCCTGACTGCTGGTTTGCTTTGCTGCATTCACTTTTTATGTCACATGGCTATGCTTGGCTACTAGGTATGTTACTTTCCTAAACTCTCCAGGGAAATGTATTGGTTTTATCCATATTCATTTTGTATTCTTTATATGCAACCCCAGTGACAGCATGAAGCCTGGTAGTTTAGGGAAAGGGTCACACCAGAAGGGAACTAGTTAAGCTGTGGGCAAGTATTTAAGAGATTATTTGAGGTTGCGCTCTGACAGCCTCTCTGTTACTCCCACAGCCTCACAACTTCAGACAAGTCTGAAAAAGCAACATAATAAAAAAGCCTGTAGATTTGATACCCTCCCAAGAGGGATCTGTTCCATCCACATCTACCCAGTTACATGTAATGGTGGATATGATTAAACAGACCATGTCTCGAGGATTCAAAGAGATTGCAGATGCAAAGAAAAAGTGAAGGCAAGAGTGTTACGCACATGTGATTTCTGATTCAGAAGCTTCGGAAGAGGAAGCATTGTGGATATTGGAGGAAGAGTCCGGACAGTTCTCTGAACCAGAGGAGTAACCTAGAGATTCAGAATCCTCTTTTGATAGTGCTTTAATAGAATATCTAATTAAAGCCATAAGGCATACTCTATCTCTGCATGTACAATAAGTCAAGATGTGCAGCAGATAAATTATTTCCAGCGACAAAGAAAAATAATGTATCTTTGCCAGTCCATACCTCAATTTCTAAAATTATTTGGCCAGAACGAAGAAATACAGAGAAAAAAGTTTCCATGCCAGGAAAACTATATAAAAAAAAATCCCATTAAAGAAACAATGATGAAATCATGGGAAAGCCCTTTAAAGTAGACGCAGCGGTAGTGAGGCTAGCCTCAACGCACAACCCTCCAATGAATGACATGTCTGTGTGGAGAAACGTTTGGAATTAAATCTTTGGAAAACATACATGGCGGAAGGAGCAACCTGTAGACCAGCAGTGGCTCTTACATCTGTTTCAAGAGCCATGAAAATTTGGTGACAAGAGTTGGAGGAAGCATTAAATTTGAAATCGAAATTAGCAGATATGTTAACAAACGTGAAATATGCATTAGATTTTATAGCCGACTCCTCTGTTGATCTGGTACATCTATCAGCAAGGTTGATTGCCCTGTCTGTAGCAGCAAGAAGTTCTTTATAACTAAAGCCCTGGGCCACGGTCACCTCATCAAAAGATAATTTATGCTTCCACTTGAGGGAGAAATGCTGTTTGGCCATTCTCTGGACTCGATAATAAATAAAAGAAATCTCTATCGTCAGTCAGCAAGGCTATCCGTGTAGGAAGTTGGTTAACTTCGATAGAGAGACGCATATTTCCATACACCTATTCACCAATATTCGAAGAGATATCTAAGGATGGCATTTCAAGGAAAAAACCCACAGTTCAGATGTCTACTGTTCGGCTTATTTATATCTCCTGGAGTATTTTCAAATGTTTTAATCTCTCTTATTGCAGAGATAAGAAAAGTAAACCTATGTATATATCACTATTTTGAAGACACTAATTGTCGCACCATCTGAGAAAATCTGTCGCATACACACAAGGAGAGTAATCAACATCCTAGAACAATTCGGGTGGATCCTGAATCTAGGAGAAAGTCATCTGCAGCCAACAAGATCTTGTATTTCTTGCCACTCAGTTTCAGAAGACAAATGGCAAAAGGTTCGCTCAGAGATAAAAAATTTAAAACAATTAAAGGGCATCTATAGTGGGAAAATTAACTTTTTTTTTTCTTTCCATGTGTTCTATAATTCCCCACAACCCCCAGAGTGTCTTAACTTTTTTCAGATTCCCTCTCTGTCCTGAGATACACCAGTTAGAAGAATACGTGATTGCATTCCTCTACTCCTACTTGGACTGTCAATCAAATCCCTGTGACGTGATCCCCCCTCCCTGCTCTGTAATAAACATAGAGATAACAGCATTAGCAGGGGGAGAGAGAGAGTTTTGATGGTAGATATAAGACTGCACTTGACCCCCCTTCTTAATAGCTTTCACTGATGATGGGTCACAAAATGAGAGATCGTAAACTGTACTGATCTCCTTCTTCCTTGTCTCCAAGACAGCTTGCTTTCTATTGGCCACTGTGCGTGGGTGTGTTTTTCAGGATGTTGAACTTTTAACTCCTACTGCACATGATAAGCTTGTCGGTTAGCCGGAGTTGAGACATTTAACAGAGAGGAGGGGGAAGGGTGGAGTGCTGCTGAGAGATCTGACACCATGGTTAAACAGAGTCACTGACAGAGATAGGATTAATGCAGCACAGAGTACATGAATTTAACTTTGCAAAGGGGCAATGTGTTTATTTTCACTATAGATGCCCTTTAAAGAAAAGTGTCGATAGCTACATGTCTGAGACTAAAGGTTTGTACACACGTGTGATCGTGGGTCCCGACCCGCGGCGCACAATGTGTACGAATATTCGTTTCGCGCGATAATCGGCCCGTGTATGGGCCATTTATCAGCCAAAACGGATGTTCGTTCAGAGATCCGCCAAGTCGGTCGTTCTGCGATCCCCGACCGACAGTCTGTTTCGGGCGATAGACAGCCCGCACATGGTCCGATTATTGGCCAAAAACGAACGGTCATACACATTGGGACCCACGATCGCACATGTGTACGGACCTTAATAAGTCTTAATTCATCAACAATTCAGATGGTAAAATTGGCCAGGTGGCATTTAATACCTCCAACATTTTCTCCTTTCCTCTGTGAAGAATCCACAACTACATTTAAAAGGAATTCTTTCAATATCAAACTATATAAAAAGGGCAATAAATTGGTGGTTAAATCCTCTTCATCTGGCAAAAAGTCTTTCGATAGAATTTCCCAAACCTCTTGTCCTTTCCACAGACGTGTCAGAAACCGGTTGGGGAGCGTATTCCATTGCCCAACCAATCCAATATTATTTAACATTTGAAAGCTAACATTTGATTGGTTGGGGCAAAATTAGCACCATTTTTGAAGGGCAAGTCCAGCCCCAAAATGAAAATTTACATACAGGTAAATCACCCCCCAAAACCCTAAACGGTAATAATTTGAAACTTGAAATATATGACTAACCTGAAATCCTGCACATTGTCCTGTTTCCCCTGTTTCTGCTTCCTGGTTCTTCCAGTTAGCAACTGTCAGTTATGGATTTGACAGTCGACATCACAGCCAATGACTGATGTTAATCACAGCCAATGTTAATGCTCTGTCTGCCTGTTCTGAGCATGCCTAGGCTCAGTACAGGTTTATAAATTGCTCAGTTTCTATGACGCATCCAGAAGCATAGTAGGCATACAATAATGGGTATGCTCAGAAGAGGCAGACAGGGGATTAACATTCAGTCATTGGCTGTCATGTCAGCTGTCAAATCCATAACTGACAGTTACTAACTGGAAGAACCAGGAAGCAGAAACAGGGAAACAGGACATTGTGCAGGATTTCAGGTTAGACTTATATATTTCACATTTCAAACTATTACCGTTTGGGATTTTGGGGGGTGATTTTCCTGTATGTAAGTTTTCATTTTGTGGCTAGACTTACCCTTTAAGTACAATATGATACCAACTATATAAAACTTCTAATACAATTATTCTAAAATTGGCTGGCCAGCCACAACTCACAAAATAAATCAATACACAATACAAATTTTTGTTATATAAAAAGCTCAAATTTTAAGAAACCTATGCCCAAATCCTGATTTAGTGACTTATTATAATTATAACAATGTCTCTTAAAATAGTTCAGTACATAGTAACAATTGAAAATCGATACTTATCGTTCCTGTGTTTCAAACATCTTTGTTATCACACATAGTTCAATGAAGTGGATATTAGGACGTGACTCTGATGGATCTTTTTTGCCTTCATATACAGTAAAGTTCCCCAACACCTTTTACAGACCCTTCTGCGAGGTCCCTGGTTTTGGGGATTCCGGATTCCTCCAATCCGATGTTGTGATGTTGTTAAAACACACTCTCTCTGCGGCTATGGCTCTTGATCTCCATTCCCTTTTACAGACCTTCTGGTGGGTCCCTGGTTCGGAGTGAAGACGTTAATAATCCTACGATCCCTTTTACAGACCATTACACTAGGTCCCTGGTTCGGAGTACCACGACCCGCTACCAGGTCTCCAGTCCGGGATATTTGAATTCACTTAGTATGATGATACACAGTCACCTTTGGTCCACGTCCCATATACAGTTGCTTACGATGAGTACAATCGTTGCAGGCATACATATATTAACAAGTTCTTGAGCCGGAGTGATCAGACCCGCTTGACTTCGTCCTTCACCAGTGACGTCAGCCACACAAAGGATACAGCTAGCCGTTTCCTTAGTGAACAGTCCGTGCCTTGCACTTCTAAGCGCGTTGCGATTGTTTATGTATAAGGTATATTCCAGTGCCCAGTGACTTTGATCTTAAAGAACTTTTTAAAAGTGCAAGGCACGGACTGTTCACTAAGGAAACAATTGTGGCAGAGACAGAGTCTGGAGCACAGGCAGATTTGACAAGAGTGGTAAACATTAACTGTATAGCTGGATCTTCAACGAAGAAAAGAGTTGCCTGACTCCCATACAGGATTTCGCCTTTCTGGGAGCTTATTTCAAGACAAAGTAAAATCTAGTATTTTTACCTGTAGAAAAACGATTAAGATCAAAGAATGAAGTCCAGAACCTGATTGTGAAGCCATCTTCATCAATAGGAGATGTCCTGAAAGTCTGCCATAAAGATAAGTCAGTGATCAAGGTGGCATACGGGGTCGCTGCAGCATTATCTTCTGGCAAAAAGCAAGTTACCTCATCTGCAGATGAACAGACAGCTTCACCTTCAGTTCCAGGATGGCTAAGAGAAGACCTGTCCTGGTGGACAGTAGAAGGAAACCTGAACAGGAGATTCCTGTTGCAATATCCCCCAGCATTATTAATAATAACCACCGATGCATCTGACGGGAGAAATAAAAGAAAAAAGGCCAGGTGTCATAGCAATCATGCCAGCGTGGCCACGGAGGCCTTTATATCCAAATCTGTTAGCTCTGTCAGTGGACGCTCCAGTCATGATCCAACCACGTCTGAACTTGCCTAAAATATCTTGTCTGTATTTGTTCTGCTCCTCTTCTTTTCAGTATCTGATTGAAGCTCCCTGTGAGCCAAATTCTTATTTGGTACAAGCCGCATAGGCTTGAATAGGGCTTAGATCACCACCAGCAAAGACCACCACCGGCATATATATTTACAGACTGTAATTATTAAATACACATTTTGTATAATCAAGTTTTGTCTTAATATAACTGAAATATTGAATGTTTATTATTCAGGAAACTGGCTTTTTTTCAAGCCGAAGTTCACACACAATATGTAATCACAGAGTGTAAGGTTGCTTGTTATCAGGTTCCATGAGTTTGAAGTTAAAGTATTTGACTGCAGCAGGTTCTAACTGTTCAATTGAGTTTCTGTTCCATTTATTTTATAGGGCATGTCCAGCCATATAACCCCCCCCCCCCCAACCCTTTATCTTATATGTAACTTTCCGGTACCAACAGGATTGGCCTTTTATCGGGAATGTGTGTACCCAGCTTACTCTTACTAAAACAGGTCATTCAGACTGCTGAATATCCTTAAATCTATAACTCTATACTAACCTCTAAAATCTTCATTTTTAAATTTGCTTTATTTACTGTCTTTCTTCTCTCTTTAGGGCATTGCTGGAACAGATGTTGCGAAGGAAGCATCTGATATAATTCTAACCGATGACAACTTTTCTAGCATTGTTAAAGCAGTAATGTGGGGAAGGAATGTGTATGACAGTATCTCTAAATTTCTCCAGTTCCAGCTCACTGTTAATGTTGTTGCAGTTATTGTAGCATTTACAGGAGCATGTATTACACAGGTAAGTTCAGTATCTTATTTTGCTGCTTTTAACTTTGATGGAATTGTGCAGCTTGTGGATGTGAAACTTGTATTTCTTTTATTTGTGTGCAAGAAATCCTGCAGACCTAAATAGATCATCTTTTCTTTTGAACTTTTCTATTGTCTTTGGTACACTGCTGCCACCACCAGGCCTTCCACTACACTTGCATTTACAGGGATGAAATTTACAAGGATACATAGTATAGTAGTACAATATGCACTGACGTACTGGGATACATAGTATAGTAGAACAATACTTTGTAGCTCAAGTATGTGATGTAATGGCAATTGTGCATGCTTTGCATGGATGTAATTGTCCACATTTTGTGCACATATTTCCAGCATTGATGGTACATTATGCTGTCTGTAGGTGCCTTATTAGCATTTCTCAAACATTACATTGAACATTAAATATATTTTTTAGTTAATTTCCTAAAATGCAAATGGGTATTTTCCTTAAGGGCTTTCCACATTCCTAATTGCATGGAGCAGGTTCTAAAATCTCACCTTGACATTTGGTATGATGTGTTTGTGCTGTTACAGTGTGTGTTTGTGCAGACACTACTCCGAGGAGCAACAAAATAAAAATGGATATTTTACTGGATATTGTATACTACTTCTATCTTCTGTTACTTACTTACAATTTATAATATTGATATAGAAAGATGGCTAGCTGACCGCTCCCTGCATCTATAACGTGGGTTTATGTGCACAAATGTTGTCAATGGAGGGGGTGAGAAAATTATTTTGGGGGTGGAGATACCCTTTAATATAGAGTTTAAATAATTTGCTAAACCTCGCCTCCAGTTTTTATTTACCCTGTCTCAATTTTTTGGTAGATTGGTCTGTTACCTCACTAGGAGTAAGACAATTAAGAGATGGTTATTGCAGAGCCTTATAGTAAGAAAATAAAAAATAAAAACTTTGGGATAGACTCTGGGTTTCTGTAAGAGTAAGGATCAGACCAGGCTTTAAAAATATAGTAAAATGCATGTAGAGTACTGGTTGTATTCTGACTTCAAAAACAGAGAAAAATTCTAGTTTATTGGCTACAAAAGTATAATTTTACTGTTACACTTAACAGTTTACATAGGTGTATATGTATCTTGAAATTTATAGGTTTATGGGTTTAAACAGCAGTTACTGGAATACAAGTCCTAAAAATGTACTTTTGTCTGAACTTTTGCGTTGAACTAGCAATATACACCAGGTGTGACTAGAGTACACATTTTTTTTACGATTTGATCATGCATATTTACAAAAACCCTTACTGTTTCTGTACGATTGGTAATGGTATTGCCACTACAATGTATACAAAGCATAAGTTCTCCTGAGGATCAATAGACATTTGTTTTCACTGTGGTCCACAGCTAACCGAAGGGCAATAGAATCTAAGTAATGAAGGGAGCATACACATTAAAGGGACATTACACTGAAAAAATGACTTTGCCTCATTTTAATCTATAATTGAATACATGTAAGTAGCACTTACTCTGATTTGTGTTTGTTGCTGCATGCCTTCAATCCAGCACACATTTTGTTAAGGAGCGGTATCCCCCCTCCCTCTTTTAACCACTCCCACTTCAATCCAACCTGAGTTTTTTCCCTACAAACCAACTGTCAAGCCTGCATACAGCATTCCAACTGTCAAAACTCCGTCACCATTCCAGCTACAGTAAAACTACTCACAAAAGAATAGTTTTTGAGAGCAAGGAACTTTGTTGACAGCTGAAATAAAAGAAGTTTTAGATTGGATATCTAAAGAAATAGGGAGCAGATCAACAAAAAAATGATACAGTGGTGGTTGAGAAGAATTTTAGTTTCCAGTTATGGTCAATTTAAAATAACCTATTTATCGATATAAATGCCCTTTAATCCTTTCAGTGCCACAGAACGTGTATTCACGTTTTGTGCATAAAAGGCTCAAATTGGCACAGAACGTGAATACACGTTCTGTGTCTTCCCCTTAAAAATAAATAAATCCAGCAGCGCTAGGGGTGATCGGGGGGGCAGCATTCAACTAGCCCCCTCGATCCCCCCCCCCCCTCAGTTTCATCCAAATCCGGGGGGGGGGGGGGGTCGGGAGATATGTGACAGCCATACTATACTTTTTGCGAATGGAACTCAAAGTACCATTAACAAATAGGATTTTTTCTAAGTCTTTGCTACTTAGCAAAGACTTAGAAAAAAATGGTGACAAAGATCAAAATTTGGTGAACATTTCTGATCACCAAATTATTGATCTTTGCAAATGAATGAAAAATCACTTCCTGGAAAATGAGCGCAAACAAAATTGAAATTCTGCTGGCACTGAAAGAGTTAAAAATTTCATCTGATTAAGGGCTAGGCCACACTGCTGCGCTTTTTTTGCGTTTGCTCTTTTTTCATATAATTGAAAACGTGGCAATGCACCAAAAACGTGCGTTTTCTGGTGCATTGCGATCTGCGTTCCACATTTTAAATCTCAATTGCATGCGTTTTTCAATGCATAATGAAAAAATGCAAACGCTACGAAATCGCACATGAAATCGCATACATGCCCTAAGATTTGCCATTCACTGCCTATGTAGGGCCACTTTTTATGTCTTCTAAAAAGATGTAGGTAAAGAAATTAAAAGGCACTAGCTAAAGAACGTTAGTAATATGTTAGTTGCACCACTCTAAATCATAATTTATAAACACAAGAATACAAATGATGTAAGTACTTCAATTACAATTAGCAAACTTTTGCATTCTTACACACTGGATCCATATAACAGGCTCTCTCACTTCCCCCCAGCCCTTTGGCTTTTTAAAATGAGGGAAGAAGTCATCCAGTGCTTTATATTAAAGGCATAGGACTTCCCATAAAAGGGGCGTGTTGGGGGTGCTATTACCACATGGAGGCTTGACCAGGCCTCACAATAAATACATACAATACAAGGATTGTGGAAGCACTCCAATTAGGCTAATTTACAACTACATTTAGAGAAAGTGCTACTGATCTGGTCAAACATTTATACAAACATAGAAAAGATAATCAATGTACATTCCTAGGCCCAATACAATATCATATTATCTGCACACTGCCATACTTTATAAACAAAGGGGTTTTAGTATACATTACTGTGATCACATGAATGAAAAGCCTTCCAACCACGTCAAGGTTCTAACCTTTTTAAATTACTTTTACTTCAATTACAATTAGCAAACTTTTGCATTTCTCATTCTTACACACTGGATCCATATAACAGGCTCTCTCACTTCCCCCCAGCCCTTTGGCTTTTTAAAATGAGGGAAGAGGCCATCCAGTGCTTTATATTATTGTATTTACATGGGCTCCTAGCTGTAAAGTAAAGCACCCCTTTTGTTAATTATAAGTACTGTATATTAGAAGTCCCTATTACCATTTCCATCAGGGGTGTAACTACCACTACACCAGGAGTGTAACTATTTTTCCTTTCACAGATATAATCTCCTTCCAAAAAACCACTGTGGTTGAAGCACGGATAGGGGCCCCATCATAGTTGGGGGGGCAGTGATTCCTAGTTATGACACTAAGTTCCATACCTATGTATAAAACCACAAACAAACATTTTTTTGCATTTTTTTTTTAAGTGGTCATTAAATTAATACATTATATACTAATATCAGGGATTATTCAGCCTGTACAGTGTAATATAAGGAAATTACACCATAGAGGAGTTCCCAGACTCTAGAAAAATACGTGTCAGAAGAGGACTTTTTTAGGTTAAGAACGTAGAGGTGCTTATGCTTGTGATGGTTCTCTTAAATCCATGTCATGGTATATCTGTTGTATTCCGTAAGATCCACTGGACTTAAAGTTAAGCTTTGGTATTCTAAATTTAGAATGACTTGTAAAAGAATCTGTTGGCGATAAATATCCTGGAAAGTATATCTGTGATATTCAGTAAGATTAACTGGACTTGAAGTTTAGTTCTTGAAGATGTTTTGCTAGCCATCCGACTGGCTTTTTCAATTCAGAATGACTTGTACAAGAATCTGTTGGCAATTAAGCACCCTGGGATTTTACACTTAATTGCCAACAGATTCTTCAGTCATTCTGATTTCAGAAAGCCAGTTGGATAATTAGCAAAACATCTTTAAAGAGCAAGTCCAGCCCCAAAATGAAAACTTATATACAGGTAAAACTCTCCAAAACCCTAAACGATAATAGTTTGAAATCTGAAATATATAAGTCTAACCTGAAATCCTGCACAATGTCCTGTTTCCCCTGTTTCTGCTTCCTGGTTCTTCCAGTTAGCAACTGTCGGTTAAGAATTTGACAGTTGACATCACAGCCAATGACTGAATGTCAATCCCCTGTCTGCCTCTTCTGAGCATACCCAGGCTCAGTTTCCATGAGGTATCCGGAAGCAGAGCTGGCATACAATAATGAATTCATAGGACAAACTATGATATATAGGCATATTTTAAAGAGGCCACTCTTTCTAAAATATGCTCTTATGAGGGTGGTGTTGTCCTTTAAGAACTAAACATTAAGTCCAGTTGTTCTAACTGTATACAGCAGATATACCATGACCTGAATGAATGAGAACCTTCAAAAGCATATCCTAGAAAGTCTCAATCATTATACAACAGCAAGGTTTTCGGGACCTCCTTGAATGGTTAAAACAGCATTGTGCATGGCAGACAAATAATGTTGTAGTGTCGAACACACCCACCTCTATTCAGCCATGGTTTCTTAATTTTAATATAAATAGCCTTCTTGACTTTTTTTTTTTGAGGCAGCGCAATTTCCTTATATAACAAGGGGTAAATTATTTGGTTTATAATAGTTTAGGATTTTCCCCCTTTATAATTGTTTTTTATTTTCAAATAGTTGTGTTTTGTTTTTTTAGTTACTTTTAAAAAAAGTGTAAAAAATACTGACTGGGAGTTATTGGGTTAAACTGTAGGGGGGGAAAAGCAGAGATGCCAGCACAAATTGCCGGTTTAGTGGGAGGACAACATACTCTTTAAACAGACCTTGATTGTGTCCTCCCAACGAACGGCCGTTCCTGCTGCCTTTACGGAACACAGTTAAGTTATTGACTGTTATGATTTAAGCACATGCTTAGTTAGTCGTGTACAGCTGCAGAAGCTTGTTACAGCAGATCACTGGCCATAGAATTGATTAGCCAATTTTACAGACCATAATAGCAAGGACATGACCAGAAAGTGCATATGCGCTCAAGGGCTCTTGAAGGCCTCAAGGTACTGAAAAAAATTTGACCGTTAATTAATGCATTCTCTCAGGGGTTTACATGTAAGTACATGTTAGTTACTGCAGAGGTATCTTAACAGGGGCATAATTACCAGGGGGGCTTGGGAGTCAAGGGACCCCCATCTTTTTAATTTTTCTATGTCCGATATAGCCTCCTCCTAGAAAACCACTGTGGATGAAGCACGTTTGTGTTCTTGGGGTGGGTGGTTTTAAATTATTGGGTTATAAATAAATAACTGGGTTTAGTTTTTCTTTAAAATAATAAGAAATTTCAGCCTCCTTACATTATTTTCTCCATTGAGGTATTCACCATAATATGTTTTTTCACTTATAGAAGTTTGTATATTTTACATATTATGTGAAGAAATTTTTATATTATTTATTCTTTGTTTAATAAAAAAGAAAAAAAAAACTAAAGCCCCAGCACAACACTGGATTAGAAATCAAAGCACCTTGATAAAAGGTGATAAAACCAGTATTTTGTGTCCCACCTCTCATTTTGATGCAGGTGCTGGGAAATTTCTAACATTGGGTTTGTGTTTTATGTCTCATTATTCCAGTATCACAACAATGTGGTCACTGACCAATATGCTCTTTTACGTGCCCCGTTCAAAGATACTGCAGGAACATGTTACAGCAGGTTACGCCTACTAGTCCTCTCGAATCAATCCTGTTACAGTACATATTAGGCAAGGGACCATGTGACTCCAGTCAGGAGGTGTGGCCAGACTGTGCACATAAACATGGTTATCTTGTTCAATTCTTCACATTTACTTTAATGCCATTAATTGGGTTGATCATTTTAAAGATAATTGGTGTTGTTGTTGCTTTACGGAGTATAAAAAGTTAGTTAATTAAGCTAAGTTAGTTTAATACAGAAGTTTCAGTGAGTCACATTACACTGATGGCATAGATAAACACATATTGTATATATGACAAAGCAAAGCCCCATTTTATATGGATATAATTTACAAGATATTAATGAGTTTAACTTATTTATAAATTTGGTTAGCGCATTTCTCCCTTCATTAAATTTTTAATTAGCTTTTCTCCCTACACTAAATAAAAGGTAATCCCCTCCCTCCTTTCAAGCCCTGCACACCAGACTTTAACTTGTAATGGAGATCCTTCCTCTAGATATTCATTAAAAATCTGTCTGTCGGTCGTTGCAGCCTAAACTAAGCAGAGCGCGCCGAGAAAGTTGTAAGAATGCTGACATGGGTACTCTGCTTAGTTTAGGCTGCAACAGCTGACAGGAGAGTTTCAAAGCCAGACTGAATGGAGGATCTCTGTTACAAGGTAAAGTAATGTGTGTTTTCCTTAACCTTAAATTCAGAGATGGGGAAGAATTATTGCTGTAAAAGACAATTCTATTTGGAAAACAGTAATGGTTAGTGTGCTTCAATCATTTAGAGAACCAGGAATGTTTTACTTTATGTGGGCAGGTAGAAAGTAGTTAAAGTGAATGGGGAGCAAGAGTTGAATATATTTTCATAAAAACTTCCGCTACGTAACTGAAAGTTTTTTTTTTTTTTTTTTTTTTAAGAATATAATCCACTGCCTTGTATTTTAACTAATAGCAATATAATATAACTAATATAAAGTGATAAGATTATTTGGTATTGTTTCTTTTTCATTTGGTATGAATCAGTCTTCTGTATATATTTTCTGTTTTTGTTATACAGGACTCTCCTCTAAAAGCTGTTCAAATGCTTTGGGTAAATCTTATAATGGATACCTTTGCATCTCTTGCGCTGGCAACTGAGCCACCAACTGAGTCTCTTTTATTAAGAAAACCTTATGGTAGAAACAAACCTCTCATTTCCCGCACAATGATGAAAAATATATTGGGCCATGCAGTTTACCAGCTAGTTGTAGTCTTTACCCTTCTGTTTGTTGGTAAGTGTTTTTATATACTTCATTCATGTGTATTCATTTGGGTTTTAATTTTTGTGAAGTGCCAAGTAATAATCAAAATGCGAAGGCACTTATATGACAGTGCAATAAAAATGCCTATGGCTAAGTTAGCTAAATGCCTAGGTATGGTTTTATTATTGTGAGTTAAAGGAGAAGTCTAATAATAATGTAGTTACGGCCTTGTACGCTAAATATTTTTAAATGTGCTAACGAATCCCTTAAAACTATTCCAGTTATTAATGCTTCCTTTTATCCAGTGTCCCATGGTTCTTTGCCGGTGGTGATGTAAGCCCCATTGTGTCAAATAAGGATTTGTCTCACTGGGATGCACAAATGGTGCTGATCATTTTTCCCAAAATCCTCTGCTTCCAACACTAACAAGATTTTTTTAGGCAACTAAAAACATTTTGATGTTAGCAGTTAAGATCAAGCTTACACAGACAAGCATCTGATATTTATTTCCTTTTAAGTAAAAGTCTGGTAAAACTATGACCCACTCCATAATTTGTGTCCAGCAGTATGTCTAAATACAATTTTACAGTAGATGCCCAGGCAAAAAAAGTATACAGTATAAGCTGGATGTTCACTCCTATCCAATTTTGCATTTATTGAAGAACCAGAGGTAAAGGAGCTATGTCATACTTCCCGTTCTTCAATGAATGTAGCAGGAGCCAGGAACGAAGCCTTAAAACCAATCTGCAAGCATGATACACCACTGGCCCATTTTAAAGGCCCTGACTATTTCTGGCTTTAACTAAATTTTAGCGTGCATGGGGGCTAATGCACGCTATAGTTTAGTAGCGTGCATACGGGCTAATGCGCTATATAGTTTAGTATAAGCTGGAAACAACCTGCCAATGCCGACATTTCGTTTGCAATGGAAACTGTAAATTTGCCAACAGGATTATCCCATTATTCCTAATGTTTGCACTAAACTTTAGATTGTTGCTGATAACTTTAACACAAACCTGGATACTCTAGACCAGCAAGATCCGGTCTATCATTTTAAAAAAAAAAAAAAAACACTCTGCACATAGTCCCGGGCATTCTCCCTATGCACGGGACTGTGTCTCTCCTTCAGGCGCGGCTGACTCCCCTATAGGGTGTCTACTGCCACCAAGGGAAATTTTCCCTCTTTCCTAAACGAGCACTCGGCAGACCCAAATGTTCTTTCGGGAAAGCTAGGTACATACGGTACACACTTACTGATTATGAGTTAATTAATTGCATCTAATTTACAGCATTTGGCTGCTACTTACACTTTTTTTAATTCCTGTGGAAACGACAAGGGAGTACTTTTTTTCACACAACTGCATTTTGCCTTTATTTTTGTTAAATAAATGATGACACGGGGTAATCTATTGTGTAGGTTAAACAATTGTACTATTATTAATTTATATTGAAAATGTAAGCAAAATCTTTTTAAACCATAACTTCCATTAAAAGTATTCCCCAACCCCATCCCCCTGCTTGCACCCAGGACACACGACATGCTCTTCCATATTACTAAACCACCAGCATCATTGTATATTGTAGTAAAGTCTGGGTATTAATTTTGGTATTAGAACTAAATTGTACTGGTTTAACAATTTGAACGTGTTTTTTTTTATTTAGGTGAAAAACTTTTTGATATTGATAGTGGACGAAATGCTCCTCTTCATGCTCCTCCTTCACAACATTATACCATTGTGTTTAATACCTTTGTTATGATGCAGCTATTTAATGAAATAAATGCAAGAAAGATCCACGGGGAAAGAAATGTTTTTGAAGGGATATTTAACAATGTTATCTTCTGCAGCATTGTTTTGGGTACATTTATTATACAGGTAAGGATATCTTTGTTGTATCTTATCTTTGATAAGTTGATTGAATTCATATTATGGTTTTATTTTTATTTTTTTAAGTGAAAATAATTAGTGTTAATACAAATGATGCTACTAGTAGTAAGTTTTTTTTTTTACATAGTTGCCCTTTAATATTATTATACAGTTAGCTTGGATACCCATATGAGTTAGTGTATATGTTCATTCAGTTTTTCGTTTATTGAAGAGGCATGTGGCACTTTATTGCTGAGTACGCACAATCCGATATTTCAACCTTTATCATCCTTTAAGATTAGAAGAAAAGACGTTTCATCTTCAGATTAGGAAAGGTTTCTTTACAATGAGAACAGTAAACTTGTAATTCTCTTCTAGCAGAGGTGGTAATGGCAATTCCATTGACAAGTGGGATAGCTAAGTTTCTAAAACTAAAAAATATTGAGAATTACTGGTATTAATACATGTACTGTAGTTCTGGTGATCCAAGGATACTTTCCGATTGCCGTTTAGAGTCAGCAAGGAATCCACACACCCCCTTTTAGTTGGGTTTTTTGCCTTACTCTGCATCAACTGTTAGGTAGGGTTAAAAAGGAGGGTGAAAAAGTTGGACTTGATGGACGTACGGTATGTCTTTATTCAACCTCAATTATTATGTTACTATGACCTGACCAACCTGTTACTGCAATAGTTCGAAATATTGGTAGTTAAAGGGAATTGTAACACACCTAACATTTTGATGCAACCAATTATGTGGCTTATTTGCCCACCTGTCCAGTCAATGTTTCTTTAAAGGAATAGTTCACTGAAATTATACAATACAATAACATCTATAAAGCGCTTTTCTCCTTAAGGACTCAAAGTGCACAGATAGTCTCAGATTAATACAGTCTTTGTTACTGGGGAAATAGTCAGGTGTTCATAAATGCCAGACTAAAAAAAGGTGGCTTTTCAGTTTGGATTTAAATGTTTCCAGGGATGGGGATGTCCTAATTGGGTGAGACGGAGTTCCAAAGTGAAGGAGCAGCATGACAGAAGCCTCTGTCTCCAGACATTTTGATGTTGACTCTGGGGGTGACCAAGTTGTTGGATCCTTTTGATCTAAGATTGTGGGTGTGTGTGATGCAGTTGCAGCAAGTCCTTCAGGTATCCAGGGCCCAGATTGTGCAACCAAATTCTCCATTTTATTGGTAGCCAGTGGAGTGAGCAAAGGGTTGGTGCTATGTGGCAATTTTGGGGTTAGCTTGTTAATACCCTCAGAGTGACATTCTATACTAATTACAAGCGGTGCAGGTCTTTTTTTGGAAGGCCTGTATAGAGATCATTGCAGTAGTCCAACCGTGATGTGATGAATGCGTGGACTAGGGTTGGAAGATCTGCTGAAAGAATGAGGTGCTTAATTTTTTGCGATTTCCTTAGGTGAAAGAAGGAACAGCTGAGATTTGGTTCCTGAAGCTTTGTTCCCCATCAGTCCGTACACCCAGGCTGTGCACAAAGTTGTTCAGGTCTGAGCTTCCTATTCTTAATGGTACTGGCTGAACCTGGAGATGCTTTGCTATCGAGCACTGACGTCCAATAACTAGAACTTCAGTTATGTCAGCATTTAGTTTTAGCCAGTTATCATTCATCCATTCCTGAAGTTCAGGTAAGCATTTGTTTAGTTGTAGGTTTGGGTCTGGGACACCAGGTTTGAATGATAAATACAGTTGGGTGTCATCAGCATAGCAATGATATGTCAGGCCATGTTTTTGTATGATTTTTCCCAGTGGCAACATGTATATGATTAACAGCAGAGGGGGTAGTATTGTGCCCTGGGGTACTCCATATTTCAGAGGTACAGTATAGGAGAGGAAGTGCCCCAAGGATACAATTTGTGTTCTGCCAGCCTGGAAGGAGTTAAACCACTGGAGAACTAAGCCATTTATGCCACAGTACTCTTGTATCCTGTTGAGCAAGGTTTCATGATCAACTGTGGCAAAAGCCATTAAGAGGTCGAGCAAAATTAGGATGGAACACTGGCCTCTGTCTCTTGCCATGAGCAGATTGTTGCAGATCTGGGGGAGAGCTGTTTCACAGCTCTGATGTTTTCTGAGGGTCAAGGATGCTGTTTCCTGAAAGCCTGGCTTTAAGTTGGACAGCCTTTTCAATAACTTTCCCCAGAAAGGGGAGGTTGGAGACAGGTCTGTAGTTGTTTAGAGTGTCTGGGTCTAAGGATGGTTTCATGAGTAGTAGTCTGATGATTGCCTCTTTTAGACTGGTGGGAAACCTTTTCTCTTTTAGGGAACAGTTTACTATTTTGTGAAATGCTGGTCTAAATAGCTCAGGGCATTTCAACATGGACTCAGTAGGGCCAGGTCACAGGTGGTCTGGTGAAGGTTTAAGAGGATGTCTGAGATACTGTTTTCGGTAATGGTCTTGAAATCAGAACATGCTGGTAGGCTATTTTTGCATCCATTCTATTTTTCTGCTTTGGTGTCCATTGTTGGATGGCAGACCGTATGGAGGAGACTTTATCTGAGAAGAAGTGGGCACATTTCTCACATAGGTCCTGTGAAGGTCTGATGCTAGATTTCTGGCAAGATGGGTTGCAGAGATTGTCAATCGTTCAAAAAAGCTGGGCAGGTCTATTGGCTGAGTTTGCAGTCTCCTTCATTCCAGGCTCCTAGACACTTGATTGAAGAACGGAAGGTAAGGCATAGCTCCTTTACCTCCCTTTCTTTAATGAATGCATTAAAGTAAAATTAACTTTTTCAGTGAACTATTCCTTTAAATCACTTAAGAATGTCAAGTGGAAGGAATTGTACACATGGTCTGATATTTCAACCTAATTCTGGTCCTTCGGGGTAATATATCAACCCATGCCTGCACAGCCTTCCACATGACATTATGAAGTGATTCAAAGTCCAATGAAATCCCGAAAACACTCCCTTCCATTTTGATGTACACAGGGTGAGGGTCTAAAAAGGTAACCGTATATACTCGAGTATAAACCGAGTTTTTCAGGCTGAAAAATCAGCCTGAAAACTCGGACTGCGTTTATACTCGAGTCAACCACTTACCTGGGCATTCCGCAGCCGCGCGACTTTTTCTGTACTGGCGCGCCGGTCTGACGTACTGCCCGGCGCCAAGCCCGCGGCGGGGCAGTGACGTCAGCCGGCGCGCCAGTACAGGAACGCGCGCGCGGCTGCCGGAATGCCTGCCAGAATGCCGAGAAGAGACCCAGAGGAGAAGGAGCCCACAGGAAGAAGAGAGCCCACAGACAAACTGAACTGGGTGGGAGGGGGCATTCAAGATGTTTGGAAACTACAACTCCCATCCCAGCATGCTTTATTAGCTGGGAGTTGTAGTTTCCAAACATCTTGAATGCCACCCTCACTTGGCATTCAAGATGTTTGGAAACTGCAACTCCCAGCTAATAAAGCATGCTGGGAGTTGTAGTTTCCAAACATCTTGAATGCCACCCTCACTTGGCATTCAAGATGTTTGGAAACTACAACTCCCAGCTAATAAAGCATGCTGGGAGTTGTAGTTTCCAAACATCTTGAATGCCACCCTCACTTGGCATTCAAGATGTTTGGAAACTGCAACTCCCAGCTAATAAAGCATGCTGGGAGTTGTAGTTTCCAAACATCTTGAATGCCAAGTGAGTTGGCATTTCTACCCTCGGTTTATACTCGGGTCAACAACTTTTATTAGGATTTTTGCTGAAATTGGGTACCTCGGTTTATACTCGGGTCGGTTTATACTCGAGTATATACGGTAAGTCTTCACCCCTGGGTATACGTTAGATGCTTATATTTGTGGCCATAGACTGATTGGTATTATCTGCCAATCGCAAAACAAAATGTCTGACTATTTTGATAAAGTAAACAAGTTAGTCGCCAGACAGCTGATAATATTGCTATGTCTGTGGCCCCAAAAATCCTGGACCTAGCATATAGGAAGACATGCTCACAAAAAACATGCCTTTTCCAGGCCCCAAACCAAAGAAGGGACTTGGTGGGTTCTTCTCAAAAGGACTTAAGACAACACGTGATTGCTTTAAATACTGGTTTATTTTTATTTGTGTTTATTAACGTTTAACCCTTTCTCTCTCATAGATTATTATTGTTCAGTTTGGTGGAAAGCCTTTTAGTTGTACTGAATTGACAGTTGATCAGTGGTTGTGGTCAATTTTCCTGGGAATGGGAACATTAATTTGGGGTCAGGTAATACCTAATATTTATTTATGATTTATTTATTTTTCAGTTATGTGTAGATTGAGAAAAGATGAATACGATTTCTTACAAGAATATTAGATTTTTCTTCTAATTCAGTTATACTTTGTGAAATCTAGTCACATTTTCTTGACAAGTAGTCAATCAAGTTTCAGCAATGCATATCTGTAATGAAAACAAACCTTATATAAATAAAGATGTAAACAGAATCCCTTTTCAGCTGTGTTTCTTCTTATCCTCACATATCTCTTGCCAACTCAAATCTGCTATTTGATTTTCGAGTCCCTATTGCAGTATTCAACTCATGTTCTGCACTCCACAATAGCTCATAGACATAATAAACACTAGCATCAAAGCCCACCTTCACATGAGCTCCATTTTTAAATACAGTGCTTGGTTAATGTCATTTTAATTCAAATTAAATGTCGTTCCTACCACCTTTTTCATTGATCAGCTTCATATCCCTGAATACTCTTGTGGGTTGAAACATATGTCGGATAAAATCACAGCTGAACCATGAAATCATTTTATTGCAATAAAAGATGTAAAATAGTTAAGATTCCTTGTTTAGAAAAATGCTTACTTTTTATTACATTTTTGAATTACTTTTGTTTTGTTAGCTGGTAACTACAATACCAACTAGTCGTTTGAAGTTCCTTAAAGAAGCAGGGCATGGGACACATAAGGATGAAATCCCTGAAGAGGAACTTGCCGAAGATATGGAGGAGATTGATCATGCTGAGAGGGAGCTACGTCGGGGTCAGATCTTGTGGTTTAGGGGCCTGAACAGAATACAGACTCAGGTATGGTACTTGCATAGGAATCCATTTAAGGGTATGAAGGGTGTGTTACATTAAGGGTTATCGTTCACTTGTTAGCTCTAATTACTGATACAAACTGGTGTGAATGAGATCTACTTGCCTATACCTTCAGTGCACCTAAGAAATTCTTAGAGCTACATAATCCTCTGTAGGTGTCATCCGTTTTATTTCTGCTAGCTGCGCTATAAAAGTGCCTTTTCTCTTTGCTTTTTATTTGTTGTAGATGGGATGGTCCTTTCTCTTGTTCTCTCTCTTTCTTGCTGAGCAAGCTGTCACAATCTCTGATTCCTTGCAGATGGATGTAGTGAATGCTTTCCAAAGTGGAAGTTCCATTCAGGGGGCTTTAAGGCGGCAACCCTCCATCGCCAGCCAGCATCATGATGTAACAAATATTTCTACCCCTACACATGTAGTGTTTTCCTCCTCTACTGCTTCTACTACTGTGGGGTGTGAGTGTGTGTTCCTAAGTGCATGAAATTAACACATCCTATTCACATACCTAACGTTTCTCATTTTTTTCCTCAGTAATCAATTTCATTGTTCAGGCTGCTCATAAAGCTTCCCCTTCACAAGGATAAAAGTCCTGTGTTGATGTATTTTACTTTTCATTGAGGGCTATTAAAATGGTTGGAATGGTAGCAAATGCAAGTTCAAATAATTGTCTGCGACCCTGCACGCTTTGTTTTAAGTATTTTGCTGCATTTATGTAAATATTTTAAAGGTGAGATAATTGTAAATTTTCGAGTATATACCTGTGCTCAAGGCATGTTGCAGATCTTTGGAAAAATATTTACTTTAAAAAAATTATGGCTGATCTGTTCATTTCCTTTTAATTTCCTGTTGTTTAAACACAATCAGGGAGATTTAATTGCTTATATTGTTAAAAATTGTGATAATTTTGCCCCAATCAATCAGATGTTATTTAACATTTGAAAGCTAACATCTGATTGGTTGGGGCAAAATTAACACCAACTTTGACAAGGAAAACTTCTATAATATCTCCCTGAATATGTTGGCGGGTGAACAATGAAGCTCTCTCTGTAAAAAAAAAAAAAAAGTATGCTTGTTCCAGAATGCAAGTTTGTTACTTCTTGGTTCACAATTACATATTTCAGGAGGAATAAAAGCTAATAATAACTTGTATTCAAGGTGAACTGCTACGAATTTAAATGCTAAATACATGTTTTGTTCAAGGTAAAATGCTAAATATGTAAGTTTGAAAACATCTGATCATTATTATTTTTTAGAATTCCGCATTTCTTTAAAATTAGTTCAGTTCCTGTCTAGTTGTGTAACTTTATTTGAATGTTTAGGTTTTGTGCATTTTTCTTCTCTAGAAGTGTAAGGTGCTTGCAGAGATAGCTTGCACACAGGCTGTAGGTGACCTGCAAATAATACATACCAAACTCGTACAGTAACTAGCATGAAAATACGAGTGCAATTTAGCCAAACACACATGTTGGTCAAAAACATCTTGGGTAGTTTCAGTCCTAGGGCTGTCAGTTTAATATAACATACATTGGGGGGTGTAGATTCGATATATTTTGGCAAATCATAGTTACATTTCCACTGGGTTGGGCAGGATTAAATCCAATTCTTGATGGAAAGTTTTTCCTCTGGTTTCAGGTCACTTGGTTTCCAAAGTAGTGCACTGGGTTAAACACACTTGATGCAGACCAAATCTGTAACTAAGTTCAAAGTTTCAATATCAAGCAAATGTTCTGTGATGACCAGAACATAACAATCAAAAATAAAACTCTATTAACTCTTCATAGACTGTATTGTATACTTCTTCTTTACCCTTGTGTTGTATTTCATGGTAAAGCTTTAACAATGTTTCAAGTAGATCAGGTTATTTTAGTGGATAGTAATACCAGCAATGGTTGTGTTTAACTCACTTTAAAAAAAATGTTTCTTCTTTAGGTTTTCAGATTTTATTGTAAAAAGTATGCCTACACGTCCACACAGTTTTCTTACTTTCTTAATTTTCCAGGAAAATTAGTAAATGACCTTTAATTTCAGCATTAACCCACCTAACCTGATGGCTCCGATCATTTTTGTTGTTCAAACAGAAATGCAGAGGTTAAATAACTCAATTATTAAAACAAATACCTTTCTGAGACAAACATGTTTTATTTAAACCAAATGTTCTTATTTTTTTAAAAAGAAAATCCTTTGACATCCTATAATTTCTTTTAAAAAGAGTTTCAGTACAATTACTGAGTTTGCAACAATCTCTGTTTTAAGTGCCAGTTATGCTTATGCTTAAAAGTTTAAATTATTCAAGTAGACAGTCAAGGGCCCAAAAAAAGTGCACCTTTTCTTGATTAAACAAATTCAAGCTGTTTATTTCTAAGCACACCCATGTGAAGTAAATCTCTTTAGTTTCTAATAGATTTAACTTCTCTCTCAGAAGTTAGATTTAACTTCTAGTAACTGCTGGACCTGCTGTATAATTTTTTTTACTTTGCAAGGGTATCTATGTTTATAATTTACATAGAAAGTGATGCATTGTTTAATCATACGAAAAATGTGTAAATACTTACAAAAGCTAAATCTTTTACAGAAGACCATAATCAAGCTCACTAAGCATTCTTCTTAAGGTCTAATCTTTTGCCTGTTTCTCCTTTAAACACATATAGGCTAGTAGCCTATTGCTGTTGCTTGTGTGCAGCTAGATTTATATGTGACCACAACTGCTCTGTGTGATAGTTTGGTGGTTTACCCAATTGTTTAGAGACTTTCACTCATGTCAGCAGTAGTATTGCTGAAAGCTCGCTGACTGCCTTCTGAACGAAGCTATGTACATAAGCTAATAGTTGGTTTACTCAATCCAATAGATTTAGCCTAAATGTAATTAAGTTGGTTGCCTGTTAACAAAATGTACATTATATTTTTTATTTGGTAAATGTTTAATGCCTTTACTTATCTAGGTCTGAAGATAACCTTTTCATTTTCCGATTCTGCTAACATGCTTTGTTTTAACATCAATTAATAATTTCATCTTCACCTGTTGTTAGCTTGTATAGCGAAGAAGTTAATTGATTTCTTTTTCTCTGGGCTATGGTGTTTGCGCATCTCTCATCATTAAAACATGCAGTTTTCTGCATATTGTTGGTATATACTCGATTATTTACATTGAGAGATTTTCCACAGATTCCCCCATGTTTTTGCATGACTGCAGCTTATCAGTCCATTGTGTCATTCAGCTTTAAATATGCTTGGCTTCTCCATAGTCAATGGTATCCTAATTCCTGGCATGAGAATTGGTTTACCTGTTTTTTTTTTTTTTTTATTATTGTTTGTTACTGTGAAGTATTTCTGAAAAATAATGGCAATATTTTATTTTCAATATTATCAATTTGAAATGAGTAATGGAATAGCCTGTTTGCACCGCTTCACGCAATGCCATATTATTCCTTAATTGTTCAACTAAAATACTTTTATTTGTTTGTTTCTTACAGTTAATTGCAAGTTTGCTGCATTTGCACAGTTTTAATTCATTGTTTTAGTGTTTGTGAATTCAGAATCATTAATAAACCATTTTAAACATTCGTCTCCCCACCTCACTAACATTATTTTTCTCTTTTTTCCTGTTTCCTGTTTTCTTTTTATATACACAGATTCGAGTGGTGAATGCATTTCGTAGCTCATTGTATGAAGGTCTGGAAAAGCCTGAGTCAAGAAGCTCGATTCACAATTTCATGACTCACCCAGAGTTTAGAATAGAAGATTCTGAGCCTCATATTCCACTCATTGATGATACAGATGCTGAAGATGATGCTCCAACAAAACGACACTCTACCCCCCCACCTTCTCCTAATAAAAATAACAATGCTGTTGACAGTGGAATACATCTTACAATAGAACCGAACAAATCAGCTACCTCTTCATCCCCAGGCAGTCCACTACATAGTCTGGAGACATCACTCTGATTGTAAGATGAATGTCGATATACTAGCTGATTTGCAAAGAAACAAAATGAAACTGGGTCCTTTCACACATGGAGGGTGGCAGGAAAGAACTCCTGCTTTGGACTTCAAATGAAGACACACTTGTATGAATGTAGATTTATTTTTTTAAAAAATGCATTCTGCCAGACTGAGGGTGCTTTTCTTGGGAGGGAAAAGGGATGGGATTACGGGGGAAACACAAATTGAAACTTAAACTCAGAAAAAGTGACCTGCAGAACATCAGATCTATTAAACAGCAAATGACCTGGGCAGTGTGTTAGCAACATTCTAGATTATACTGATCCTCATTTTCCTTTCCTTTTTTGGGCCCTGGGTTGTTGATTTGATTATTTATGATATAAATGAAACAGATCTGTTTACAAAGTTTATAGATATTTTTGTTCCTGTTTATAGAAGGGAAGATGTGTTTGTGCGTGTGTGTGTGTGTATATATATATATATATATATATATATATATATATATATACATTTTGAAAGAAAAAAGCCCAATCATCAACACTGCTGTATTTTCACAAAAAGGGTGTTTATATTGAAAATATAAAAGTTTGCCTGCAGTTTCCATATTAAATGTTGTAGATACATTGCTAAGACTTATAGCCAAACAAAGAACACTAATGCTTTGTACAATTTAAGCAGCAGTGTTCCAGTAAAACCTTGGCCTCTATCCCTTAGTTTCTTTTGGGGGGGTGGGGGGAAGAAAAAAAAAAAAAAAGAGTACTGCTTACTAAATGGTTTTCAAATTGTTGTTTTTTTATGTTAAGGAAATTCTAAATTTGTTCCAAAGCTTAAAATGGCTATTGTGTAATGCAGGACATCAATGTGTGACGGATCTTGCTTGGAAATCTTTTGCTATCTCCGTCAAAATTATATAAAATCAAAATTCATCAACAATTTAGTCCTTTTTTTCCTGTTTGTCTAAACATGTTAGTTTTAGATCTGTCTTGGTGAACTGTGAGTGGAACCGTGTTTATTTTCCATGAATTCTTTAGGTGACCTTCATACAGCATGAGGGCTGTTGGCATTTTGAAAAAAATAAAATAAAAATTAATAATAAAATAAAGGGTTACTACTAGATAGTAGTATGGTTATACATGTTTTCCTTTTTTTTTTTTTTGTTTTGAAACTTGGTTGTAAACACAATAAACATGCCCTTTTATTAAATATGCAGCAATGTTTCCTTGCAAAATAAATATACATATTCCAGCTTTAACCATACTTACACTTGAAGTTTCAAGATGGTAACAGCCCCATGACTTAACTGGGGGAATGTATGAAGCTTTGAGATATGTAGAAATTAGTATCAAAAACTATATATAAATTTATATATTTTTACTACTCAAATACACTATTTTGACCTATCTTTATAACTATTTCTTAAAATGCAGGAGTGTAAAATGTAGTGTAAACGAAGATGTTTAGTACACCTTGTGTACTCAACAAAAACACTATTAAAGAAGATTAGCACACACCATAGACAGCTTAGTGCCATGCCTTATTAAATATAAAACATTTAAAGTTGAATAAACTGTTTAATAAAAAAAAAAAAACACAGTTAACATATCCAGCATGTTTTATTTATACTTCATAGTACATTTATCCAAACGCTTTTTGGTCTTAAATGAGAACTAAAAGTCAAAAAGTAATGGAGAATTATACTATACTAAAATGAAATCTTCTGTTACAAAACTTTGAGACTGCTCTCAATGTTTTTCCTAGGTTTCTTATTTGCCCCCTGAAGTTTCAGTTATTGACAACGCGCTCCCTGACTTTCTCTGAGAATATGGTCCTCTAACTCATTTAGTGACACATTTCCATGAATACTGAGCAATTGTGCAAGTGCCTGGAATGAGTATGGAAAGCATATGAGGCACAGCAGGAGGCTAACTGTGAGGTGCAGTAATACAAAAGGGCTGTAACTTGAAAATTAACTTGAAAATTAAAGCATTTGCAAAATTCCCATATATAGTTAATTATAGAAGATTTCACTTTACAGTATAGTAATCCCTTTAAAGGGCATGTCCACCCCCAAAACTGAAATTAAACCCCATACTGGCCCCACTCTGTAGTTTAATAAAATCCTTACCTCACATTTCTGCTCCAAATGGCTGCCCTGCTATTCCCCTTCCCTGCTAGTCCAGGAAACTGCAGTGTACAGGCTGCAAGTGACTCATCCTGTGCCTGTCTCAGCCTCAACCTTGTCATGGTTTGAGGCATGTGCAGGATAGTCCTCGCCCCCCTCCCTCTCCCTCCCGATTTTGTCTCCCTCCCCCTACCGTTAAACCCCATTGATATTATGTACTGCTCCTTCCCCCAGCCCCAACCGCATTACTATTCTGCACAGAAAGTCCCCCGATCTTTACTTATCATGCCTCTCTCCTTCGCCGGTCTGAACTCCCGGCAGCCGCGTCCGTGATTGTCTGCCTCTCAGCCAATCATGGACGCGGCTGCCGGTCCCGCCCCCTGCTTGCATTTCCGTGCAAGCAGAGGGCTGGGGCTGTGCGGCGAAGGAGAGAGGCATGGTAAGTAATGATCAGGGGACTTTCTGTGCAGAATAGTAATTCGTTTGGGGCTGGGGAAAGTAGCAGTACATAATATCAAAAATGATGTACAAGGGTGGATATGCCCTTTAATGTTTAATGGGTATGTCCATGCCCAAACAAAAATTTTAGGATCAATTGAAATCCCCTGAAATCCTAGACCTTGCAAGCTCTAAACTGTTCAACCCTGCTCCTAAATTTACTTACCAGACCTCATTACCTCGGCTGCCTTCTGTTGCTTTTTCTTGCCTTTTCTGTGCAGGATAGCAGCTGTCCGATTGCCAGTGATTGGCTGAGACATTGCCAATTTTTGTTGGGAGAGTGGACATACAGTACACTTAGGTCATGCAGAAACCTATATTCCAAATTGCAGCCATATGATTAAAGTTTAAATGAGAATTAAATCTGAAAAAAAAACATTAGGGAAGTTTAGGCAGCAATTTAGATTTTAACAGCTACTTACCTCTTGTCACCCAGCTCCGCAGCTCCTTTGCAGCAGTCCAGCTCCTTTGCAGCAGTCCAGCTCCCTCTGCTGCCCAGTCAGAGGAGACTGGTACAACACTAAAGTTTGGAGCTAGGTTATGTAGGTTCCCCAGCTATATGAGAAACTTCAAAGGTAAGTGTCTTAAAACGAATGTATAAGGCTGTGACCTAATTTTCGTTGTGTTTTTCTCTAAGTTTACTTTTCCAGGCTATGCTTTTTAAAGGGACAGTTCAGTGGAAATGATCAATATTTGTTAAATTGTTTGTGTAATGCATACTTAGTTATTCTACATATTCTCTCCAATTTTGAAAAATCGGTTGATTTCATACCTATTGCTGTTCCCTGCTGTTGACATTGGTAAGCTGACATATCAGGTTCTAACGGTCCTTCTTCCCAGAATGCACCACATCCTTGGAATGTTCCTAACAGTAATTTTTACCGATTGGCTGTTGGATGGGTCAAAGATGCTCAGATCTCTACGGAGCAACTGAATCAACCCAGGCGCTGGGTCAAGAGCAAGACCATAACGGTCTCTACTAGGGGTCCTGCAAACAGGAAAACAGAATTTCGGTTGCATTTATTTATGTACAGATGTACAAAATGCTGAATTGGCAGATGAAGGTCATTGGGATGAAAAAATACTGCTCTTTTTTTCTGAAAAGCATATGTATTTGCACTGAACTTCCCCTTTAAGTTTTACTAAATACAGCATCAACAAAGCTCCAAAATGTCTGTTTCACTGCTTTCATAAGCAGATAGAATCCTGCTTGACTAAGAAAAGCACAGACAATGCAGCTTGTGGTGTAAGCTTTCCAGTCTGAATAACATGACAAACAAACTTTTGAAGAGAAAAAGGCAGCAATCCAGGGTGCTTGTTTCTACCTTGACTTCTATAAAGTTAACTTGTTTCTCCTTTAGTTCTTCTTTAAAGGATATCTATACTCTAAAAATTAACTGTTTAAAAATGGAAAGAACCTGGGGCAGGTTGGTAGGATTGATTATTCCTATTAAAGATAGTGCTGAAGCCAGGAGGACTGGCAGACTGGCAGAATCTGTTTTCCTTGGGCTGGTGCTCCTCAAAAAAACAATATTGGTTAGGAATTGCCAGTCCTATATCCCTGCCCCAAGTACTTTTCAGTTTAACTGTTTTTTAAATACATTTTTTACACTATATATATATATAGTTAGGAAGAAGAATCTTTTAAGCCAAACTTCTTTTACGGCTTTTAAATTAAAAAGAATTCGTATTATTTTGAAATGTACACATTTTTTTTTTTTTATATACGGTAAATAAGAATCTTGCTGTTAAGCACTAACCACAGATGGTGGACAACCCCCTCCTACCAACCATGCTAAAGAGATCACACCTTTGCCAGCAACACTGCCTGCATATAATTAATTATGGAACCTATTTATCTTTAAATTTGAAAGCAGTGCATTGTGATTTAATGTGTTTTTGCAATGCATTTTTAAGCATCTGTGGTAGCATTTGTGCTTTTTTGAGTTAAATGGCAAAAAAATACATAATGCACATTTTTGTGTTTTTTTCCCCCTCTTCCTCATAGACTTTTATTAAGTGAATTCTCACACTAAACTTCAGCAGTAGAAAAATACAATGCAATGCATTCCCCAAAGAGCATGTGACCGGTGAATGTTGCAGTCGGGACTGTATATCCTGATCTTTGCAGATCCTGTCATTTTTGAAAAATCTTTTCTAGTTTGAACAAGGCCTTAAAGGGCATGTCAACCCCTTTAAAAAAAATTTGTATGTGGTAGGGCACCTTCCCACAGCCCCAACCGCATTATTAGATTTTCCAGAAAGTGCCCCGATAGTTGCTTACCTTACCTCTTTCCCCCGCCGCAAAATCCCGGCCCTCTGCTTGCACTGAACTGCAAGCGGGGTGGAACCGGCAGCCGCGTCCATGATTGGAATCCGGGAGAACCATTTGGAGCTGGGATGTAAGGTAAGGATTTTATTACACTACTGAGTGGGGGCAGTAGTGGGGGGGATGCCCTTTAAGGAGAAGTTTACGTTGTGCACTACTTTGACTTCATAAAACAGCTAAAACGACATTGAAAAATGCTACTGGTATCTTTTTGTGTGTGTTCCAGTTATTGATACGTGACCTGTAGTTCTGACATCTCAACTTCCCCAGTCTTTCTGCGTGAAGATGGGGAGTTTTAACTACCTCTAGTAATTTTTTATGCTCTCCACAAAACTTTCCCCGTGGTTCTATATCTCTATATTTTTTTTGTATAATATTATTAAGATTTATATGACGGCAGTCTGAGAGTCAGAGGGCTGAGTACACACAAGAAAATTTTTTAGGCAAAGCAACTGATATTTTCGTATATCGGTCAGGCGAAAAAAATGCTGTTTCTTCCATCGCTAGCGACTGATGTGTGTCGCCTGGACAAATGACCGATTGCATGTGCTGGTAAATCACACATGCACATGGGAATTAGATATTATTACATGCACATGGGAATTAGATATTATTATTAATGTATATTAGATTTTTGCAGAAGTAATTTTACTAAATGTCCTGTGGTACAGCTATGCTTGTTCATTTTGTAAGGTGATTAAACTTATTTTAACTATTTTTAAAGAGAAGTTTATCCACTCAGGAACAGTTGATTAAAATGTACCATTTGCTTTTCTAATTAATTAATAACCATCAATATCTGTGTGAAATATTGTCCTTTAGTACAATTGCCACCACCAAATAAGTGGTGTGCATTAAGATTAATAAGACTGCAGTCTGAGACACACTTAGGGCTAGGCCACACTGCTGCGTTTTGTTTGCATTTTTTCATATCATTGAAAACACAGCAATGCACCAAAAACTCGTGGTTTCGGGTGCGTTGTGATTTGCGTACTTAATGAAAAAACTGCATGCGCAAATGCAATGAAATCGCATGCGATTCTGTGTGCGATTGCGTTGCAGTGTGGCTGTGCCCTTATGCAGGCCTCAAGTAAAGCTAGGTAAAAACAGGCTCTTACAGATTATACAGCAGATTTCATTGGAATCTTATGGTAATATGTAACAACTGGCCTCCTGTTCTTCAATTAATGAAAAAGGAGCCGTCAGGAAAGTAAAACTTAACCGTCCTGCCTGCATCTGCGCTCTCATATAAAGAGCATGCATGTTTGTCATTTATTTTTTGTGAATAATGCTTGAAAAAGATGTTCTCAAATTTCACAGTAATTCAAAGCATTTAAAGGGCATGTCCACCCTTAAAATAGAAAACTGACTTCTCAGTTATCTGCCTGCAACCTCAACTGCTATTTTTACCAGTGTATTACATGCATTTGTAACCAGAAATGTAATGATAAGTTCTATTCCTTTCTGGCAAAGGTATCTGCCTCTTTCCTCTGCTCGATGAGCTTTTTATATACTTGAGCATATGCAGAGGGGTAACAGTCAATCAGCTGTCAATCATTGGCTGTGATATCAGTTCTCATAGCCTGCACAGAGGGAGCGGCCCGGTTACTCTGCAAGAATGAAGATGATAATTATCCTTAAATATCTCTTTCCCCGGCGATCTGACCCGGCCCTCTGCTTGCATGAAACTGCAAGAAGGGAGCTGGACCGGCAGCCAATCACAGACGTGGCTTCTGGCTGTACTGAACGGTGGGGGAAACACGCAGTGTAAGTATAGATTGGCTAAGTTTTTCTGTAAATAACTAAGCCGGTTGGGGGTGGGTGAGAGAGCCCTACACTACAGAAAAGGGTTTGGAGCTAGGGGGAGGGAAAGGAAAACGGGAGGAATGGAGAGGGAGGGCTGCACTGCGCATGTAATTTTTCTCCCGGAGGAGAGACAGGAGGCAGGCACCAGCTCTAAGTTTTTGTGATTTGAAGAGCCATTGCAGGGCAGCCATTTGGAGCAGGGATTTAAGGTAAGGATTTTACAGCACTACACAATGGGGCGAGTAATGAGTTAAAATGTAGTTTTGGGGATGGACATGCCCTTTAAAGTTCCATGCAAGGCTTCTAAATTTTCTTACCAGGTCTCATTCCATGGACTCTCTGGTGCTGCTGTTCCATGCCTTTTTCATGCATGTAAGCATCAGAAGGGCCCGGACCAGCAGCGACTTTTGGTGATTGGCTGAGATGTGGGTATTGCAGAGTAGGTTGTACGGGATGGACATTTGTCTTTATTCAACCTCAAATAGCATATTCTACTATACTTCATTACCTCTGACATGTAGAGATAAGGGTTTTGTTTCAAAGAACAGAGGGAGCAACCCTAATGTATGGTAAGCAGATGATATGATTGAAGGGACAGTTTTAGGCCCTGTACACATTGGTCAATTTTGAACCAATATTTTAGATAGGGTTGGCAAAAATTACAGTGCTAATGATATTTTGGTGGGACCTCAAGTGGTAAGGCCTGTTTGTTCCGTGCACGCACGGTGAGATGACGCCATGCACCCAAACGTCTATGCACACACAGATACCACAAGATCATGCACGTGGCAAGGATGCGCATGGAACAAACGGGCCTTACCATTTGAGGCTGAAGAAGCTACAAATCTCAGAGGGGCGGAGCAAAACATTCAGCTAGGCACAAGCAAGATGTCAGCAACTTGCAAGCTGGAAAGGTAGGTCTGGAGGACCACCCCAGACTCTCGGACTTGAGAGGAAACTTGAGTCTCCTCCAAAGGCACGCCCCCTTTCTGTGGCCATGCCCCTGGAACACCCCTAACTCCCTGCCTCCGTGTGATGTCATGCCCCACCCCATGTGGCACCACGCCCCTTATCCACGCTGCCCGGAAGCCTGAAAGGGCAGGGTGGGATGTCTGCACAGGAAACAATGATAACAGGTTTTTTAAAGATACAGCTTCCACCTAAACTTAACTTGATTTTACAGCGTACTTATCCTATAAATCTGGTGCAATGTACTCACAACTGTCCCAGTCAGCAGGTGCCAATCAGGGCCGGCCTTAGGATAAATAGAACCCTGTGCAAGAGTTGTTATTGAGGCCTAGCACCCAACCCCCACCCACTAAAAACCCCCAAAAACAAACCAATCCCCTGGGCACACACAATACTCCGTTGATTGCTGCTTGCCTTCAAATCAAGTACCCCACCTGCGCTTACTGTCTTTCAGTATCTTCAGTGCGTGCGTGCCAATCCTCCAAGTGGCTGCACAGATAGCCAGGCCCACAGTGTACAAAACCTAAGGGAAGGAGCTTCACAGGTATCTAAGCTGACTATGTGCTAACCCTGGGAGAGAAAACGTGTATACATACAGTGACCAGAGTCACTGTCTGTGCGTGTGTCTGTCTCTGGTTGTGTATGTCTGTCTGTGTGGGTGTGTGACAAGTATATACTGTGTGATTGGTCTGTCTGTTTATTTCTGTCTCCGTCTTATCCACCTGTCTATCTATATATTTCTTTAAGTACCCAATGGGCGTGGCTTAAGTGTAGTTGGAGAACGGGACATGGCCTAAAAACGTTTCCAACGCACCATGCGTGGCACATGTAAAGAGCCCGTGTCTGTGCCAGGGGCCCAAACTAGGCTTAATCCACCACTGAGGCTTATACACACAAGCAACCGAGAGGGATGACCCACAATGTATGGTTGCTTTGTTGGGTGTGCAGTTGGTGGATCTGTCAATGAGGCACAACCAAATGGCCTTTTCGCACGACAAAGTGCCCATACTTGCCACGATTCTCAGGCAAAAAGCATGTCTGTAACTTTTTTTTTTAAGGTGCCCCAGACTTTTTTTCATATTGCATTGTTGTAGTGTTGACACATTTAGTTGAATGCATCTAATACTAGGGTTTCCATTTTTGCCTTTAGGGCACAAACACGTATGAAATCTGTTATCAGGGTTGCAAGATCTTTGCTGTTCTGAGTGGGAGGGGCTGTGATGTCACGGTGGGTGGGCAGGGTGTGTGGCAAAGGCTAAGAGTGGAAAAGCAGCCAGAGGCAGTGTTAGGGGCGTAACTGGACAGGGAGTGGCCTTAACTGGGCGAGGATGCCAGGGCCTGTCTGACTCTGTGGACGGATTTCCGCCCTGAATGCAGGACTCTGGATTTTTTCCCCTGCTGTCGGGGCTGATCCCGTCCAAATACGGACACCTGGCATAACTGTCTACATGAAAAAAGGCTAGACTTTCCATTACATGTTTGATGCAGACTTAACTAGTTTCAGTGTATACATACTGCATGCATGTAAAAGGAATGCCACGTAGCCCCGCAGTATGTAGATCTTATATGTGTTCAGGTCGTTAGGCGACCCTACATTCTACACATACATATAGAAACTGGGATGCGGCCCTCCATATGTTTGAAAACTGAAAACTACAACTGCTGCAAACAGCCTCTCTACCTTAAATTTTGCAATGAAATGTATCAATAGTTACCATGATATTTATTAATTACTATTATTATAGAGTAAGACTTCATATGTATAAGATGAATTGTATGGGGAAAGTGAAGACTGCTAACAATAGAGATACATTAACGATGTTTACAGATATAACTATATTCTCTCTGCGGTTAATGGCAAATTCCTCCAGTTCTCAAAATGGCCTGCTTGGCCACGGTCGCTACATTGTGACGTCACTGCCCAGCGCCAACAGGTTTTGAGATTTCCGTAGTTTTATCCAATGAGTTGTTTCAGTGGGCGGATTTGTTTGCTTTGGCGGGGGGGAGAAATATTGAAGTTTGTCTTTTGTCCCGCTGAACCCGTGTTGAACCTGCTATTTCGGGTTGTTATAGATTTCCGCTATTTGTCCTTGACCATGGCTTCTGCATTGGTGAGACGTTGCTGTGTGCGGTTATGTTCCCACAGAGGGATATAGAAAGGGGCCTTTCTCCCTCCTGTTCCCAGGGCAACATCAGACCCGTGTGTCAGAGATATTGTTCTGAGCATTATATCCCCATGGTGGTGAGTGCCTGTGAAGCTCAGTGTGTGCTCAGTTTATCCAGGTGCTCTGTATCCACTGCTAGCCCCCATGAAAAGCTAGCTGCAGGGTTGTAACTTGTTTGTTGAGAGTTAGGCTGAGGCCACACTGTTATCGCATTTGATTGTGCCCGCAATTCTTGTGCGTTTTGCGCATGTGATTTTGCCGTTTTCCGTTACAGAAACGCATGCGTTAACGCACCAAAAACGGTAAACGCATGCGTTACCAAAATGGAAACATGCGATTCTTTGCGTTCCCACTATTTCCATCACAAATCATGTGCAATCGCAAGCGTGAAACGCGCAAAAAGTGTGGCCAACCCTTACAGACTTGATCCATTTTTATGGTGTCCAGTGGGTTATTTAGTTGGTTTCTCACTTTGCTGGGGCTGTCAAGTAACTGCTGGTTGATCATTCCATATCCTTGCTCTAACAATGGCTGCTGATTTCACGGTTGAGAGATACAGCAGTGAAAAATAATCTTATAAAGGTTGTTTACATTTAAAGGGACTGTTCACCCCTCTTTTGAAAAATTAATATGTGGTAGATTAGCCCCCAAAACCTAGACATCGTTTAAGTTTCAAGCTGTAATTCGGCTCCCACACGGAGCTATTATACTTACATCCTCCTCCTCGCTCCACCGCCGCGGCTCTGCACTTTTCCCTCCTGAAAAAGTGCTCAGTAATTACCGGAGCAGTCTCCACTGCGGCTGCTCGGGAACAGAAAAAGAAAAGAGCAGCCACAGTGGAGACTGGGAGAAGAACCCGGAAGCGGCGGTGGAGCAAGGAGGATGTAAGTATAATAGCTCTGTGTGGAAGCCGAATTACAGCTTGAAACGTAAACGATGTCTAGGTTTTGGGGGCTAATCTACCACATATTAATTTTTCAAAAGAGGGGTGGACAGTCCCTTTAAGCTTTCCTTCTCATTTAATCTCACAAATGTCTTTCTTTTAAAGGGCGTGTCCACCCCAAAAACTAAAATGTAAACCACTGGTGGCCCCACTGTGTAGTGTTAAAAAAAATTCTTCTCCTCTGCTCCTTTCCTGCAGTGTCTAGTCAAAATCCAGGAAAGTGAAGAGTAGGAGCCTTCCTGTGTGTAAAAATATTTCTGCCACTTCCCAGTCCTTGATGACTCTGGCATGCACAGGGGATCCCTCTTGATCCCTTGTCTCTGAGAGTCAGCCAATCTCAGAAACAGCTGCAGGTCTGGCCCCTAGTGCAACTTCGTTCCTAGAAGTAGCATAAGTGGCAGAGGCTGAGGAAACAAAGCTTGGTAAGTAAGTTTCTCTGCACTTATTTTACAATTTAAACCTAGTGGTTAGGGTTGGGAGAGGGGTCCCTGCACTGGACATACCCTTTAATGCTGTTTACCGTAATATTTGTAATTAAAGGAGAACTAAACCCAATTTTTTATACTCCAGAATCTGACAACACCCCCCTAAAAATACGAATAAGCTGTAAAATACCACTTTAGTCAATTAAATGTAAGCCTGTTAAGAACTGGATGAGTATGTGTGTATGTGCAGTGGTCAGACCACACCTCCTGACCTCAGTCACATGCTTCCTTGCTTTATCTGTCCTGGAGATTATTATTGGGTTTAACCAACTGTAACCATCATGCATCATTACATAATGTAACCATTATGTGCAGAACATAATAGTCGTTGACCAAACTGTGTAGTATTAGAATGCTTTGAAGTAAAGCACAAACTAGATATATTATATTTAGGTAAATTTACTAGCACCCGTATCAAAATGAGAGGTAAGACAGATTATTGGTTTTATATTAAAGGGCATGTCCACCCCCAAAACTATAATCCCCCCAACTACTGGCCCCACCATGTAGTGTAGTTCAATCCTTACCTCACATCCCAGCTCCATAGGGTTCTCCTGTAGACCCCCCCCCAAAGTCCCAAAACTAACCACCAGGAGGATAGCAGGGCTCTGCCTGCTATCTTGCCTCCGGTAGATATTTGCCATGCGCACTGCAGTCCTTCTCCCCCCTCCCTCCCCCTCCCTCTCCCTCCCTGTCCCTCCCTGTCCCTCCCTCTCCCTCCCGTTCTACTATCCCTCCCCCTAGCGTCAATCCCCCTTAATATGTTGCTCCCCCATGTCCCCCAGCCCCAACCGCATATTTTTTTTTTCAAAAAGCTCCCCAAACTCTTACTTACCTCTCTGCTTTCCTCCGCTGCACTGAATGACCGGCAGCCGCGTCCGTGATTGGCTGCCGCTCAGCTGCCTGCTCTGTAATAAACATAGAGATAACAGCATTAGCAGGGGGAGAGCGATAGCTTTCATGGTAGATATAAGATTGCACTTGACCCCCCTTCTTAATAGCTTTCACTGATGATGGGTCACAAAGTGAGAGATCATAAACTGTACTGATCTCCTTCTTCTGTGTCTCCAAGACAGCTTGCTTTCTATTGGCCACTGTGCGTGGGTGTGTTTTTCAGGATGTTGAACTTTTAACTCATACTGCACATGATAAGCTTGTCGGTTAGCCGGAGTTGAGACATGGAGGAGGTAACGGGAGGGGGAAGGGGGGAGTGCTGCACACAGATCTGACACCATAGTTAAACAAAGTCACTGACATAGATAGGATTAAGGCAGCACAGAGTACATGAATTTAACTTTGCAAAGGGGCAATGTGTTTTTTTCACTATAGATGCCCTTTAAGGTTGTTCTCTGGCTTTAGTTGTCCTTTAAGCTCACAGAAGTCCTAAGCTGAGTACACAGGGTTCAGATTTATAGCAAATTACATACAGATTCCATTGAAATCAGTCAGCTAAAAACGCACAAATGCGCACATTCCCCACAGATCATTAATGTGACCAGCATCCTCTCTCCGCTTCCTATTATTAATTATAGGAATTGATAGAAATATTTGTTTGCAGCCAACGGCAGTAGTTTCCCCCCCGTGTGAATGGTAATTTTTCCACCACACATGTGGCCAACAATATGTAGATTCTGTTGGTACTGTGTGTACCTGGCTTTTACATGAAAGTCAAATATTCACCAAAAATAGTTTCTGAATACTCTATAATCTCTATGGTATCTCTATGATGAATAAAAGCTAGGTATCTTTATGTTTGCTAGGAAGATCCAGCTTTACAGCGTCACTTCAAAGGGCACAAAGATGCTGTTACTTGTATTGACTTTAGTCCAGATAACAAACAGCTTGGTAAGTAAACCTCATAAGTTGGAATACAGTATTGAATTTACTTCCATAAAATGATGCCTTAGGATGTATAGGTGCATGTATGGGTCACGAACGATGGGCACGTGATATGACCAATCAATCGATATTCGCTGCCACCACAATCGCTCTTGACTCTCATTGGCTAAGCACACCCCTGTCCTGGCAGCTAAATGGTTAACACTGCACCGCTCACTCCAGCAACCAAAGGATTAATCTTCAGCATCAGTCCTTCAAAGGATCTCATACATTTGAAGACTATCCAAACACATATAAACTTATAAGAGGCTAACTGAGTTCTTTTAGAGCATCAAAGACAAAACTTATTAAATTTTAGATTTAATATTCCAAAAGGTGGACAGTGCATATAATACAAAAATAAAGAAAATGGTGTTACAATAAAATGACAATATAGGTACAACAGTTATATAAAATAAAAAGATTCACAGACCCGAACTACTCACTAGAAGAAGTCCTGTGTCTAGGGGCGAGAAGGATGCATACACATGAAGTTAAAAGGATTACAGTGATTTTTAAGCCCCTTATTGTAACATCTCCCTCCTTAGCTATGCATGAGGTGGGAGTGTCCAGGACTGTTAAGTTTTACATCTAGTCAAAAACATTCATTCCCCCCAGTTAAGCAGATTTTATATAACTTTAGATATGTACATTGTACTGGGATATAGACCACATATTCCTCTCCTGTAGTAATTATGGATTCCTACAATACCAAATATGACCCATGTACAATACATATTTCCCAATATATTAATAACTCCCCTGACAATGGAATAAAGCCTCCATGTTCTGGTGTCTTTTTAATGGGCCTACCTTCTCATTCACAAATATAATATTGGTTCCCGTATTACATATTTCAGTACGACAATATATTTATTTTACATGTATGGCGGTCCTAAGGGCAAGGCCACACTGCAACGCAAACGCAATCGCATGCGATTTCATGTGCGATTTTTTTGCGCTTGCGATTTCTTCAATAAGTATAGGAAAACGCATGCGATTGCGATTAAAAATGCAGAACGCAATCGCAACGCACCGAAAAACGTGCGTTTTTTTGCGTTGCCGCGTTTTCAATGATTTTTTAAAAACGCAAGCGCAAACGCAAAAAAAACCGCAGCAGTGTGGCCTAGCCCTTACTGTTGAGAATTCCAGATACACGGTTCAGCCCCACATTGTCTAGAAGATCTGGCTCCATGCTTCACTAACCCTAACATAAACACTGGGGACTGTTTCCAGGGTGGAATGGCATTTTTATTGGTCTTTTGAGAGAACTAATACCAATAGTTAACCCATTCATGCCAAGTAAAATAAAAAAATTAAATCTAGTAAAATAAACCTGTAACAGCCGCCAACTAAACAGAAACCGAAAGACTACAAAATGTTTCTGCCAATACGTAAAAATCTTTGGTAATGATGTAATATCCTATACAATACAGAGAGTGCAAATAATGTATGGTGTTTGCAACTATAATGCTAATATTCTTTATTTGACATTGTGTAGCAGACACACCAAAGGTTTTAAAGGGTAACTCCATCCAGAAAAACTTTTCAAAAATGAATTTAGAGATGGGATCACTAGCTGCTGTCTTTCATTTGAGTTTACAAGCTATCTGCCTGTGTTAACTTATACGATCCTACAGCGCTCTGTCTCCCCTGCTGGCAACTCCCCCCTCTTTTAGTGTTCTGAACATGCTTACATATGTAAGTCAATATAATAACAATAGAAATTAACAAGACACTTGAAGCCAAACTACAGAGCAAAAAATATCACAACATATGCCATTAATGGCTAAAAACAGCAATATCCATAATCCTTTATACCGAATTAAGAAGACCCAGCAAAAATAGACCTCGTCCGTCTGCCAGAAGGAGAAGGAAAGCTTGAGTGACTTACATTACCCATAATAGTAACAAGTCTCTTAGAATAACAATGTTTATATAGACTTTGTAATGTAGGCAGTTCATAGCCAATAATATTCTGATCTGTGCTGACAATCCTCTGCACAGCCTTCACCTCCACAACAGTACAGCAGTTATACCATACTTACAGGCAGTAGGTTAATCTCAACAGTATATCTAGCAGGATACCAGTTCAGTAATGGAAACACAAGATTAAATAACTAACTTCAGGGTTCTTATCAGGAGTACAGTTTACCAAGTGCTCCTGTAAAAATGGCCAAAAACACATGCATATCCACCCCCACCCACCCCCCCACACACACATCCAAGGTTCACTACTCATAAAAGTAGAATATAAACATTTGGTGTTGAACAACTCTAAAAGAATGCTGAGTCTGTTTTAGTAATACAAATGTGCCAAATATTTATAAAGACAAAACACATACATAAATAGCCCCCATCATACAAATCAAAATGTCTCTGCCCATACATAAATGTCTTTGGTAATGATGTCTTAATATGTCCCATACCTTACAGAGCACAATAAAAATTCAGTAGTACACAAGTTTAAATAACCAGGTTTTTATTCAGCAGTGCAGCTAAACTTTATGCAAGCAGTTTATAAGTGCTTCTATAATAAATGCAGCCAAAGGCACATACACGAGTTCCTAATGTTGACCAATGGAAAACAAGTTACTTATGCACACAAACTTAGGCGGGTGCTGACCACCTGGATTCTTCCCACTTCCAAGGAAGGTAAGTATCAGAAAAAAATGGATTTTGGAGTTGCACACCTAGGTGAATTCAAGTGCTTTTATTGGAAACCACACATCAAGTACAAGGTTTCGGGGGAACGTGCCCCCTTCTTCAGGTGATGCAATCACAATAAACAGTGATGGTAAAATACCCTAGCTTGTAAGTGAGTCCACTCTGGGAGTGGCTTCAGTGCACAATAAATTAACAAACAATCTAAAATCTAAAACATAGTGCATAAAACCCTCATGTTATAAACAGCTAAAAAATACAACGTTAATAAAGTAGCTAATATCAATAAAATATGCTCATTAGTGTAAACAACCTATTGTAAATCCAACATGTGTGACATATGTGGATAAAACAATTGCAATAAAATGTGTACCATAATAAAAACCGTATAATAATAGTTAGCTGTGCAAATAATGGAAAGGTAAATCTGATCTGACTCAGAGATGCCTAAAGTGCTGAAGTGAAGAAAATGCAGTAGATCAAAAGGATTAAAAGTCCATGTTCCTTGATAATCCTGTAGAGGGAGTAAGTGCCTCTCTTAGGTTACAGTGGAGATACATTGTATTCTAGTTCCTTAGACATAGTTGCAATTGAAGGAAGCTATTCTTGGCAGTCTGCACTGTAACAATAATTAACAACATGCAATGGACGGATACAATAAAATAGGAGAAAGCTACATAGTAACATTACTAAAAATCATGATATTATAGAAAACATGACCAATTAATTTCCTCATTTTACCTTTTCGGAACCAATGTCTCCTGTCTATCCAAAGGCTCTCCCTTTGTAACAGTGAACGGTCAAAGTCTCCTCCTCTGATTTTTACTCACCACCTCAGGCGTCAGCCGTCTTAGTTGTGAGGCTTTATGTTTATATTCAAAGAAATGTCTACTAATGGAGGTTTCATACAGTTTTTTCTCATTTGTGCCGTCGTAGTTGGATATGTCTCTTTTATGCTCTCCAAACCTTATCCTAGCCTCCCTTTTTGTTTTGCCCACATAGGCCTTCCCACAGGGACATTTAAGAAGATATACGACTCCTGTACTTTTGCACGTAGCGAAGTCTCTCAGTTTGATGTTAGTGCCTTAAAGAGGGTGGGAGAAAGAGCTTCCAGGTATTATGGCATTGCATGCCTGGCAATTCCTACAAGGGTATGTACCTATCTGTGGTGTCCCTAAAAATAGTTGGGTGCTAGTTTTAGGTTTTAATAAATCCGTTTTTATTAGTATGTCACCTAAATTTCTGTGCTTATAGGAGAACAAAGGAGGACTCATAAGCATTTTGCCAAATTCAACATTAGTTTGGAGAATATGCCAGTTTTTCAGTATAATTTTTTGGATTTTGGTAGACATTGTATTGAATGTAGAGACAAAGGGTACTCTATCTGTCTGAGGGGTTGTTTTTATTTTATCGATGAGGGTGTCACGATTATTACTAATAACCCTATCAACCTCTTTTTGTAGGGAGATTTTAGAATAACCTCTAGATATAAATCTATTTTTCATTTCTTCCATGCGAGTTTTACACAAATCATCATCCTGAACTATGCGTCTCACCCTCAAAAATTTACTATATGGTAAGCCCTTAGTAACACTTTTTGGATGAAAACTATTAGCCAATAATAGGTTGTTCTTATCCGTACTTTTCGTATACAGGTCAGTTGCTAACTTCTGATTCTAAATATTTAATGCTCTGATGGTTATAACTTAAGGTAACTTAAGAGTTGCTGCTTTTATTTGCTGCTTTTGTTCCAGGATGCCATAGTTAGATAAATATTGATCTGGGGACGCCCAGACATTTTTTTTAGATGTTTATGATGTTAAGGTACTACATGTTGTATTTTAAATGTATAATAAAGTGATGGTTTTATTTTCTCTATTTTGGAAGGTTCTTCTATAAATACCTTTGAGTTATATTTATTCTCCCATTTATATGTTATGGGAATGTATATTTCCCTATATATGGCTGTATGAGGGGTTTCCCAGAGTTTAGTGGGTTTTCTGGTGGTTGACCAATAACTTTGGTTACCATACCTATTTATTATGAGGGTTTTATGCACTATGTTTTAGATTGTTTTTTAATTTATTATGCACTGAAGCCACTCCCAGGGGAGTGGACTCACTTAGAAGCTAGGGTATTTTACCATCACTGTTTGTTGCGATTGCATCACCTGAAGAAGGGGGCACGGTCCCCTGAAACGTTGTACTTGTTGTGTGGTTTCCAATAAAAGCACTTGAATTCACCTAGGTGTGCAGTTCCTAATGTTGACCATATACTGTCATAATATTAACTTTAAACATTGAGTTGATCAGAATATTGGACAGGCCAAGGTTATTCTGCTTGACTTCATACTAAAAGCCATAAGACATAAAAAGGACATCATTATAAGGTATTAATTAGGGAATATAAAAAGCACCTGAATTATTAAACCATCTATTGATCACAATAAGACGGTCATCAATAAGTAGAGAAAATATGGCTCAGCAGTGACATCCACCCAAGACTGATCTGGTTGTTGTATTGTTCATATATATGTGTTTTATGATGTTAGCAAGACAGTCCAGGAACACTCCAGCACACTGCTGTTGGCTGTTTGCCAGACAATAGGTAGGTGCAATACTTCAGCCCTCTACTCCATAGGCCTAGGTAATCCAAATAAAGAAACAAGCAGAGGAGCACACTACTGGTGTGAATATCTTGAGAACGTTATAACCAGTCGTATAACCAGCGCTATAACCACTGGTATAACCAGTGTAAAGTGACTGACAAACGTTTGTACCCTCATTACCCCACCATGTGGCAATGTGACTGACAGGCCAGGGTACCAAAGTGAGGCTATCCTGGTCCATCCAAATGCAAAGTGCTAGTGCACTATTTTTAAAGTGCATGATAATAAAGTGCATTATACCAAACATTAATATTAAAAAACACATGTATGATACAAATCAATATAATACAAATACATCTTAATGACATTAAAATTTCATAAATAGTTTGTGCTACAGGTATAATAAAGTGCATTTTGCTGTAAAATAAATATACAATGGAATAAACGGTGACCACGAATATTTAAAGTTAAAGGAACACCAAACCCGCTTTTTTAAGTATAGTTAATCCGTTTCTATTATTCACAGGGATGTGAGAATGCTTATTCCCACTTCCCTGTGAATAATCGAATTCCTGGGAACAGTGATATACTTATCTTACCGGCACCTATCTTTTGTATTTGCTCTGGGACATCGCGCCTGGACAGCAGAGAAGGACCCGAGTTGAGCGCCAGTAAGGTAAGTGTTCCCAGGCATTCTATTATGCACAGGGAGATGGGAATACGTGTTCTCACTGTTTAGTGTCCCTGTAGATGGCGATCAATGACCTGAGTAGAAATGTTTGGATACATATAAAAATTCTATTAATAATTGGCCCATTTTGCTGTATATAACAAATTACTACTGGTTTATATCTCCAGAGAAGTATGCAATCTAGATTACAGAAAGCTATTCAGGCCCGCTTCCTTGTTCATACCTTTTGGACTTAACATTTGTAATTTATGTATCCATTGGGCTTCTTTATTCAATAAAACCGTTTTGTAATTGCCTCCTCTTATTCTCGGTTTCACTACTTCCAATACCAATTTTTTGCCCCCACCATCCCTTACTTACTGCCTGCTTGTAGTGTTTGCAACACTTAAGTTCTGCACAGCCTCACCATTCACACTGTTCTGCTTACACATCTCCCCCTTCTTTTTTTTCATTTTCTCTGCTGATTCTCTTAAATGTTGCAGAAAGTGTGCTGGCAGGCAGGCAAAGAGGTCAATAATGGGTCCCAAAGTATAATTTCTGCTTCTGGAGCGACAGGTCTTTCCCTGTAAATGCTGTGATTTCAAATGATGATTTCTCAGAATCTACAGCTCAGATCTTGCTGTATCTAAAGATCTATTTTTGAAAATTCGAGTATAGTATACCCTTTAGGTAAGTAAATATCTCCCTTTGTTGTGGCAAAATTACATACCGTAACTTGATCTTAGTGCTGTTGCTGGGATGAGGTACCACTTCCACATGTATTGTGGCATTGCATATTCCAAATGTCCTGCATGAAAAGTTGCCTGATTTTAAAAGACTTAAGAGAAAGCTCTGGTTAGTTTCAGAGCTTCAGAGCAGAGTTTTAGAGCTCCGTATACACAATATGATCTCCAATATTACTGGATCTTTTTATAAAATATTTAACCATTTTACTGATGTTTTTATAGCATCCTCTTCAGCAGATGCATGTATCATGTTATGGAACTTCAAGCCTCAATCCAGAGCTTACAAATTCCCTGGTCACAAAGAGCTTGTAACATGTGTGCAGTTTTCACCAAATGGTCACATGGTTGCATCGGCTTCTAAAGACAGAACCGTTAGATTGTGGTCTCTAAATATGTAAGTAGACTTGAAGTGATTTGGTAAGTTTTGGTTTGCATGTGTTTAGTCCCTTGTATGCAAAAAGTGGCTTAAAGGATATAAAAATCCTTCCACCATACGTCCAAAATGAGTCCTAAATCACATCTCTAGGTAAAATTTTAAATTACACAAAATAATATTCTGTTGGGCATGTTAAAATATCTTAAGTTTATTCTTTCATAAATTTAGACAACTTTAAACTTCCTCCACACATAAATAATCATCGGCCTGAGAAAATGACTGCAACATTCAGTTTTTTTAATGTGACACCATAGTCACCTCAAAAGGTATAAAGTTCCTAAATTTGCTATATTGTTATTATTATTATTGTGGATTTATATAGCGCCAACATCTTCCGTAGTGCTTAACAATTACATGTATCAAAGCAAAGAAAGATAGTAACAACCGGGAGAGTAATCCCCTTACCCCTTAGTCAATTCCCGTGGAGCTCCAAACATCCAAGATCATCTTCAGCGGGATGGCCAACTTGGAGAAAACCAAATCCTTAATGCAAACACAGTTAAATGGATGGGCGTCTCGCGGGTAATAAAACTTCACTTTTATTGTAGATAGATATTTTATCTATAAAAGTTAACAATTACATGTATACATTCACATCAGGCCCTGCCCCGAACACCTTTTAATCTAAGCACATTTGAGACATACAACCTATCAGTATGTCTTTATGATTGTGGGGGAAACCAGAGTGCCCGGAGGAAACCCACGCAAGCATGGGGAGAACTTACAAACTCCTTGCAGATGTGTCCAAGGATGGATTCAAGGAGTTTGTATGTTCTCCCTGTACTTGCGCAGGTTTCCTCCAGGCACTCCAGTTTCCCCCACAATCATAAAGACATACTTATAGATTGTATGTGTCAAATGTGCTTAGATTGTAAGCTTTTCGGGGCAGGGCCTGATGTGAATGTATACATGTAATTGTTAAGCGCTATGGAAGATGTTGGCGTTCTATAAATCCAGAGTAATAATGAGCATTTTCAGTCACAGGATGTAGATTTTCCCGACGGACTCTATGTGCATGCGTGATCCGTCGGGACCTGCCAGACTATGCTCCGGGCAAGTAAGTGGGTAAGTTCCTTACCTCTCCTGGCTCCTGATAGTTTTATTGAAGAACGGGAGGTAAGACATAGCTCCTTTTCTTTCCATTCTTCAATAAAACTAAATGGCAAAAATTTGTTAATACGAGTGGAGATAACCTTTAAATGCGCAGATGCTGCTGGCAGACCTAGATAGATAGATTGTAAAAATGGGCAGTAGAAAGGGAGATCAGATTCAGTGTTGATAAATTTAAGGTGATGTTTTGGGGGTTAAATAATCCTTGTGCTGCCTATTCCAAAAATGGCTCTGTGCTAAGTGAATCTCTGTGGGAAAACAAATTGGTGGGTTCTATTAGATAACATACTTCAATGTAGACTTCAGTGCCAGACAGCAAGGGCTAGAACCAGCAAGATATTGTCTTGTATTAATAATAATAATAAGAAGAAGAATGATTAGACTAGTTAGGGCAGTTCACATTGGAGAAGCAACACTTGCAAAGGGCTATGGATCCTTTCTGATTGACATTTGGCGTCAGGAAGGAATATTTTTCCTCCCTTTTTCAGATGTTTTTTTTTTGCCTTCCTTTTGTGTTATGTAGGGTTCATGAGTAGGCTAAAAATGTTGAACTAGATGGATATAAAGTATGTCTTTGTTCAACCTCCACATTTACTATAAGTAAATAAATGTGAGTTTAATGGGGGAAAAAACTGATAAAAAGTGTTCACTGAGAGCGAATTTTGAAAAGTTAGCTTTGCAAAATCGCTTTCAGAGTTCCCCTGCCATAATCCCAGACTGATCAACCTATTGGTTAAAAACCAGGAAGAGATGGGGTGGGTCTGAAGCTGGCTTTCAGGAGCCATAGGGATCATTCTCAGTGAAGCAAAGACCCAGGGATTCAGGACCTAGCTGTATAGGTCCTCAACCTTGGTTCTATTACTGGGGGAGGAGTGGGGACGTGGGGTGCCATAATTGCCCTTTAAGGCTCCACAAACAATCCAAAAAATAGATTTGAAAAGTGAAGTAACTGTTTTTTCCCCTGTAGTAGAGGAGATTCCACAGTTTTAAAAGCTCACACTTCAGTTGTGCGCTTTGTAAACTTCTCAAGTGATGGCCATACTTTTATCACCGCTTCTGATGACAAATCCATTAAGGCTTGGAATATGCACCGTCATAGGTTCCTCTTTTCTCTTACTCAACATACAAACTGGGTGAGATGTGCTAGGTGAGTACAGAAAGCACATTGTTGCTAAGTTGAATCAGGCACATTTATTGAAAAATACTCGCTATACACTTTATACACTCTAGACATGAAGAGCTAATATATAGATAGATATAGCATGTATGCAAAATGAATTGCTTGTGCACTAGTATTCTCTTTTGATTGCTCAGTTCTATTTTCTGTACAATGCCCTGTAGGGCATTGTAAATTCTCTGATTTATAAATTTAGCAAGAATTCCATCTAACCATGCATACAGCATTTTAATACAGTTTGCTAGCTCTTTGACCTGAGATTTGCAAAGTGTTTTAATGAGTGCCTTTCAGAAAAAAGAGATATTTTTTGTGGGTTTCTAAAAATAAATATTTCTGTATATTTTCCTGGCATTCAAAACCCCACAATTGCTTAATCAGTCTCTTTGAAAATGGTTCCTCAATGAGCTAATGGGAACTGTTCACATTGTAAGTGATTTCACAGCAATTTTTGCACTTTAAATGGCTATCTTATGGGAGGGCATCTTCACTAAGCATATACAAGGGACAGTAGAAAAGTACACCATGAAAGAACAGATAGTTAGAACTGGTAGCTGCTAGAGAGCATAGGATGTGTGTTAAAGTATAGAAACAGCACATATTTTGTCTTCCTGATATACACAGACATTTCTTTATCTCAGGTATACCTATTATTTACCTTTCTTTTGCAGGTTTTCTCCAGATGGAAGACTAATTACGTCTTGCAGTGATGACAAGACAGTTAGAATCTGGGATACAAACAACAGACTTTGCATCAATACCTTTATGGATTACAAGGGGTACTTTAATCATCCTATGTGATTACTTAATTAGTTGCTATTAATAGGGAAATGAATGACTATACATAAGGGCCAAAGCAACTAGGCTAATATTTTTAAGACATTTAAAGGGTGCCAATTTTCCTGGCACAGAACATAAAGAAAGTGTGGAAATGTGCTGGTGCTGAAAGGTTTAATGTATGAGCTGGAAGCTCAAGGTAAACTTGAGTTTGCAGATTTTGAAGTTAATGCATATAGAAATTACCAGATCATGAATTTACCATGAACTACTACATCTGCAGTATATTTTATGCTACTTTCCCCTTTTAAAACATTGCAAAAATAAACCCCCATACTCACTTCATAGTTAATTGTCAATTCATTAAGGTGCAAGATTTCATGATTTGCATGTATGTATGTAGTATATAGAGTGTGTTTAAACACATTTTTAAATAAATCTTGTGAATTTTGTGTTTAAAGCGTTATGAACCAAAGAAATGCAAAAAAACCAAATCTGAAATGAAAAGAATGACTAGTATATCTACATTTAATAAAACTTAAATAATACACATACAGCAAACAATAGAAATAATTAGTTATGATTGGCTGCATAGGTCCAGAGCAAGTAATAAGGGTCAAGAATTTGTAGATGTTTGGGCCTGAAAAGATGAGAATTTCTTTCTTAGGGCTAGGCCACACTAGTCCACTTTTTTTGATCCGATCACGCTTTTTAAAGTAGACACTCGTGTGGCCGATTGATGTTGCTAACTAGTGCACTGGCGTGCGTTGCCACACGGTGTGTCTGATCCGCTAATCGGAGCACGAGTTTCATTTTTTTTCGTGCAATAGCAAAGCATGGCAACGCGCACAAGCACAATGGTAACACGTGCAAAATCGCATGATTTAACTCAAACACTTGCATGTCCCATTTCCAGCACACTGTTGCCTGCTTCAGTGTGGCCAGTGTGGCCACAGCCTTAAGTCCATTAATGTAATAATAGTGTATTTTTACACTGTATAAATATTTAAAGGATTAGTAATTGTCAAATGTATTCTGCATATCTATGCATAAAACCTTACTGGAATGTCATTTCTATTAATTTTCATATTTTTGTTCTCCTTTAAACAATGCAATATACATGCATTTTTCCTGTATTTAAACTCATTGATTTGGACATAGCAATAGTACATAAACTGTACACACCTCGCTGATTTTTATGCAATGCACAATGTTCCTTCTTATTTTCATACCACTGTGTGCATAGATAATGACAATTTGTGCACTACACACCAAACTTCTTATGTTTCAGCAGATTTTATGTTTCAGCAGATTTTTGTGTGCCGTTGCCTGCCAATTTGTGTGCACGCATATTAGTGCACAGCTTAGAGGGGACATTGACTATGCACTTATGTAAAAAATAATCTTAACTGATCTAATATTAAAATTTAATGATTTACTGAGACTACATATTATCTTGCTATTTCATATTACTGGCTCAGTCATTCAATTCTTTAACTCTTTCAGGCATTCCAATTACATTGATTTTAACCCAACAGGAACTTGTGTAGCTTCTGCAGGAGCTGATAGTACTGTGAAAGTCTGGGATATACGTATGAATAAATTACTGCAGCATTACCAAGGTAACACTAAAGGTTAGTACACACATGCAATCGCGGGTCCCAACCTACGACGCACGATGTGTCCAAACGTTCGTTTCGGCCGATAATCGGCCCGTGTATGGGCACTTTATCTGCCGAAACGGCCATTCGGTCGGGGAACGTTGCCCAACCGACTGTCCGTTTCGGCCGATAAAGGGCCCATACACGGGCCGATTATTGGCCGAAACGAACTTTCGGACACAACGTGCGTCGGGACCCACGATCGCACGTGTGCATGAGGCTTAAGAAGTCAAAAGTATCTTTGTATTTTTGGTTGCTCTCCAGTCATATAAACAGATAAAAAGATAAAAGGAAAACAGTATGTTTTAAAAGTTCTTATCTACCTTAAAATCTAATAATACTTATAGAATACCCACTTTTGTAAAAATGTATGAAGGTCCACACTTTGTGTATTTATTAGCAAAAACATTTATTTATTACCATTCAGTCACCTTAAAAATTCTAATAAAGTACAGTTTCTCTTTAAAATCTTAAAATCTAAAAGGCACACACTGGCTACCCATATGCATTGGGGCCCTGCTTATATATTAAGACGTTTCGCTGCTTCCAGAGGCTTGCAGCTTCCTCAGCAATCAAAAATGAAATGATTTGGTATTGATTTTATTGTTTCCTTTATACTAATCATTTTTGCGGGGTTCTGGCAAAACCGGAACCGGAAATACGCCACATGTGTTCCAACATGCCGTGTTGGATCACATATTGGAAAAAGTGTTATTATGGCCAGGAAAGGGCTAATTTTTAGGAGGTCTGGAGACTCGCTCTTTGTCTAAAATAAATAGTGGTATAATGATAAAAAGAGTTAAAAAACGAAATGCTATTTAGTCATCAATATAAGGGGGCTATACCATAGAGATTATGCAGGCATACATTCTATATGGTTGAAATCCACTTAAAATAAGCTTACTATGAATAAATACTTTTAAACCAATATATATCAATTATATGAAATAGTATAAAAATGTGGGAATAAAATTACTATAAAATATATATGTGCGTTTTTGGTATGAAGCACTTATGACCAACTTAAAGGGCATGTCCACCCCCTCCAAACTAAAATTTTACCAACTACTGGCCCCACTGTACAAAAGAAAAAAATCCTTACCTTACATCCATGCTCCTTGTGGTTCTCCTGTTCTGCCTCTTTACAGTGCAGGAAACTGCTGGGTAGGAGCTGTCAGTGCCTCTTCCTGTGCCTGTATCTTGGCTAGCCAGATCAAGGTATGAGGCCTGCTCAGTAGAGCCCTTTCCCCCCTCTCCCTCCTTCCCTCCGGATCACTCCATGCCAGGAAGTAATGTAGCTATAAAAGCTTTTGTGACAATGCAGGGGATACCCTCCCACCCCCAACCGCTATATTCATTGCTCTAAAATCATTGTCAATCTCTACTTACACCTCCTCGATCCTGCGCTGTCTACAGCCCCTGCATTGTCACAAAAGTTTTTATAAAGGGTGGACATGCCCTTTAATAACTTACAGATTTTGTTAAATGCAAAGAGCTTTTAAGAATAGGTACATCCACACTTCTTAAGTAAATTTAGACGATTTCCTTATATAGCAAACAGCTTGATATGTTTTAACGGGAAACTGTGTTTTGTATTCAAGCATCCAATGTTGATTAAACCTTTCATACAAGGCCAGAATCACACCTGAATCTGCAATATATTCAGAATGACAGCCACAAAATGTTAAAGGGCATGTCCACCCCCCAAAAAAAGTTAACCCTCTACTGGCCCCACTCTGTAGTGTAATAAAATCATTACCTTACATCCCTCCTCCAAATGCAAGCAGAGGGCCGGGACAGTACGCCGGAGGTAAGGTAAGTAGCGATCGGGGGGATTTCTGGACAAAATAATATGGCAGTTGGGGCTGGGGGAGGGAGACCTACTGTACCCTAAAAATAAGGGTGGACATGCCCTTTAACTTTCTTGCTAGCACTGTGATGTCACCAAGAGCCTCTGCATCACCACCCCTCCCCTGGCAGCACAAGCTTTAACATTGCTGTCGTAGGGTGAGGCCACACTACAACGCACACGAAAGCGCTCCCATTGCAGTGCATTAGTGTTGTGATTGTGCAATCGGAGCGCATGCGACTGCGCAGAAATGCATCTCACATGCGCTCCGATTTACAGGTCGCATGCCCAGTGCACAGCAGCACACTACTGCAGCCACATGTTGGGCAACGCTAGTGTGCGCTTTTAAAAGCGTGATCGGCTCCCACAGTAGTGCGACCTAGCCCTTACTGATTTAAAAGAAGGAATGCAATCTCCATTGATAGCTGCTAACTATCATACCACAGAATTCCAAAACATACCCTACGTACCCAGTAGAGAGAAGAGACATTGCGACCAGGAATTGTTAAACTTTTCATGACTGTAAAAGTGCCCATACATTCCAATTCATCTTATGACCGATCCAGCGACAATCAATTTCATATGTCTTGTCGCAAAGGAGATCCGGAAAGGCAATTTCTCGGAATTTAATTGAATGTCGCTGGATCGGTTTTAAGGTAAGCTGTATGTATGGGCACCTTAACACTGGATCGACTGCAGCTACACGTATAGATAATTGTAAAGTCTATTTCAATGAGGAAACTTGTATGGAGACTACAGTTACCCTTTAAAAATGTTAGTACAAACCTTTAAAACAATCAAGTGACTAATCCTGCCTTTCTCCCTTTTTCCTGTGTGTCTAGTGATTTCAGCATTTTTTATTCTATGGCACTGGTGCTACAATCACAATTGCTTTCATTTTTAGTTAACTGTTCATATTTTGATGATAAGAATATGGTTTTTAATTTATTATTAAATGGCTTGTCCACCCTCAAAACAAAAATCTGGTCATTTTCCAGTTGTCCTTAACTCCAGCTAATATATTTGGGACATTATTAGATGCATTACTAACAAAATATTTAAAGGGGTACTGCAAAATATTTTTTTCTGTTCCTAAGGGGGTGCAGTTACCCCTCTGGCATCCTATTGGACCACTTTTTTACTTAAACCCTCTAGATTTCTTGTCCATTTGCTCCTCCTTTTTACAGGTCCATACTATGACCCCTCTTTTAAGGCACCCTCCTGTGCAATAATCTGTACCCTCAGAATACACCCTGCTAAACTGCTGGGCTAAAATTATATTGGTGCAGCTCTGAGTCTCCCTGTCATTTATAGGGCTATGTACCGAGAGCCGTTATTGGCTATTTGTGTCCTAAAGTCACGTTAATCAATGTATCAAGCATTAACGTGACTTTAAGGCACAACTAACAGCACTTATGACGTTACGCAAATTTTACGCAACCAATGTACTGAGCCATTAACGGCACTTTAAGACGTAATCTCTAACGCCAGCAGATAGCTGGTGTTAAAGATTCGCAAAAGGCAAACTCCAGTCACAATGCACTGAGAGCCACTATCAGCACAGTGCATTGCCTAAGGGGAAAATAGAAAGTGATAGCGACTCTCGGTACATAACCCTGTTAGTGTGCAAACCCTTTCTTGTTGTTAGCTTTAATTCCCATATGATGAGTTACACACTGCTCTGTTCTCTGCATTCCCCTGAATGTCTCTCTCTCCCCCCACACACCTGTTTGCTTTGATTCAGAGAGATCAAGTTAAAGGGCCTATACACTTCTTTAGAGTTTCGTCTATAAACAAATGTCTGATCTAAGAACTGCCTAGCCCGTTCTTTTTTGCAATCAACTTGACATTACAAAATGAATGGGCCAAATTGCAGTCGGTAGACATTAGATTAGACAAATATCTAATCTTACTAATGTCTGCCTAGTGTATGGCCAGCTTTACTCCTCTGTTCCATGCTCTCTCTTAAAAGTCTCTCCCTGCTGCGGGCAGCTTCCCCCCCCCTCCTCTTATTTGCTTTAATATTTCACAGCTGATCACTGTTTGTAACCCGTTCTTGCACAGAACTACTACTATCCTTATCAGCTCAGTGTCATCACCTTTGTGTCCATAGTAGTTTTATGCAAGATCGGTTTACAGTGATCAGCTGTGAACGAAGGACCCATGCTGAAAGTGGATCAAAGCATGGAGGGGAGAGCTGCCCACAGCAGGGAGACCCTAGTGCTGAAAAAGTGCTAAATGACAGGGAGGATTGGGCACGTTGCTTGGACTGTCTAATGATGGGAAGGACTTTCGGTAACAGTGTAATTTGTGGCTGTGCTCGCTGCTGGCGAGAGGGAGGAGCAGCCATTAGAATGTAATCTGAAAGTCTACCAACCCCTCATTTTCTGATAAATAATTTCAATGTAGCTTGAGCTCTGCTGCACATAGAGAGGTGGTTGATGGCCCTTTTTAAATTCATGGATTTGGCCTTTCTTTTAGGATAAACTTGTTTTCACAACACAGTTCCACTTTAAGGATACTTATTACTCCCTGGAACCAACTCCTCCCTCCATGCAGTCAATTAAGGTTATGACTGCTAACAATACAGCCAATGAATGACTCCTCTTTTCCCTGCTGCCTCTTCTGCACATGATCAAGATCCTTAAAAACCTGATTAAGCTGGAGAATTAGGTGGCAAATGCTGACAGAAAGGGTGATTCTTATCATTAAATATATGGTTAGGGACAAATAAATGACAAGTGACCGATTTTTTTTAAAAGCGTAGACATGTCCTTTAAGTCTAAGTTTATGTTTATTTAAATAGAAGGAAATAAAATAAAAAAAGATTTTAAATGTAGGACTTCACATTAACTCCAAAAGAACACTAATAGGAAAAACCCTGTGTGTTCTCTTCTTTTGAGGCACACATCTCCATGTGTCAGGCAGGGCGCATGTCTTCCCAAAAGTACAAGGCACCACAAGAGGGAAAGAGGAACAGGGTACCTCAAGTATATAACTAATTATCTTTTGTATCTTGAAAAAAATAACTATCTGGACAAAACATTATAGATTTATATTTATGCATGTATTTTTGCAGAAATGTTTACCTTACTAGTATTGTTAACCTTTACATTTTCTACACAAATCTGGGCTTATTCATAAAAGTACGGTACCAAAATGTTGTTTTTATTTTGTGGTCCATATTAAGCAATGGGCTCATTTCAGTTGCGCTGTGTAAATCCCCACAAATGTAATTACTGGTGCTTTGGGGCCAGCACACAACAATTTTATTTTATTTGACATAAAACACTTAATACATTACCATTTATTTAATGCTTTTTCATTTCCTCTTCAGTGCACAGTGCTGGTGTCAATGGTCTTTCATTCCACCCATCTGGTAATTACCTTCTCACTGCATCTAGTGATGGAACTGTAAAGATTCTTGACCTTTTGGAAGGGAGACTTATTTACACCCTTCGTGGCCATAAGGTATATTTACTTGAAGTTTTACTGGTTATTCACCTGGTTGTCATAGCTGCCATTTGGCTAAAACCATTGGTATGAGTTTCAAAACATAAGATTTCTTACCATATATACTCAAGTATAAGTTGATCCGAGGTACCTATTTTTACCTGAAAAATTTGTAAAAACTGATTGACTCGAGTATAAGTCGAAGGTAGAAATTATTACCATTACTGCCTTCTGATTCTGTGTTGTTTTTAGGCTTTAGTTGCCCTTTAAATGGACAGCAGAATTCCCATACATGAATCCCATACAGTAATAGCCAAATCCTGTACCAGTAACCTCCAATTCCTTGGCACTCCAGATGTTTGGAAACTACAACTCTCAGCATGTTTGTTGCTCGGAGTTTGTTTCTAAACATGTGGAGTAGCAAGGTTCAGTAAACGTTTAATTAAGCTTACCATCATTTACAATTCTCCTGACCCCCATATAGTAAAGGGCACTCTGACCCCCATATAGTAAAGGGCACTCTGACCCCCATATAGTAAAGGGCACTCTGACCCCAATAGTTAAAAATGTCATCTGAGAGTTGTAGTTTCAAGCTGTCATTTGCACTGAACTAGCAGCTGTTTTTTGCCCCAAACTGAGGAAACCCATCAGATTTTCAGGATCCAGATGAGCAGTGACTGTGCTGAGTGAGTCCAGCAGCCAGACTACAGGAAGCAGGAAGTGTAAAAGCAGATCAGCTCCTGTAACTTTCTATGCAGGTTAACACATCGCCACCTACTGGTTACTATCCGCAATTGCAGAATTTGGATCTAAATTAGGACTTGACCCGAGTATAAGTCAAGGTTAGGTTTTCAGGCTAATTTTAAAGCCTGAAAAATCCGACTTATACTTGAGTATATACGGTATTTGGGTTTTGCTCCCAAAAGTTATTTCCACAGTAAAAGAATACTGTGCTCATAATGTTTTAACATATTTTATTATCCTTTCATGGGACAATACAATATGACACTTGTGTACAGCTTGCATAGTGTAAATGTGCTCTCCCATCAAAATAACACCCAGCTATTAATGTCTAAACTGCTATCAACAAAAGTGTGTACAACCCTAAGTGGAAAATGTTTAAATTGTGCTTAAAAGGGTTTAGGTGTGGAGACCTGCTTAGCCAGTCAAGCACTTTTACCCTCCATTTCCCTGCGTCTCAGTTTCTGAAGGGAGGGGATCATGCTCTGCCTTAGTATGTCACAGTACATGCTGGCATTCATGGTTCCCTCAATGAACTGTAGCTTTGCAGTGCCAGCAGTACTCATGCAGCCCCAAACAATTACACTCCCACTACCATGCTTGATTGTAGGCAAGACGCACTTGTCTTAGTATTCTCCAGCTGGTTGCCACACGCTTTATACTATCTGAGCCAATCTGGTCTCAGGACATGTTTAAAGTAATCCATGTCCTTCGTCTTAGGAAGAGGCTTCATTCAGGGACAACAGCCATGTGGACCAATTTGATGCTATGTGCGGTATATGGCCTGAGCACTGACAGGCTGACCTCTCACCCCTTTAACCTCTGCAGCAAAGAGACAAATTCTGGATATGACATGCTCACAGTATCTCTCCCTCTCCCCCCCACGTCCTACCCTCCGGATCCCTTCAGGCTGCCTTATTCTCAACAATTCAACCCTTTCAACACCCATAGTGTAGGGTGCCCCAGCCCACTCCCAACCGCTGTGTTATATTTGTAAAACAAGCCGCAGAAACAGACATACCTGACCGTGTTCCTTCTGCAGAGGGCATCAAGGGAACGATTGGTGGTAAGTCTGTTTCTGGGGCTTGTTTTATAAATCTAACATGGCAGTTGGGGGTGAGCTGGGGTACCTTACACTACATAAATATTTAGTTTCTGGGGTGGAGATACCCTTTAAAGTTTCAACATTCTTGATTAATTTATAACTCTTTAAAATAAATTGTAATTTTTACCACAACATTGTTGAAATTATATTGTTGACTCACTTACCTTTGTTACTGTTTCACTACAGGGTCCTGTTTTGTCTGTAGCATTTTCAAAAAGTGGAGAACATTTTGCATCAGGGGCGACAGATGCACAGGTGTGTAAAATATTGCATCCATTTAAAATTTAGTTCTAGTGACATAACATTGTAAGAAAACATTTTATGTAGGGGAGGTACCAAATTCCAGGGGGGTTATATTCCTATTACAACCAGTTTTATTTCTGTTAATTAATTTTTCAGAAAAGAAACAAGGGTGGCCTCTAGCTCTATGTAGACACTTATAGCTGGGTACCGTATACACAATACTGAAAAATGGCCGATTCCTGGAGAACAATTGGGACTGTGTGTAGGGAGATATTACTTGACAAATTACCTTTTGTCATTATTTGGCTAAGCCAGGGATCCTCAAACTACGGCTATCCAGATGTTTGAAAACTACAACTCCCAGCAATCCTAGGCTTCTCTCTGTAGTTGAGGAATGCTGAGAGTTGTAGTTTTCAACATCTGGAGAGCCGCAGTTGCAGGATCATGGGGCTAATCCAACCTGTATTAATTATGGGGGAGATAATTTCCTTATTGCAACCTACCTGCACTTTTTCCAGCAATGGGAAATGTCCACCCAATATTTAGCCTTATGACCCCCCAAAAGCAGACTTTTGTTTTAATCTTACCTTGATCTGGCATTTCCACACTGAGATAAACTTACTTTAACTTCAGCTGATCCCTTGCTGGATGTCCCTCCTCCTGTCTTTTGTTTCGCGATGGTTATGAGCACGGTCTGCTTGGAGGAGGAGGGACTTTAGTTGGACAAGCCCTTTAAGCACTTTGCGACTGTTGATACATCGTGGGAACGCAAGAGGTAAGTTGCAAACTTTTGCTGTGCTTTAAAGCCATAATTGACAAATCATGCCCACGATTGGGATGTCATGGCCAATGGCTGACTAATGACTGGCTAAATATGACATTGCAAACATTATTGCATCTCCCTTTCTATTGTTGGACAGTTCAGCTACAGGGATTAACAGAAAGTTTATATATCCAGCATATTGTTTTGCCCATAGAATTACATTTACCTCACACTGTATGTATAGTAAGTAGGGTTTCTATATTAATGTTTTTTTCTTAAACAAAGAACAGTGGGATTTGAATGTTAAAGTGTCTTACTTTTTAGGTTTTAGTGTGGAAGACAAACTTTGACAAATACAGCATAAAGGAAATTGTAAAGCTGCAGCTAAAAAGGACTTGCCCTGAAGCTCCTCCTCATCTGAATGACATTTATCCGAGATCACAACATCTCCACGCACATCATGGGCATTCTATAGAGGTGCAGATCCAGCTACTTTCAATTACCTTTGTATAACTGGCTTGTGGATTGTTTTCTATATATTGTTAAAGATCAGTATCTGAATGATGCAACACAGCACCAACATCTGACCCATTTTTTAAGTGTTACTAACTAACTAGGGCTAATGTAGGAGCAAATTTTCCTTGATTTATGATGTAACTACGCTATTGTATCAATACGTAAGGGATGTAGTAAGTGATTTTAGCATTAACCCAACATGGTAAATCAGTTTGGTTGTGCCAAGTTATCAGCTGTGTGAGTTGGGCAGCTAGTTAATATTTATATAGAAATGGAAGATTAAGCTCATCCTGAGATTAAGATCTACACATGATAGTGATTTTCCCCCATCCATATGAAACTAAATATTTGGTTTTGAATTGGAAATAGGGAGGGTTTTTTTCCATTTAACAAGACCCATCTTAATATTTTTATACATAGGTGCTTAATTTAGTAAATATAGTAAGCCAGTTTTTGGGGTTAGTGTTAGTATCGAAATCCAGTATGACGCTATTGCAAGTCAGAGGTTAGAGTTAGGAGCTTTTAGGTCAAGGTAGGTAAGTTTACCCCAAATAGTTTCATTTTGGAGTTATTGATTTTTAATCCTAACATTGTAGATATGGTTTGTAAAGTGTTAAACAGATTAGGAAGTGCCCTGAGTAGGGATATTAAGGTGAGAGTGCTATATCATCTGCAAATAAGTTAACTTTATATTCCTTTTCTGCAATAGTGATGCTTGATATAGATTTATTCTGTGGGATAGCATATGCTATTGGTTCCATAGCTGATATGAATAAGATGGGAGATAGGGGACAACCCTGTCGTCCCCTGGTTAAATATTATTTGAGTTCTATATATCTGTTGGTAGTTTTAATACAGCAGTATTTGAACTGTACACGTCCAGTACACATCAAGCACATTAAGGAAAGGTTGGAGAAAGTTATATGCCAGGAGAATGTCTTTCAGGTATGTCCAATCTAGTATATCAAAAGCTTTTTAAATGTCATAGGACATTATGAATCCTGATATCTGTATTCATACATTATACATATGGCGAATTTTATCGGTAGCTCGGTGGCCAGGGACAAAGCCTACCCTTATCTTAATGGGTTATTTTTTGAAAAGGCCGTTTATTCTGATGGCTAAGATTTTGGTGAAAATGTTGATATCCTGGTTTATTAATGATATGGGTTGGTAACTTGATGGTTCAAATGGTGATCTTCCTGTTTTAAAAAGTGATATATGCGCCATTTTCAGTTCTAGCGGCATGGGTTCCCCTTTTAGAAAGCTATTAAACAGTTTTGTTTGATGGGGTTAAAGGAGAACTAAAGTCTCCAGACAGAGCACATTCACAAACATAATGAGCTGTGTCTCACCTCTCCCTTTGCTGTGGCCATTCGGTGGTTTATGAAAACAACTTGTGAGTACTATGGGTCAGCTCCCACAATTCACCTTACCTGGCTAAACCCCCAGCTAAGTGTCTGCATACAGGCACATGCTCTGTAGTGCTCAACAGATCAAAACAAGGAACTTGCAGCCTTGCTTCCTAGAAGCTGTCAGCCAATCACAGTACAGCACAGAGATCCTCTCCCTGACACAGAACAGGGATTTCAGTTTTTTGTTTTCAAACACATTCAATGCTCCTGTCCTAACAATGATATAATCCTTTACTTTTCATACAAAAAGAAAAGTAATCTTTCCAGTGTATTTCATAGATCGCATGGATGTAAGAAACGCAATACTAATATTTCAGCAAAAATAAAAAAAATACAAGTAATTCTGGGGAATAGAACCTGCAACTTGTACATTTATTCTGTCTTGCTCAAAGCAGAGCTCTTACCTCTAGGCTAACAGATGTTGTATAGATCATTGGTACATGTAGAATCTTTTACTATATAATGGGGGGAGAAGGAAGTATGAGGATTTGAACAAAAATAAGCTAAAATTTTAGGTAAATTTAGAAGCCTTATCTTTTTTGGGACATAATAGAAACAAAAAAAAGGTAAGCCTGGGGTATTGAACTTGTGACCTTTTGAACTCTGTGTTTTTAAACCTGGTGCTTTACCCGGGGCGCTAACACTTAATAAGCAGATAATGGGCTGTAGTTGTACTGGCAACAACATGGAAGCCGCCTTATTTACAGAATCTATTTCTTACATGTATTAAATGCAGTATACTAGAGAAGAATCTTACAACGTATAGGTGTTCTGGGGAGAAAAACTTTCACATTAAGTTTTTTTTCAAAAATGTAAGTTTAGTTCTCCTTTAAGTATGTCTTGATACTTTTTATAATAAAGTCCTGAAAATACCCTTTAACGGGGTTTCAAATGTTTAATCGCATGGGTGATTTCTAAGGATGTTATTTGTTTTTCTAATTGTATCATTTTTTCTAGGGGCATTTTTATAGGAGTTAAGTACAGGATTAATTTGTCAGGAAATTTCATATTCCATGTTCTGATACTTGATTCATATTTAGCATTTTCAGTTGGAAATCATGTTGGTGGGTGTTATATTCATATTAACATTCAGAGAATTTTGAAATAGGACTAGAATTCTTGTTTTTTAAGGGCCCCATAGTGGAAATAAAGTGATAATTTTAGTAATATTTGTGAAGATATTTTGGGGCTGATTTGGTAGAGAAATGGGTTTCCTGTAAAAATATCAAATGAGGTGTATAATTAGATTATTCTATGAGTAGGAATTAAAGCCCCGTATGTTTTGTGAGAGGCATATAAGGAAGGGTTCTAATTCAGTGTGTCTAGAGGTTATAGCAATAGACAATCAGTGTATTTTCCTGATTAGGGAGACAATAAAACAACATTTCTCTGGATATCAATTATAGACTTATGTTGATATTCCCATGTGCCAAGTAATAAACAAATTGGTAACCTTATATTTTTTTAACATTCGATTAATAACATTAACAAATAAAAACATTTTAACCAAGGATGGTAACGCCATACCATGGGGTCTGAAACACAGTTTTTAAATATCAACTTTGTTCAATCATAAAATATAGCTAGGTTAAGCATCTAAACCTTATCCATGTTGAATGTAATACATTAAGTTATTGGAAAGTATATTAGCAATCTATAATGAGGTATTATTAAGTATTATTTAACTAATGAGTAAAACATCAGTCTGTCAGTAAGATGGGTTATTATACCCACTCCAAGATAACGAAAATGGAGTGTTTGTTATCAAGTCCGTTCAGGACTGTTCCCCTGTCCCAGTAGGGATAAGGCTTTTAGGGTTCCATAGATTTTTTTGCCAGGGGGTTATGCTGGGGGAATGTGGTCCATATGTGTTGCAGAGATTTCTTTGGAATAGATGTTTCCATGGTGTTAGGAGGGATTGTTCTGTGAATATTCAGTTTGTGCAAGTCTAATCCATCCGTAGCATTGTCCATCAAATATTGCTTGTCCTTTATAGTAAAGTACAAGCAAAATTGGTATCCCCAGTGGTATTTTATGTTGTCCATTGGAATTTTTGTAATGTTTTAATTTAAGCAAGTTTTACGGGGCTAGATCCATATATGATGAAAGGGATGTCTGTTGTAATCCAATTTGCGCATGTGTCTTGCTTCTTGTATAGTATTTGAGGTTGAATAAAGTCCCCACCCAGAATTATGAAGGGGAGGGGGGGGGATTCCTTCCTGACGGAGATATCCCTGGATCAACTCCAACTTTATGTATCTATACTAGTAACATGTAACTTTGTTTTTAGAAACTCGTCAAGCTTTTTTTTAAAAACTATTCAGTGAACCTGCCATTACCACGTCCAATGGAAAACAGTTCCATAGTTTTACCGTTCTTACAGTGAAAAACCCTTTCCAAACTTGAAGACTACTAATATTTTGTTCTTCCGCGTGTCCTCTGACATGTTCTATTGGTGAACAATGTCCCAGACAGTTTATTCTATGGCCCATTAATGTATTTATACACAGTAACCATATTCCAACACCAGCGCAATATCTTGCTTGCACTAGCCGTTTCTGCTTGGCTCTGCTTGCTACATTTTTAGGTTTGTTATCCACCAAAACTCCAAGATCCTTTTCCAACAGAGAGCCATTTGTAGTATAAGCAGCAAAAAAAGGCATGTCCACCCCCAAAACTAAAGTTGAACCCATTACTATCCCCTCGGTAAAGTGTTAAAAAATCCTTACCTTACTCTTTCCCAGAAAGTGAAAAGTAGGAGCTGTCTGTGTGTCATCCAGTCCCTGCTTCTTCCTTGTGTGCGTTGAGGACTCTGGCATGCACAGGGTAGCCCTCTCTTCCTCCCACCCTCCAGATCCTTTCATTGCTGCCTTATCTAAAACACCTTTCTGTAGTGTAGCATACCCCAGTCCACCTCCAACCACCATGTTCATTTTGGAAGAAAACCCTCTAACAGACTTGCCACCGTTCGTTCCCTTGGCTCTCTGTATAGCCAGCAGTTGCGTCTGTGTTTGGCTGACTCTCAGCCAATCACAGGTGTGGCTGCTGGTTTAGCACGTTTATAACTCGGGAGCAGAAAGCCGAGGGAACGATCAGTGGTAAGTCTGTTTCTGCGGGTTTTCTTACAAAAAGAACATGGTGGTTGGGGTGTGCTTGGGTTCCCAACACTACAGAAAAACTTTGTTTGGGGGGGTGGAGTTAACCTTAAGTTAAGTCCAAAATGCATCACCTTAGATTTATCTACATTAAATCTCATCTGCCACCTAGCAGCCCAATGTGGCAATCTATCTAGATCTGCCTGCAACAATTGCACATCATCTGTAGCTTTTAATGGTTTTCTATCCATGTACAAATGTCCTGGAAAAAACTGAACTAAGGGCATGGCCACATTGCGCCACAAACACAATCGGACACGGAATGGCATGCGATTTTGTTGCGTTTGCACATGCGTTTTCTTCATTAGGTATAGAAAAACGCATGCGATTGCGATTAAAAATGCGGATCGCAACGCACCCGAAAACACGTATTTTCGGTGCGTTGCCACATTTTCAATGGTCTGATCAACCATTATTTGGGCCAGAAAAATCGCCTCGTGTACCCAGCTTAAGGTCCCGAGGATGTGTTTTATTTGGTCCAGGAGCTTTATAGATATTAACTTTATTTAGTTGTTTGGTAACCATATCCTCTGCTAACCAAAGTGCTCTTGCATCCTTTATACAATAAATGCTACTATAATCTATGCTATCCATACTTATATCTTCTATAGTGTATACAGAGAAAATAGCTATCTTAAAGGGCATGCCCGGCCATAAAATAAAATTTTATATTTGGTTCAGCAACCCCATAGCATCACTTAAATTCTATGAAGATGCCCCTGAAGAGACTTACCGGTTTCACCCCATATTTCCAAACCTTTTGTTTGATCTGTGCACTACACTTGCACTGATGTTGTTATGGTTCCATAGTGTGGGGTTTGTATATTTTAAGTTCCCTTAGTATATTTTTAGAGCCCTTAAACCTCTGCAAGAGTAGTATTTCCAAATTAGGAAATTTCAGAGTTTCTCCTTTGTCTGCCCACCATTGTTTATTTTAATACAGAATTGACGTCTCATGGCATTTTGCTATTACTGGAATACCTATCCCTCCAGTTATTTGTTTACTGAATTATCCCGTTAACTCTTGATTTACCATTATATTTTTCTATCAAAGACAATGATTTATGGAAAAGGGAGTGTTCAGTGGTAGAGTTTGAAATACATACAGAGGTTTTGGCAAAAGCACCATTTATGTCACTGCTATTCTGCATATCTATGTAGGATTTTCTTTTTCCAATTTCTTGAGTAGATTTTAAATTGCAATAAAGGGACATAATTACTTGTGAAAACTGTGAGTTGGGGTTGGTTTATTTCATGCCTAAAGGTGGCCACATACTCTAACGATAATGGGTAAATCCCGTTGGCGGAACATGTTGGGACTCTTCCCGACTGATCATAGTGCCGCCGAACGACCGTAGTCGGCATAACAGTCGGTCGGAAACAATGGAAATTTTCCATCGGCCGTTATTGACTCCCATTACTTTAGTTAAAGGGAGACGATTCAATCGTACTGTGTGTGGCCAACTGATCCCTATACCGCGTATGGGGATTCGTCGGGTGTGTGCGTGCGGTCCTCACAGCATGTGGCACACATGCTGTGGAAATCGCATGTGTATGGCCACCTTAAATAAGGTAGTGTAGCTTCTAGCCATTGGAAATAGTATTGCCTCTATTTGCACCTATCTATATTTGCGGATTGATACTTTTGTTTTTTGTTTTTTACTTAATTAGGGCTCCTAAAATTTCTATAATTTAAAGTAGCTGTTGCATTGACAATGACTTCAGTTAGAAGAGGGCAGTCATCTACTTTGTGGACTGATTTAATTTTTTTATTAGGATGAAGTGTATGAACTAAACCTTTAATTGTTATGGTGTGTTCCTGTTTACACATGAGCCAATTCATAGTTCTTCCATCCTTATAGGATAACTATATTCTAAAAATTGACTTTTTTAAAATGGAAAGTACCTGGGGCATGGAGGTAGGATTGGTTATTCCTACCTCACAATATTGTTTTGTTGAGGGGCTACAGCACTTACAGTTTCCATTTGCCAGGTTAATCCTGGACTAGTACTGTATTAAAGATAGTGCTAAAGGCTGCAGGAACACTGGGAGAATCTGTTTTCTTTGTGCTGTTGCTTCTCCCAGAAACAATATTGGGAAGTATGACCAGTCCTGTATCCCTGTCCCAAGTATCCATTGTCTGTAACTGCACCTGATGAAGGACCACTTTTAGCTCTGAAACGTTGTGCTACGTCTTCAATAAACAACACTAATGGATCAAATACCATATCTGGCTTCCTCTAGTACTCTTTTTTTGTACCCTGTCCCAAGTACTTTTCATTTTACCTTTTTTTTTTTTTTTAATGTATACACACTAGTTCTCCTTTATGTCCTTTACCTAGGTAATCAATATATGTTTAAAGTAAAACTATACTCTTAAAAATTCACTTTTTAAAAATGGAAAGTACCTGGGGCATACGATAGTTCTCCTTACCAGTATACAGTTTTACTTTTGCTAGCCGACTTTCAAATTCCATGTCCAATTAAAATGAATGTGACTGTACATGGTATAAGGCTGCCTCATGTGACTTTAAACATGATGTCATGATAGATATGTAAAGCAGTCACATGCTTGATGTTGATTAGGCCTTTTACATTAGGGAATGTTTTGGTGCGTTTTTATGCGGTAAAATTGCACCAGTAAGCTCTGCTCATAGAAATAAATGGAACCGTTCACACTCATGAGCTGCAATGCAAACTGCCTGCAGCAGTTTGATGCGTTAATGCTTAGCGGTGCCATTGGAAACATTGGACACTTGTAGGCGATAGAGCACATTAGAAAAAAGGTGTAGTATGAACTAAGCCTAGGCATTATATGACAAACAAACCGGTAATATTAAGCTGGGTACACAAGATAACAATAATAGGTCCATTCCGCCAGGTCCTACGTGATTAGCTTATTTATCATATATGTGTATGTTGTGATATCAACAATTGACTATGGGGCCTGCTTGTGCTTGCTGTCTGGAAGACATTGGTTATGTGTGTAACTAGATTTACTGATAAGTCTGATTAATATTCCAATTACACCCTGTAATGTTATTCAGTTTACAGGAGATGGCAGTATCAGACTTTGTAATAAATGTTTTTGTTGCTGTGAAGCTACAATACAGATGATGACTCTTTTTATACCCGCTTTCTTTCTCTCTGATGGCAACCTCCCAAGCTGCTAGCCTGTGTACACGTTATTAGTGGTTCTCATTTATACTCACACCAGAAGTACACTTATAAATGTCTGAAGACCCCTGGCAACCCTTTTAAAAAGCAAGGTACTAGGATTGAATACCCCTAAGGTCACAGGTTTACTCCTACCAAGAGATCATATTTCCTACAGTGTGGCTGTGTGTATGTAGGCAGTTTCTGCTGATAGGGGCTTATTTAATATTATAGCAAGGGCAAATGTTTGCCCGTGCTATTAATATGCAGCCACCAGTTATATTTTGCCTGACTGCAGTAACCCAGTAAAATGCTAACATCTGACTGGTTGGTACAAAATAATAGTAAATGCAAACTTGTGCTGTCCCTTTGCTTTATGTGGAAAATCTTGTGACCTAATAATTGTATCAAGCCAGTTTCACTTCTAACGTCTCTGTTGGACCAGGGAGGCAAAAGCAAGTGAAATCTTGATGGCAGGTTATACACTTTTGTGTCCATACTATTAGGGACTTGAAAGGGAATGGACCTGTGTGTAGATAGCTGTGCCTGTATAATTTTTAATTGTTCTATTTCTGCCATCTTTTTTGCAGATTAATCCTTTGTTTGAAGTAGCAGACACACAGAATTTTGATCCTCCTGTTACGGAAGTGGAAGCCAATATTGCTTTTGGTAGACAGGTAAATACATTTATATAAATTTAAATTAAATTTGATGGAAGGTGTGGATTTGGTTCACTTTTTGCGTAATTGAAGACGATTGGAAATACAAACAAAACACAGTGCATTAGTATCACATAATTGTTCAGCTGTAGATGATAAATTTCCATTGATGATACATTTAAAACGCTTCATAAACTATGTAACAAAAAGGCTGAGTTGACTGATAATTTTAATTGGGTTATCATTCCTGTAATTACCATATCATCTTTTCTATATACATTTTAAAGGGCATGTCTACAACAAAGAACCTGGTCACTTGTCAGTTACCTTACCCCAATTCCAACCGATATATTTAGCCCATTATTACATGTATTACCAGATATTTAAGGATAATTATTGACCCCATTCTGGCAGAGGAAGACGGCTCCCCCCCCCCATGCAGTCTATCAAGGCTGTGACATCACAGCCAATGACTTGACTGCTTTTTCTCCTGCTGCCTCCCCTGCAGAAAAAGCTCATTGAGCAGGGAAAGGAGACAACGACTTCTGTCAGTAAGGGAGAAAGCAGGGCAAATTCTTATCATTAAAGCTATAATTCTTCCCAGCCACCACTGTACCACTGTACCATTTGTTTGTTGACCTGTCCCCTATTTCTTTAGCTATCCAATCTGAACCATCTTACATTTCAGCTGTCAATCAAGTATCATAAACTCTTCTGCTGTAAGCATTTTTGCTGTAGCTGAAATGGTGACAGTTGGCATGTGGAAAACACCTTCTCCCAGTGCTCACTTTTAGTGATTACTGAGCATGATTGTCCTCATAAAAAAGCCTGGTCAGGTTTTACTAGATTGAAGCAGTGCATGCAGCAACACAGACACCTCTGAGTAAAGCTGGCCATAAACTAGGCAGACATTAGCCCCAACCGCTAAAAAATAATTTTAAGTCCCCCGAACTCTACTTACCTTCCCTCTCTCCCCCGGAATTCTGAGAAGCCGGCAGCCGCGTCCGTTTTTGGCTGCCTCTCAGCCAATCACGGACGCGGCTGCCAGTCCCGCCCCCTGCTTGCAGTATCTTGCAAGCAGAAGGCCGGGCTGGGCGTTGGAGGAGAGAGGGAAGGTACGGTAAGTAAATATCTGGGCACTTTCTAAAAATTATTTTATAGTGTTTGGGGCTGGGGGAAGGCATACTATTAGATGTCAAAAGTGTTGTATAAGGGTGGACATGCCCTTTAATGATTTGGATGTAGGTGTTGTCAGCAAGGTCTCTGTGTTTGCGGACAACAAAAAACTTTGTTGACCATTAAAAGCTACTGATGTGGTGTTACAAGCGGCTCTCGATAGATTGTCACATTGGGCTGCTAAGTGGCTGATGAGATTCAATGTTAATAAATGTAAGATGATGCATTTTGGGCTTAAAAATCCTTGTGCTGCTTATACTATTAATGGGTCTGTGTTAAGATAATCTGTCTTGGAAAAGGATCTTGGCATTTTGGTGGACAACAAACTTAAAGGGTAACTGTGGTCCAAAAATAACTTTAGGTAAATTGACAGGAATTGCTTTCCTGAGGATTTTTGCAATTTACTTTAATTATTTATTTTACATAGTTTTGAAGATATTTACATTTATATGTGTGATATGGTTGCAGCATCACCAGATCCCCTGCACTTCCTGCTTCCTGCACTGAAACCATGTAACAGTCCCTCTTCCGTGTTTCCTCCTCCTCGTGGGCCCCCATGGTCCCTCCCCTTGCAGCCCCTTGGGCCTTTCCCTTGCAGCCTCCCGTGGCTGTGAATTATTGTGCTGATAAGAAGGAGCGAGCACATTCCTGTGAGTCATAATTGACTCAGCCGCTCACTCCTCCTTATCAGCACAGTAATTCAGTTAGTCAGTCAGTGTACAAAAATCGGCTTGTTATCTACATTACTAATACAGGCAGGGAGAGAGAAATGGGGAGGGACAGTGGAATACAGGAAGTCACTCAGTGATATCACTGAGTGACTAATATAGATTCTCGCCACTGCACCTCCTCATTGAAATGCCAGAGCCTTATGTATTATATAAGGGATAATACGCTACCTACAGTGTAATGTAAGGAGATTACGCCACGAGGAGTACCCTGACCATATAGAAGCACGAGGCCGTTGGCCGAGTGCTTTTCTACAGGTCAGGGAACGCCGAGGTGAAGTAATGTCCGTATATTATTCTGTAGGTAGCGTATTGTTCCATATAATACATAAGGCACATAATACCTAGAAGAAAAAAAAAAGCACAGGCAGCACACAAACAACCAACGGCACACTTACTTATCAACCCCCTCCTGTTGAATTACCTGTATCTACCCCCCCTGTCACCACCCTTCCAGTATCTACCCCCCCTGTCACCACCCTTCCAGTATCTACCCCCCTGTCACCCCCTTCATGTATCTACCCCCCCTGTCACCCACTTCCTGTATCTACCCCCCCACCTCCCTGTATCTATCCCCCTGTCACCCCCTTCCTGTATCTACCCCCCCACCTCCCTGTATCTACCCTCCCTATCTACCTCCACCTCCCTTCCCTCCCCCTGTATCTACTCCCCCCCCTCCATATTCCATGCAAGAGAATTTGATTTCCAGAATATAAAGGGTTAAGATTCTGTTTTGTATTTAAATGTACTGACCAGGTTACACTCAGTTCTCTCCAGTCAGGTTCCTGTCACTGATTGAACTGCACGGAAGATAAGCAGCAGTGTCCAGCCGCCAGCAGAGTCAATTTATGACTCATTGGAATGCGACACTGCTGCTTATCTTCCGTGCAGTTCAATCAGTGACAGAAACTGGAGGGAGAGAACCAAGTGTAAACTGGTCTGTACATTTAAATACAAAACGGAATCTTAACCCTTTATATCCTGGAAATCAAATTCTCTTGTATGGAGTATGGAGGTGGGGAGGTGCAGTGGCAAGAATTCTTAATACAGTCACTCAGTAACGCACCTGAGTGACTGTAATATAGATTCTCGTCACTACACCTCCCCATTGAAAGTATAGGAGCTTTATGTATTATATGGTTATAATATTAGTAGGTTATTATATGGTTATTATATTACTAGGGTATTATAATAATCCAAAATTTGTATAGTTGCCCCCAGCCAGAATTTGAACCCCGGTCTTCCATGTCAAAGGTGGTGCCTTTAACCACTACACTATCCAGCCACTACATTATATGTATAATATATTACTAGGATATATAGTAATATAATAACCATATGATAACCTAGTAATATATTATCCATATAATGTAGTGGCTGGATAGTGTACTGGTTAAAGGCACCACCAGGGTTCGAATCCTGGCTATAGGCAGCTTTACAAATTTTGGATTATTATAATACCCTAGTAATATAATAACCATATAATAACCTAGTAATATTATAACCATATAATACCCTAGTAATATAATATTGTTATATTGCTAGGTTATCATATGGTTATTATATTACTAGGTTATTATATGGTTATAATATTACTATGTTATTATGGTTATTATAATACCCTACTAATATAATAACCATATAATAACCTAGTAATATAATAACCATATGATAACCTAGTAATATAATAACAATATTATATTACTAGGGTATTATATGGTTATTATATTACTAGGGTATTATAATAATCCAAACATTTGGATAGCTGCCCCTAGCCAGGATTTGAACCCTGGTCTCCCATGTCAAAGGCTGTGCCTTTAACCACTACACTAATCAACACTTTGTTCGCTAAGCCTAGGAAGGGCCGTTTGCTAACAGGAAGGATCGTTCATTTGTTCGATAATCCTCGAATGTATCGTCGAATGTAGCCTGTCTGTCTTTAGGAAGTGTTTTAACAAGTTTTGGAGATAGTGACATGTTGCCCAGACCAGTTCCCAGGTGCCACAGCCATTTACAGTAAGTTACCATTGTTAGTTTAGCTGTAAATCACTCTGATTTTTCGAACTATCACTCCCCCATTGAATTGAATGGGTCCGAATTCGAACTTTCAAACTTTCTCTGAAGTTCGAAAGTTCGAAAGCGGACCGAACTTTATATAGTTCGGCCATCTCTACTACTGACATGTATTGAATTATAAATTAAGATGAGGCAAAGTGATTTTTTTCAGTATAGTGTCCCTTTAAATATGCTATATAATTACTTCCTAAGCAATATGTTAATGAAAGTGAATACTTTTTTCATGCAAGCAGAGGGCCGGGACAGTGCAGCGGAGGATAGAGGAAAGGTAAGTAAAGATCGAGGGAGTTTCTGAACATAATAATGCGGTAGGGGCTGGTGGACATGCCCTTTAACCTGAAAACTGAGTTTTTACTTTAGAAATAACAACTCAAATAGACACAGACCAATACAGTAGATAGAATTGATTATAATTACCTATTAACCTCTATAATTAACACACAGGAGTTTGAGATCAAAAACAGTGACCATTAACCTTTACATTATTACACAGGAGTTTGAGATCAAAAACAGGGACTCAAGCAGAGCTGCTGTGAATGAGTGTCCACACAGAGGGCTCCGAGTGCCACCTCTGGCAGGCATGCCATAAGTTCACCAACATTGGCCTAGGTTATTAATATAGGAGTGTCCTTTTTTTCACCTTGTATTTATTATATTTAAACCTGTATTGATTAGACTGATCTTATGCGAGGGGAAGATTAAAATCTCTTGTAATCAGATTTGGTAGTAACAGATTTAACATGTTTAGTAGAAAATCATGCTCATGGGTGTAAGGACCATATATATTCAAAAGAGTAAAACTTTTGTTGTTAATATTACATTCTATAAGGAGGAAGCTCCCTTCTGAATCAGCATGTTTTGATAATATTAACAGTCAAAGAGTTATGAAGTGGTAACTTCATGTTTTATTTATTTATTTATTTTCTGAAGGCCCCATAGCTGCTTTAAAATGAGAATATTGATTCTGAAGGTATTTTAGGGCTGATTTAACAGAAAAGTGAGTCTTGTAAGAATATTAGATGTAGTTTATGTTTAGAATATTCTTTAAAAGTAAGAGCTTATTTGGTGTAAGAGTTGAGGCCACACACATTGTGTAATAGGCATATCAAAGAACGTTTTAGATCAGTATTTAAAGGGTGTAACCATGTCTCTATGTAGTTCTAAGAACACATCTTCTTGGATAGGAAAATATAGTAAAACAATATTGCTTTGGATATAACCTAACAACCAATATTGAGATACAATGTGGCAAAAAGGGATGGACTATGGGTAATAAGGGGGTGAGAGGGAATGAAAGGTCAAACAGTAAAACATCTTAATATGTTAGTATATTGCTGGAAGATTGCAGTGTCAAGCCTATTAAAGAATTAGCTTAAGAAATGTTATTAAATTAAAATATAGATTGAGTGTAGCAGCAGCTTTTCAACAGTGCTCTATATAATTATCCCTAAGAGGGTGAAGAGATGGTTAGTATCAGGTCTGATCAGGTATGTTACCTTAATTCTGTGGAAATATGGCTTTCGGGGTTCCAAAGGTTGTTTTTTTGCCTTGCGTGTTACCTGGGGTAGCGGTGGTGTTCCACATACATTGCATGGATTTTTACAGTATAAGTTTCCCTTAGGTATTATTAGTGGAGGAAGTTCCATGTATTTTCAGTTTGTGCAATAGGGCTATGCCATCTTTAGCATTGTCCATTGAGTATTGTTTAAGTTGTTTTAGAGTATACAGAATTTGTGAGACAGGATCCATAAATATTTGAAGAGTGTCCCTTATAATCCAATGTGCGTCATACTTTTTGCTTTAATTTTTCTTTTGTAGTATTGTTAAACAATGATGTCACTAGAGAGGTTCTCTGCTGTAGGCTTTGCCAAGGCCCAGTGGGCACGGTCACATTCTAGTTTAGTGTCTGGCTCCCCAGGTAGTAAATTGATAAAAAAAAATTCTAACAACCTCCTGGACATTTCCAGAATACCCCTAATGCAAAGGGTGCTACATCTAAATCTATTTTTCAAGTCTTCCAGTTGTCCTATTATCTTGCCGTTTTGTGTTTATAGCTCACTTTGTCGGTTTGAGCAAATTGCAAGGCTTCCACTATGTCATCATATTGTATTTTAGTCTCCCCTAGGTCATTTCATATTAAAGGGGATTTTCAGTGCAAATATATGTATTTTCAGAATATATGTATTCATCCCAATGACCTTAACCGTCCGATTCAGCATTTTGTCTGTGTATAAATAAATGCAACTGTTAACAACATTTGGTTATTCAGTTCTATTGAAGAACGGGAGGTAAAGGAGCTGTGTCTTACCTTCCATTCTTCAATAAAACAATCAGGAGCCAGGAGAGAAGGTAAGAAACTTACTCTCTCTTCTATGTCCTTTTGTTTAAGATAAACTTTTCTGGAGACCACAGTCCCCCTTTAAGGACATGTAGGGACATGTAGTTCATCAGGTTAAAGAGAGTTTTCCAGTTCCTTTCATACAAAAATGATTGGTATAAGTGTGCATAGCATCTTATTAACTAGATTGTATTATCAGGGATGTTTGATTAGAAAATTAACATAGTTAGATAATATTTGAGGTTAAATAAAGACATACATCCTTCTGATGAAAGTCCAACCTGTAGTTCTAGTTGATCCAGGGATACTTTCTGATTGCCATTTGGAGTCAGAAAGGATTTTTTTCCCTCCATTTTTAGGTAGTTAGTAGAGTGTAAAGGTTGGACTTTCATCAGAAGGATGTATGTCTTTATTTAACCTCAAATATTATGTATATATATATACTATATATATATAGTATTACCAGTAATTCTCATTATTAGAAATTTATCCAGCCCACTTTTAAAGCTATTCAATGAACTTGCCATTACCACATCTGCTGTAAGACAGTTTCACTGTTCTCACCGTAAAAAAAACTTTCCTAACCTGATGATGAAACTTCTTTTCTTCTAGTCTTAAAGGATGTCTGTGTCCTCTGATATGACCTATTAGTGATCAATGCACCAGAGAGGTTCTTATATGGCCCATTAAAATGTTTGTATACAGTGATTATATGTCCGTGCAAATTCATGGTAAATACATTCCTTGTTTGTATTGTTACAGGAGGGTCATCTATAGCTTAGGAGCTAAACAATAAACCTACTGTTAAATAGAACTTCGATCAGCAGAACTTGGTTAAGCATGTGCATTTTTATTGCTGTATATTACCAATAACATGCATTTGTTATTATCCTAAATTAAATAGTTTCCAGGGTTGCTGTATCTCTAAAATCTTCTTTTTGTAGATGGCATTTTCTTTTTAAACATTACTTCACCACCGTAAGAATGACAAAAACAATACTAGAAATTCTGAAGTGAAGAATTCTCCTAGGCCCTTTGGACCTGCAATTCCTTAGAACATACTTTTCCTCAGCTGCTGTCATGTCAAAATAGTTTCCAGAGAGTTCCCCATATGTTTTTAGGTTTAGCGTTTAGGACATTCCATGAAGGTTTATGGGTTAGTGTTTCAGGTGTTAGATTTAGTAGTGTAGAGTTGGTATGTTTAAAAGAAAGAAAGCAGTAGCAGAGGAATAAATTTCAATCTTTTGTGGTTTACTTCATATTCATAATGGCGTATATACCAAAATGCAGCTTATTTCAGATGCCCAAGTGTAGCCTCTTGGAAGCTATATTTTATATTATCCAGAGACATATACGTACTGTAGTCCTATTCAGACCCCCCCTTCCCCTTACATTGTTGCCCTGTCAAAAAAAAAAAAAAAACACCAAACATTTTTGTGCCTCTTCTTTTTTCCAGATTGTGGGGAAAAATTAAACACATGAAGGCACTTTTTGAGTTGGGTATATTCGTGGATAAGTATATTATTATTATTAATTTATCACATCTGCTCTCCTGAGACTAAATGTTTCTTTCAGCTGATAGTTACTGAAGTGAAGCAATGTAACAGGATCATACTTCCGCTAGGCTGGTATTAATAGCATCAGCACTGGAGTTGGTTTACTTACAGTTATTCTCCATTAGTTATCTCCTGCTGAAAATAGGTCTGTTCAAAGTGACATGGTTTCTGTCATCAGAAGCAAGATCCTTCTTTCATAGGATGCTGTCATTTTAAGACCAGTGTATAGAAGATTAATTTAGAGAGTGTATCTCTGCAACATTATGTTTGGCACAGTTTAAATCCCACAAGCATTTAACAACCTGCTGTAGTAATATTATAATAATCTTGGTCCATATCCTGTCTACAAATAAATGTTACATAATGTAGAAAGCTTTGTGTAACTCTAATAGATATGCTAAGGATTCCATGCAGATAATCCTGTCTTACATTTCCTGTTTGTTTGGTAGTGGCGCAGTAGACTTTAATAGTCCCGTCTCCCAGCTTTTGCCTTGAACCTGGCAAAAAGCAACACAGGCTTCTAGCCAAAGGATTGGTTAACAGTTATAAATGGCACAAATTTTGGTTAGAGCAGTGTTGTCGGTAGTGTTCCTCAGGGGTCTCGTCTGGTGGTTTTTAACCTTTTCATAAAGAACCTTAAGTTAGATTTGAGAGTTTGATCTATGTGTTTTCTGATAATGCTAAATTGTGCAAGATTTTAAGCTCAGTGTAAGATGTCTCCAAAGACTTGGGAACTCTACAAATTGTCAATTTTAACTTTGTGAGTGAACCTATCCTTTTTCTTATTAATTGAAGTACAGGAGGTAATGGAACTATATCATATTGACTTTTCTTTAATTATTCTATCCTGACCCGGAATTTAGATTGTAAAAAAATACCTGTAAGCGTACTCCCTTGCTGAGTCACCTGACTCTTCCCGACTTCTTCCGGCCTATGCTATACAATAGCGTGCATGCCCAATTAAAAGCAAATTAGCAGGCAATCTGTTTTTCACATTGGGGAGAACCTATAGATTTGAGGAGAAATAATTTCAGCTTACACAGCAAAAATGGTTCTTCACTGTGAGCGCAGTAAGCTTGTCCAATGTCCTTTCTGAAAAGATTGTGTTTGTTGAATTTCTGAACAAGTTCAAAAGGAGGAAAGGTATCCCTCACTTAGTGCAGTCATCAACACTATAACAAGTGAGGATCGGCTTGATGTATATACATTAAAATGTACATTAAAACCTAACATTTATTTAATACATTTATTAAATATACATTTAAAAAATAGTAGGAAAAAAAGTATTTAAAACTAGCATAGCCACAGAGTGTCACAAAGAGAAAAGGTAGTAGTGGTAGGGAACAATAAGACCTGTCTCTGTCCCTTTAAATACATAGTCTTTAATTCTTCTAAACTAGTAAGAAATTTATAAAAAGCCTTCCATCATACCTTCAAAATAAAATGTAAATCACATCTCTAGATAAAATGTTTGAGAAGTTATTACTGGAAAGGTTCAGCAATATTACTTCCTGCTTGAACACTTCCTGTTTTCAGTCATGTGATCAGCCTGCATTAATAGGCTCCCTTTCTCAATTTCCCCAGCATTAATTCTTAACTGAGCATGCTTCTCCCCCGGGGGGAAAACGGGGCAGCGGTGAGATGATGTCACTTAACCTACTGGAAGCAGGAAGTTTTGAACGTTCACCCCAATGTAGTTTCTTACAGGCTCCAGCCAGAGCCTGCTCATTTTAAAGAAAATACTACAGGCTTTCATTTAACCCTAGCTTGTTTTGAGACCGCAGTTGCCCTTTAATAAAAGTGACACAACTGGGATGCATTTAAAATTAGTATAATAAGCACATGATCTCAAACAGTGTATACTGGGTCCCCCAGTAGTCCGTATGATCTAGGGGTGGCTCCCCAAATGTTAACAGGTAGTTTTAGGAGATAATGCGAGACCCCTGACGCATTTCACTCCCATCTAAAGCTTAATTATTGGTGCCGAATGCCCTGTGTGGCTGCCATTTCATACACTGTAGTCTCCTTCCCTCCCAATAGGAGGAGGGTAGACCAATCAGAATCGCGGGAGGCAACAAGCCTACAATGTGCCCCCCCCGATAGACACGCCCCCTCATGAAGTGAGCTGGGGCGCTAATCCTGACGTCATATATAATGTGTCGGGGGGGGCACATTGGTCTACCCTCTGCCTATTGGAAGGAAGGGGAGGAGATTACTAATGGAATAAAGGATACTTTTTTTTAATTACCTGTGGTGTTCAGTGACGCTTTCCAGGAGAGCGAGCTGTCTCAACTTTTATTTATCCATTCAGGAATCGAGTGAATTCCAGAATGCACCCGGACCATTAAAGCGAAGTGGTGAATTATCTATCCTTTTATAAGACGATAATATTCATTGGTGTAACGGGAGAGTAAACGGAGTGCAACAGGTACGAAGCTTATGCACCCGAACCATGCTACTATTTAAGTAAGCTCTTACATTCCAATTTGTGAATGTGCATATAGCTCAATTACAGCCCATATGTAGGGCACTTGTTTTTATATTTTAAATATTACTTGTGTATTTACATAGTAATGGATGTTGAATAAAGACATACATACATCTAGTCCAACCTTTTTAGCCTGAACAGTTGATTCAGATAAAGGAATGAATACTCAGCTGAAAAGGGAGGGATGGGAGTGGGAATCCTTCCTGGCTCCAAATGGCAATAGGAAAAGATTCCTGGCTCAACAACAACTGTAATCTTAATAACAGTATATTATAATATGGCCCACTAATATGTAATTTGTATAAAGTGATCATATCCCTGCGCAATTGCTGCTTCTCCGGTATAAACAGCCCTAACTTGTCTAATCTGTCTGCATAGTCAAGCCCCTCGTTTCCACTTAATTCATTTAGTTGCCCTTTTCTGAACTCTTTCTATGTCCCTTTTATATATGGGATTCCAAAACTGCAACCCATATTCCAAATAAGCCTTACCAGTGCTTTGTAATGAGGGAGAATAATATTTTTCTCCCTTGACTCTATTCCCCTCTTTTTACAAGACAATCAGAGGGTTTCAAGTTCTTGTTGTTAAAAATGGTGCTAGTTTTGCCCCAACCAATCAGATATTATTTAACATTTGAAAGCTAACATCTGATTGGTTGGGGCAAAATTAGCACCATTTTTAACAATAATAACTTTTATTGAATAACCCTGTATATCTTTCTAGCTCTAGCCGCTCCACTGTTTTCTATTAAACCCCCCAAATTTTTCTGATTCACCTAGCACCAAGCCATTTATGGTGTAGGTGGCACAGTGATTGTTAAACTCCAAATGCATCACCGTAAATTTATCAATCAAAATATTGGGTTTGAGGGGGTGGTGAGTGTATGTTTAAAACTTTGTTAGGGGATAACCAGGCCCTTTAAGGATACTTTGAGACAAAATTCCAATCATTAATCTTGTTACATCACCACAGTTTTTAGCTGAAAAGTGCCTCATTTATACTGTCCGTTAACTTCGGTTATACAAGAATAATACAAGGGTCCTGTGAACAAGCTGAAATTAAATTTGTACTGTTGACCCTGAGTTGTAGATTTATTTGCTCAGCACTTTGTATCATCTTGCAGTAAGGGAGTTAATCCAATTCCGACATCCGCAGGAATTAATTGTGAAAATAATAGCCCCAGCCAGGTGCCATAAATCTCCATGAATCATAATTCTTAAGAGAGCCAATGCCCAAATGTTGGCCTCCATATATTTTACACCTTGTTTACTGCCTATCTGAGGTATATTACAAAGCATAATATAGAACTGTAAACTATGTAATAGCTGAATAAAACCAATTTCTGCACTTGGCAAAAATGTTTTTCTAAGGATGTACATGCAATAAACTGAATAACAATGTATTATTTGTAGTTTGTTTTGCTGCATTAAGTGTTGTTATGGTTATTAGGAGAGTAAGAAGCGTTGTCAGGACATCTTGTTTTTATACTGCAAATTTTTGGTATTATCCAGATTTAGTCCCCTAAACTATCACCACTTGTTGTTTTTGCATGTGAGTATACTAGTTTATTAAAGAACCAAGCTGGATCACTGACTTTTTTGTTTACAGTTTCTGTATATGTTTCAATGTATATGTTTTAATGATTAGTTCTTCTTTAGCAGACGCTAAAAATGTGGTCATGCATGCTCGTTAATTTGCAGAATACAGAAACTGTACAAAACATGTAAAATTGGCAAATGCTCCCTTGTTTTATGACCCATATGAACCAATCAACATGTGTTATGATCTAGTGCAGTTGAAACAACCTAATTCCTGCCTTTATACCTTGATTTCCAGCCTCTTAGTTTCCCAATAGAGCTGTTATCATACAGTTGGTGACTTTCTGTAACTCGCCAAGTAAACACTCCTCTTCATACTGACTTTCATTTTTGAATAGACAACCTTTTCATAGAATTTATAATTATTGCAAGTAGTTATGTCCATTAATACAAAATATTACCCCTGCCTACCATACTCAGTATATTGACATTTCTGAAATCAGCCCTGTTACTGTTGCTCTCTCCTGAGCTATTTTCTGTGCATGCCCAAGTTTGTAGATATATTGATCGAAGTGGTAACATAGCCTAGCACAGTACTCTCTGCTTTAGGGAGTGAATGATCATGGTATACTCACAAAATGAATTGGGGGACCAGGTAAGCAGCACTGGAGTCATTTTAACGGGGAAGTTCGGTGCAAATACATATGCTTTTCAGAAAAAAGAGCAGTAGTTTTTCATCCCAATGACCTTAATCTGCCAATTCAGCATTTTGTCTGTGTATAAATAAATGCTTCTGAAATACTGACTTCCTGTTTGCCTGGGTTGATTCAGTTGCTCAGTAGAGATCTGAGCATCTTTGACCCATCCAACAGCCTATCAGTAAAAATTGCTGTTAGGAACATTCCAAGGAAGTGGTGCATCCTGGGAAGAAGGACCGTTAGAACCTGAAATGTCAGCTCACTAATATCAACAGCAGGGAGCAGCAAAGGGTATGGAATCAACTGATGTTTCAAAATGGGAGAGAATATGTAGAATAACTAAGAAGGCATTACACAACTAACAATTTAACAAATATTGATAATTTCCACTTAACTGTCCCTTTAAAGTTGTCCATTATAACAGTAAATGAGGGAGTAGATACTGTATTCCCTTTAAAATGGGAGGAAATGGGTATATATTGTAACACAACATCACAACAGTTGGTACAAGTAAGCTGTGCAGTCACCAGAAATCTATTTTAAAGAACAAATTTAGCTTATCGTTCTCACTTTTGTCGTTCTGCAAAAGAGGAAGATGCTGCTTCCTACTTAAATCATGATTCATTTTAACAACACTGCAATAAATTTTCAGTGTTATCAGTACAAATGTTTTTTGGTAAATCCAAAGAATGGACTATAAAATTTTACGTTGCTTCTGATAAATAGTTATGAATTTTTTCAAAAATTAAGTTATTTCTGATTCTTAATATATTTTTTCTATATTTTTACTAATGCTAACTTTATTTTCTCCACCTTATTTTCTCCAAAATAAACCTTGAGTTGCATCTCTATGTAAAATTTGTAAGAATGTGTTGCTGCAAAGGGTCAGCAATATTACTTCCTGATTAAAAACTTAAAAGCACTTAGTTAGACCCTTTCAATATGTTTAGTATGTGGGACGGGTATAACGTTGTGTTCATGCATATTACTTTACCTTTCCACCTTTCTCACATACTTCTCACATACTTACTTTTGAAAGTATGGTGTAAGGATTTTTATATAATTCTTACCAAAGCTGCATTAAGACCAAATGGTCAGATTTTTGGGGCCCCCCCTAAGGTTCCATTTAACGATAAAAGTATATTTTTCTGGCACCACCAGCACATCCCCTGGCACCACCAGCACATCCTCTCTGGCACCACCAGCACACCCTCTGGCACCATGAGCACATCCCCTGGCACCATGAGCACATCCCCTGGCACCACCAGCACACTGCCCTGGCACCACCAGCACCTCCCTTCTGGCACCACCAGCGGAGCCCCAACTCACACTACCAGCACATCGCCAACTGGCACCACCAGCACACCGGGGGGGGGGGGGGGGTGCAGGTGATGGCAGGACAGGGGATGTGCTGGTGGCCAGGGGGGATGTGCTGGGTGTGCCAGAGGGGATCATGCCTTCTCTGGCACCCCCAGCACACCCCCTTCCCCCTCCGAGTCCCCCTGGGCCTTGGCAGTTTGGCACCATTTTTATGCACATTTTAAAGCAAACCTCTGATTGCACTCTGTCTCTGCAGCATACCCCCCCCCATCTTCCCTGCATACAACTTTTACTTTTTAAAATTAAATATTAACTGGGTACCGGTCAAGGTGTGTGGCTGCCACTAGCATCAGATCATGGGTTGGAAGGCAGAATACAGCAGATCATCATGTGGAGAAACAACGCTGTTGCTTGCGTTTCTGCCCCCTCTCCTGCGTGAACCCAGCAGTGGCAGCGGGTAAATTCTGAGTAATTCTGCCAGTGCCTCCTGATTGGAAGTCAGGGCCAGGCCCCCCGACCCCACCGGACTCCAGCCGCCACTATTTAACGTCTTAAAGAGATTAATACGCAAGAGATACTGGATACTGGGGCCCCTGGATGGCTCCCGACGGGCCCCCCTGGCATCAGGGCCCCAGGCACTTGCCTCGGATGCCTTGTGAATAATCCGGCGCTGATTCTTACTAGTTTGGAAGAATTTGAGACCACAGTTACCCTTTAAGGGACTTAGTAGGGCCATTCCCTTTTTAAAAGTTGTTACTTGTCAGTTGTCTGCCCGAAAAACCCAACTGCTATTTTTACCAATTTATTACATGCATTTGCAACCAGACATTTAATGGGATATTTAAGTTCTCTATTGTTTCAGAAAGGGTCTCTTCTCACTGAGCTTTTTATTAGCTTGAGCATGTGCAAAGGAGTTAGCAGAGAAAATAGCAGTCACTGTCATTAGCTGTAATGTCAAAAGTTACAGCCTTGATTGACAGCATTGAGGTAGGAGCCAGCTTAACTTGCCAGAATAGAGGCAATAATTATCCTTAAAGGTTATGTACACTGGAATTTTTTTTTTTATTTCCCATTACTGGAAACTAGCATTCTTCCAAACTATTACTGTACCCCTTTTTTGTTGATCTGTTCCCTATTAGATATCTAGTCTTAAACATCTTTCATTTCAGCTGTCAATCAAGCTCCTTAGTATCATAAACTCTTCTGTTATATATAGTTTTGCTGTAGCTGGAATGGTGACAGTTGGTACGTGAACTACATGGTGGGATATTCCCTCTCTCAATGCTGCCTTATAAGAATTACTAAGCATGCTTGCCCTCACAGAGTCAGATAGTCTAGAAGGATGCTGGGGGACAGAGAGACTGAGCTTGATTAAAAAAAAAAAAAAAAGTTCTGTATAAAGCCTGTTGTATTAGGCTTGAATTACACAAGCGTTTTGTGTTTAGCCACTTGGAAAACATTTCTTGTAACATTTTCCTAGCACCAATGCTAAAAATATGCCAGAAAAACAAAAGCTAGCCATTCATAAGAACCTAGCATTAAACAGTAAACTGGCTAATGTTTCACCTGTCTGGTATTTTTTTTGTTTTTTTTTATTATAGTATCAGACCTAGGTATGTAGGTATGAAAAAAAAAACACTAGTCACTGAACAGAGAATCCAGCTGTTATGACTTGTTCTATCCAGAGGCAGCAAGTTACCTTTCCTATACTATTATTAAATATAACTATAATATATATGTTATAATGGTTAGCAGAACCGCAAAGTATAGATGTCAGCAAAAGGCTTAAGCAGTGTTTATGTCAAGTTGATTTATTCCTCTACGCTGTTCGTGGATTAAATGAGCAATTTCCTGGCAGTTGGAGGTTTAGACTTTCCAGGTGTTATTTCTGTCTCTCTGCTTCCTGAGATCACTGTACTTGTAAATCGTGACCCAGTCTTTACAGGCACGGTTTTATTTTCCACACTGGGCTGGGAACTTGATCCCAAGCCATCATTCTCACAGCTGATACTGAGGTATGCAAAATATGCCCAACAGCTATCAACCCACACATTCAGCAACAACTGGTTCCTTCCTCTCTTCCTGTGGAACAGTAACATCCTCTTAGAAGAAATATACCCTGAGGAATGCAATCCTAACAGGAGGGCTTTCACACAGGAAATTATTTCTGTATCTCTTAGAGAAAAGTGCTTGTGTTGTAGTTTGCTCTGTCTTCTCATAATGAGCTTCCTGCTGACCCAAGAGACGTGACAGCCCTAACTAGACCAATTAATGTCAAGAAAATACCAAAATCTGTATTGCTTAGGTAAAACATATTTGACTGTCTTTAACTGCTGCTAGTATTAACCAAAGGATGATTGGAACAGACCTGAATTAGCTTTTCTTTAGATATTTCTGGTATGTCTTGATACAATTAGAGATGTCCAAACTTCCAAAAATCTGGTTTAATTTCGGATTTTCAAACTTCTGAAAAAAGTTATAAAAAAAATTCGAAATCGGACCCATTAAAGTCAATGGTGACAATTACGGTAGTTTGAAAATAAGGTTAAAATTGCCATGGCAACGTACTGTACATGGCTTTGGAACCTGGGAAATGGTCTGAGGAACACACTTTTTTCACATGCATGCTACTTACGAGCTTCCACATTTGATAATTATCCCAGAAATTGAAGAATTTTCAAAAATTTTAGATTTTTAGAATCTGTCTCTGAATCTCTTAAAAGGGGGTGTTCATTAATATACAAGAGAAATCATGCACAGCATGCAGTGGCAGTGCTTTCTTGTTGCGTACCTCAACAAAAGGGGTAAAAAATATAAAAAAAATCTGTCTTTTAAAGGGAAAGTTCTATGGAAAATGTCATTATTTTTTAAATTCTTAGTTTATATTATGCATAACTAATTATTTTATACTGTATATTCTCTTCCATTTTGAAAAATCAATTGAATTTATACCCCCTTCTATTTCTTGCTGTTGACATTAAAGGGCATCTATAGTGAAAAAAACTTCCCTCTCCCCTCTTTTACCTCCTCCATATCTAAATGCCGGACGCAAGCTGTCCTGGAGACACGGTCTCTCCGTGTCATTCTGCAACATGATCTCTCTCTTTGTGACCCATCATCAAACAGTGAAAGCTATCAAGAAGGGGGTCAAGTGCAGCCTTATCTCTGCTATCAAAGCTCCCTCTCCCTCCTGCTAATGCTCTTATCTCTGTTTGTTACAGAGTAGGGAGGGACTTGAGCAGGGAAGAGGTTCACGTCACAGGGACAGTACATGTTACAGTACAAGTAGGAGTAGAGGAATGCAATCACGTATTCTTCTAATTTGTGTATCTCAAGACAGAGAGGGAAACTGAAGAAAGTAAAGACACTCTGGGGGTTGGGGGGAAATTTAGAACACATGGAATGAAAGAAAAAAAAGGTTTTTTTCCCACTATAGATGCCCTTTAATGAGCTGACATTTCAGGTTCTGTAACGGTTCCTTCTTTTTCGCAGAATGCACACTAACGTGGAATGTTCCTAACAGTAATTTCTACTGATTGGCTGTTGGATGGGTCAAACATGCTCAGACTTCTACTGAGCAACTGAATCAACCCAGGTGCTTGCTCAAAGGCAAGACCATAACGGTCTCTATTAGGGGTCCTGCAAACCGGAAGTCAGTATTTCAGAAGCATTTATTTATACACAAAATGCTGAATGGGCAGGTTAAGGTCATTCGGATGAAAAAATGCTTTTTTTTTTTTTTTTACAAGTATATTTATTTGTATTAAACTTAACCTTTAATCTTTATTTTTTTTTATTTGCATCACCTTTGAGTAAGAGTAGGCTCACTGCAGTTTGCCACCATTGTTGAGGAGTCGAGCAGGGTTGGCTCCTCTAGGCAATACCCCACACTACATTGGCTTCTCTCCTTGAGAGCATACATCATGCAAGGAAAAGTGGGTAAAAGAGTAAGACTTTACAGCAGAACCATTGAGTTATAGTAGGCTCATTGCCCTTTTCCACCATTGTTGAGATAGACAGGCTTGGCCCCTCTGGACATACCCCTCACAACATTGGCTTCTCTTCCTCCGAGTATCCATCATGCAAGGAAAAGTGGATGGGTGCTGGACAGTGTCCTTAATCATAGGATTAATCATAGGACCTATGATTAAGGACAATATGCTTGTCCGAAACGCATCATGGTAGTCCTCACCTCACCCTTCTTTGGATTGCTGTGAACCATCTGTGGTTTTAAAAAGTATTCAATAAATTGATGTTTTAATGAGATCCTCTATGGTGCTGCAGCTTTTTCCTTCTTTTTGCAAACCTTGATTACAGGGGAGGGAGCGCCCCCCAGCTGTTCTTGCAAAGGATGATTACCCATGCAATTGCTGACAGTGGTGATCGAAGCCGCCATTCATCCTTCATTCATTGGGGCAGAAAGCTTGAGATTGAAATACTTGATACATAGATGACTACAACATTTGTTGGTCACATTATAACAAGTTTAAGTTCAAACAAGTTCCTTTTCTGCTATTCCTTATAAACGCCCTTGCTCACTTAAAAGGCATATCGTCTGTTTGAAGATGGGGTTTGAATTATTTTTGTGTGTGTGTGTTATTTTGGGGGGTTTGTACAGACAATTATTTTTAAAATTATTTGTATCAACTCTATAAATTAATAAAACCATTCCATTCTCTCTCTGGTTGTTGCGCTATTGCTGCACATTAAATGGGATTTTTAATAGTTTACCATTTGCAGCACTATTGGAACTATTTTGTGTATTCTGGATGGAAAGAGATTAATAGTGTTTGGCACAGTTTATAAACATTGGATTTCCTTTCTGTTTAAGGCCTTGTGCACATCATTTTGGCATTATTGCAATTAGACCTGCTATCAGTAGGCATTCGACTCCAAATGTTGGAGCTTGTGTGCAGAATTGCCATATCAATTGTCTGGAGACTGGTGTGCACTCTAGTAACACATTGATAAGTATTTAAAGGGCATGTCCACCCCTGGTTGAGGGTTATTTATCTGCTTCCAACGCCAAATGATGTATTTTGTACTTTGTTACCTGCATTACCGGTAATAACCAGATAATGAAGGATAATTATTGTCTCCATTCTGGCAGAGTATGCTGGCCCCTTTTTCTGATTCCCCTGTGCCTCCTCTGCACATGCTCTTCTTGAACATGGCAGTAACTTTCTATATTTTCAGGAATATTGGTAAATATTGGTGCTGTTTAGGAAAAAACAGCCAACTGAAATTAAAAAAGTTTACTTTGCATGGCTAATTTGCAGCAATAACGTAAGACCCACTGTGTTTAGGTACTACTAACTAGGATGTGTGTGTGTGTGTGGGGGGCTATATTTAAGAATATCGTTTAAGAAGGAAACTGACACATTATGGTTATTTAATTTGTTTTTCTTTGCATATATATTCATAGAATATGGATAAGTGAGCTAAATTCATATGTGAAGACAAGAGTCTGAATTTCACACAGACGCTCTTGTATACAGATATGAGTTTGAAATACTGGAAGTGATGTTTAATCAATAATATGTATGTAGGTCAGAGTTTGTTGTCCACTGATTTATATGCTTCATTCATTTCAGTTTGTGTAAAATATTCTAACTCACTCAGTGCAGTGTTATTTTTATTTAATAACTTTTTTTTCAAGGAGAATTAGAACTAAATAAAAAAAAAAAAACTGCATTTGTAATATATCATTTTTACAGTGAGTGTTACATCCTCCTGCAGTGGAACGTTAAAGGTTTCTACTTCCTAAAAATATTTTATTCTAAATTTTATCTTCTCATTTAAAGCAATTAAAGTTATTGCTGCCATTTTGTACCTTGGCAGAGCACCCATTTTAACCTTATTTTCAAGTTTCTGTAAAACAATGTTGTAAAGTGACCATATGGTTATGTAGGAGTTGCTAAATGATGGATCCTGACTTTTTTTACTTTAGCCTATTGGACTTGCTAGTAGATCATGTCCTATTGCACATGTAAAAAATGGGCCTTTAAGCTTTCCTGTTAAAAAAAAATTAGTTTAATGTTCACTAAGATTATAAAGTTTTATAACGATTAGAGTTGATAATTTCAACAAAAGTAGAATTTTCAATATTTTATATAGTTGACGATTAATTATTCTGCCCATTGTCAAGATTTGTTGCATTCCTAAAGCGTTTTTCTACATGCATCTCTAATATTGTTATTTTTAGCACTTACTGTGTACACATCAGTATTTTTGCAGCTTATGTATGTGTTGGAGTGTTATGCTTCCTGGCCTGTTATATTTAGACTTGGCTCTCTGTTGGGGAATTTCTCACCTTTTGGAATCTGCAGTCTCTCAATCGCTTTAGTCATCCAAGTTGGTTTTGCTCTGTATTATTTTATTTCAGTGAGAACATTTAAACCTTGATTGCTTAGCATTGGGATGTAAAATGGGATGTAAAGCATAGACGACTATTATACTGGATTCTCATCCTAGCATAGTACTCAACTATTTGTTTTGATGTTCACTTTTATCCCTAAAATTAAAATGGATAGCAAACCTGTGCAGTTAATTAGAGTGGTACAACTGTATAAGATAGAAGGGATGCCAGGTTAGTTCTCCCTGTGTTCAGTAGAGTTCTGCAACTGTATAAAATGGGAGGGGTGCCAGGTATGTTCTGCCTACGTGCAGTAGAATTAGAGGGGTGCAAGTATATAAGATCGGAGGGATGCCAGGTATGTTTACCCAATGTGCAGTAGAATTAGAGTTGTGCAACTGTAAACTTACCGGCAAGCGCTGCACATTCTGACAACTAGTCAACTAACATACCTGGCATCCTTCCCATCTTGATTGAATCTAAAAATATATAGCGAAGCCTATGGCATGCCCAAGTTTAATAAAATATCAAATTCATTTATTTTATGACCCAAGTTAATGGGAGTTGGTCCTTGAGCTGACATACAGGTGGAATACCTAATCTGGACATCACATTAGTGAAACTACTAAACACTGGTTTTAATTATCACAGCAGAGGTACTTAAAAGTTTACACAACTTCACCACCCTGCTCTTTTCTGTTATTTTAACAAAATGTTAAAGAATTGTTCAAAAAGACTGTAATTTACTGAATTGTATCTGCATGATAGTTTTTGCAATGACACTAACCATTTAAAATAGACTGCCACTTATTTTCTTAAAAATTTGATCACATTCCAAGAAACCCACATTTTTTCGCTTGTTTATGGAATGAAACCCACAGCATTTGTGTAGTTCCTTTACTGTCCACTGTCCAATATATTGCTTGGCAGTGGCCCAGTGATAAGGTGACCCTTGAGATTTATACCGTTTCTGAAAGCACTCATGTGCATAGTAAAATATCTTACTTGAGAAAAGGACCCTTTGTTGGTTCGAAACATGTAGTGTTCACAGTAAAAACCAGGTTTACAGCGGAGTCATGCCTTTGGCCTATTGCTTTTACACTTCACTTTTTTAATTATTTACTCTTCCCTGCTTTGGACAGGGAGTGGATGAGCAAATAATAGGCGTGTTTGTGTGTCTGTAACCTTTGTGTTCTATAGGGTATATTTTACATTATTATTTTTTATGGACTAAAACATAGCATTATTGTGGCTTCCAAGTGTGTGCTTTAAGGTTTTTGCACTTATATTGATAAATTACAGTATAAAATAAGCCTATAGACACTAACAGGGAGATTCAATAAAAGTTCTTATCGTTTAAAATGGTGCTAATTTTGCCCCAACCAATCAGATTTTATTTAACATTTGAAAGCTAACATATGATTGGTTGGAGCAAAATTATCACCATTTTAAACAATAAGAACTTTTATTGTATCTCACTTACATCATATAAAGGTTACTTTTACGCAAATGTATTGTAGCATTTTCTGAGGAGATGGAGATGTTTAATGACTCAAAAACACTACATGTAGTATTTCATTTTATCCAAACTGCTACTCAAGCAAAAACATGCTGCTTCTGTGAAAGTGCCCTAAGCGAGTAGCTAAAACTACATCCCAGACATAGGAATAATGGTTAAATTCAGTGGTATTTTGGGAAATGTAACTTTGTGATTAGAAGAATTGGTGATTTCAACATAAGAGCACTTTTCTGGTGTTTGGCTGTGAATGACTGATCTTTCTCTATTCATACAGAACTAAGTTTAAAGGCTTTATTTTAGAGAAAAGGAAACTCAGTGTTATTGTGTTATCAGTGTGGTTAAACTAACAAATACAAAGGGGATGTGGTTGGGGATGACACTTCTACACATCCAGGATGTGGTGTACTGAGTAATGTTGCAAATGCAAAGTTTGTTTCCCATGTTCACTAATAAGTAATCCCTTTGTTGCCACTGTGCTTTATGCATATAAAATAGTATCTTGCAATTCACCATTGTATGCTCTAATCTTTAAAGAGACACCAAAGTGGAGGGAAAAATAACTTGCCTTTATTCTTTTCTATATTTTAAGTGCTGCCAGGAACTTGATCCCTTTCTGCTCTCAGTGCTTCCTGTCCCTAGTAGGGAGATACAGTATCCCGTGCTAAACCCGTGCTAACTGATGTAATATCTGGTTAGCAAGGGTATTGTGCTCATTTTGCATTTGCCCAGGCCATTTTCAGAGACTTTGGGAAATAGCACAGTGCAAGTGATGAAATAAATTTAGCAATGATTATTGTGCTTTGTTTTTTGCACCAAAATTCTAAATGAAAGCCTTTTATATTGTGACTTTAAAGCCATGCAAAAGATGGCAACTTGCCTCTAGCATTCATAAGTTGCAATAACTGTCGCAAAGTGGTTACAACATCACAAGAACAATTGCAGGTCATTTTGCGATAGGGAAATTTATTGCATCTCCCTCTAGATCTCCTCATGTCCTGTTCAGCTCACTTCTGGTTAGTTTGCATTTCTCCTCTCACTGTGCCCAGCCCCTCCCAAAATCTGAGGCACAGTTAGAGTTGGAAACAAGTGGAGATGATCTGCAATGCCAATAGCATTCACCCAGTGATTTTGTGTTACAGTGAAAGTTGAAGCTGCTTTGCTGTGGGAAGGTAAGCAGCACTGACCGCTGTAATCACTGCTTGAATCAACTTTAACAGTTTGAAGGGGAGTGTGTGTGGGGGGGGGGGGGAAAGGGGCTTTGTTATAGATTTCTTTAGGTACAGTGCTGCATTGGGACTTCAGTAACACAGACAGCAGCTAACTATAGGTTGTTAGCTGCAGGCACAGCAATATCACAGAGCAGATAATGCTTTCCATGATCTTAGTGTAGTGTGCCCGGGGGAGGGGCTAGGAGTAGGTGATTGATAGTTCTTTACTGACTAGCTGTACCCTGCACCCATAAAAAGGTAAAACTCCCAGAGCTAAATAAAACAAGGGATAGGAAGGTCAGAGATGAAGAAGAAAAAATAAGCAGATTTAAGATTGGTAAGAATTAATCCTTATTACTCTGTGATTAGTGAAATGATTTGGCATAGTTTACATATCCTTTATATCTACTTCACTATTATTATCCACCACTGTAATATGACCCAATAGTATCCAACTGTAAAGAAATGTTTTCATAATATGCACTCTCTAATATTGCGGTGATTATAACATAGAGGTTGTTACCACCCAGCATTCAAAAGGGGAGAGCTGGGTCACGGTCTGGTCAGGTGTGTAGCCGCCCTGTAAAAATCTCCTCATGGTTGCTTACTGTATATACTTGAGTATAAGCCGAGGTTTTTAGGTTTTAAAATAAACCTAAAAACCTTACCTCGGCTTATACTCGAGTCAAGGTCCACGAAGCTGCACTCCAGGATGATCGCCGTCTCCTTATGGCCAAATCCGGCTGCCGCACGCTGGGTACGTCCTGTGAGTTTGCCGTGATGTCACTACTCGGCGCCAGGCTGTGAGAGGCGCCGAGTAGTGACGTCAGCCGAAATCCACAGGACTTATCCAGCGTGCGGCAGCCGGATTTGGCCATAAGGAGACTGCGATCACCCTGGAGTGCAGCTTCGGGGTAAGGACCAACTGGGGGGACTCTCAGGGGAGGGAGGGAAGGGGGCTATATAGGAATGTCACTACATGCACTCACATGAGTTTTATAATATTATTATTGTACACTTGGAAGATTTTTATATGTATGCTATATGCACTTTATAGTTATGAAAAGACACTATGTTAAAGGGCAACTTAAGACTCAAACAATACTGAAGGCAGTAGTGGTTATAGTTCCTAACCTCGTCTTATACTCGAGTCAATCAATTTCCCCTACTTTTTTAGGTAAAAAAGGGTACCTCGGCTTATACTCGGGTCGGCTTATACTCGAGTATATAGGGTATGTTTTCCTCTTATTCTGGACGAAGGGGGAGAGTGTTATTGCCAGTCCAGTAAAGATCCTGTAGAAAAGCTGGAGGATGTTCCTGGGGTGACACGGGCTAGTGTGGAAGAATAAAAGAATAAGTAAGATCTGTGGGTGGAGAGGAATGGGTGGGGAGGATATGTGCAGAGGAGGCAGTCAATCATTGGCTGTAATGTCGGTAACTGACTATTGACTAGTTTAACTCCATTCCTATTATGTTCATGTACTGCACTGACATTTCTGCAGCCATTTAAAGAAATTACTACACAATAATGCAAGGCTTAAATAGCACTTTCTTTTCATGACTTTCTCCAATTTCCAGCAGCAAGGGTGTTCTTCAGTGGTAGCTTGGGTTGTATTATGTCAACTATATAATGATGGCCAAAGGTTGTGTTTCTGCAGCATTTGTGTTAAATGTTTGCTTCTGTCTCTTAATTACATATCCTGTTAAATGGATATCAGGTTCTTTAGTTAAAGCTTCTTAATGGCATACTGCAAAATATGGTGTTTGCACTTAAAGGGGAATTACCGGAAGTCTAAAGTCAACATTGTCTCAATAGACAGCACATTAACAAAAAATACAACAAGCTGTGTTTCACCTCTCCATTTGCTGTGGCTGCTGGGTTATTTATAAAATTAACCTGTGGGTACCTGGCATCAGCTCCCATAATCCTCCTTAGCTAGGTGAAACACAGCTAAGTGTACGCAGTACATTTTACATAAAAACATGTTGTGTTATGTACCACAATAAAATCACATTCTCACTAAAAAGGCAGGGCTTATTATTTGATTGCTTAATGCTCTGAACTGCTCCACAGATCAAAACAAGGAAATTGCAGCCTTGCTTCCTAAAAGTTGATAGCCAATCATATAAGAGCACAGATATCTTCCCTCTACCTAACACAGAACAGGTATTTCACATTCAATGCTTCTGTCCTAACAATGATATAATCCTTTAATTTTCATACAAAAAACAAAAGTAAATCTTTGCAGTATCTGGGGAATTGAACTTGCAACCTCATATAAGATAAATAGAATTGCTATACCTATATATGTACAAAAAAATAGCTATTTGTGATAATACATACATTTACAGTGACAAATTGTCTGTGCAATATATAGTTATAAATATTCACCAAAATTCCAGATCAGTTATTTCAAATGCTAATAGGCTTTAATGACTAGTGTCATCAAACGCTTCTTGAGGAAACAGTTCAATTACCACTGTGAGAAATAATGAATGAATGAAAAATAGCACAATACCTGCTAAGTGAAATGATGCCTTGGATATACGCCTTTAAACACCTAAATATTTTACACATTGACAGCCATACCCCACTTTGGAACAATAAAATCCTCCCAGAATTTATAAAACTCCATCATACAAAAATAAAAAAAAGTTTGACATCGCCAACCGCCACCAGGTCATCCTGCTTTTATACCCAATTTTCTAATCCTTCCTATGAGCCCCAATTTAAACTAATCCACAGCTGACAACCCTCAGCCCAAACCTTAGCTAAGCTGATATCACGGATCTACCAAGCGTTGCAAATCCCAGCAGCGAGCTCCAAAACAGGAGCCAAAAAATTATCTTGGGAATTGGATGTGGGTCCCCTGGATGCTGTGGAGTGGAAGGAGGCCCTGGGGTCTTTCAAGTTAGTGTCCCCTAAATCCTCTCTCAAATTTTGATAGTAAATAGAGCGTACTTGACTTCGTTGCAAATTTCCTGTTACAAAACTGATCACGACCTACTATGCCCAAAATGCCAATCAACTTTGGGTACTTTTTACTACTCTCTATGGTCCTGCCCACGAATACAGGGAGACCAGCAACAAGTTTTCCAATTCCTCCCTGAGGATACCCTGTAGGCCTAGACCCACAGGTATCTTGGAACAAGTATCTGTTTATAAATATTTTAAAACATTCTGATTGAAATCATTTTTCTTTCTAAAAAACTGATTGCTCGCTCCTGGATCCAGCCTACCCTTCCACAGATTAATTCTTGGAAAGCGGCTGTTAAAGCAGCTCTTCCCTATAACAAAATAATGTATATTCATAGAGGTTGCCCATATAAATATAAAAAGATATGGGGCAGATCGGAGGAATCCTCAGAAACATGTAATGATTTATCCGGATTCCAAGTTTTTTCCCTTTGGACAAAGAGGGTACTTATTACGTTGTGTAACTAAAATAATTAGCACTCCTGTTTCCTAGCCACAGTAGATCTATGTTATAACTGAAATTATATATATATATATATATATATATATATATATATAATAATATAAGAGTATACGACCGGATAGCACTCCACACTACTGAGACACATGCCCGGGTGTCTTTCCACAGTCCATAAATAAAATCCATAGCAAACGAAAGCACTCAACGGGTCTCTTTATATCAGCAAACACTCTTTATTCAAAAAACATAGGTCAACGCGTTTCCGCCCCAGCAGGGCCGTCGTCAGGACTCAACGATGGCCCTGCTGGGCGGAAAGCGTTGACCTATGTTTGAATAAAGAGTGTTTGCTGATATAAAGAAGACCCGTTGAGTGCTTTCGTTTGCTATGGATTTATATATATGTATGTATATATATATATATATATATATATGTGCCATTTCTTTTATTTGTTTAATTTTAGTTAACCAAAAACACAAATAACTATACATGCAACATAGCCATCCAATATTTTATGTTAATTTTCTAAAGTAAAATGTACAACTGTTTTGAACTTCCTTTCTTGCACCAATAAATTTTATTCGAAAGGAGGGGTTTAAAAAAAGACTCTCAATAACTTGTAGGTTCCCCAATTGTTTAAGAAACAGAAAAATTCCAGCCTTTCGGTCTTCTCAGTTATACGCTAAATCTGCTTTGCATACTGTTCTGTTATTCCTTTCTAAGCTTAGCTTAATTATTGCTGTTGTTGGCTAGTTGCATTCAGTTATATATATTACAAATAAAACGTGTATAGCTTATCAATTTAAGGGCTTTAGGACTCCTTTTAATGTCTACATTTTTGTTCATAAAGGCCATTCAAAAGACCAGTACCTTCCATGTGACACTGGCATTTGATATTTCAATTCTCTTTGTGATTAATCTTTTCCTTTCATGTCTGCAAACCACAATATGAGTTACTGCTAATTTGCCAGGAAGTGAACAAGAACATTGTGCCACAGGACCAAAACAAAGATGTTATCAAAGAGCATTTTGAATTTTTTTCTTAATGGATTATAGTGCACGTAATTTTCTTATTTAGAAAATGATCCACACAGATAACTTTTCAATTTCCTGTTTTTATAATACAGAGAAATTGATATAATAGGGAGCTCTTTGCTGATAAAGTATCTATCACTATATATAAGCTGGTACATTTATTTCAGTTTCTTGTACAATTTATAACAAGTGTTGCAGCATTTTGCAGTCTGTTTATCCATACAGAAAAAGCTGTTTGACCCCCGCACACCTCCTCTTGAGTTCACTTGCTGGGTGCTGCTGTGCTGCCAGAGCCACTGGACCATGTAGACATCAAAGAAGATATATCACAGCGCACATCCAGTCTTACTACAACAAGTGTTTATTAGAACACGTAATGTTTCGGTGTGTATGTGTCACACCTTCATCAGACAAACATGAAAAAAAACATGTTTGTCTGATGAAGGTGTGACACACACACACCGAAACATCACGTGTTCTAATAAACACTTGTTCAAGTAAGGCTGGATGTACGCCGTGATCCATCTTCTTTGATGTTAATCCATCCAAACCAAGGTCTACATTAAAGAGTTGACAGTCTATTAGGGAGTTTCACCCAGAGGCGCAAGCCCTCCGGGCAAATCTCCCATGCCGCATTTACCAGAGGCTGTGCGTCTCTGGGTAAACCTCACCGCACGTAAGTATGGCATTAAATATTTATGCGGAAACTCCCACGCAGCCGCTGGTAAATTGGTTTGCAATGGCTGAGCGAGTGCCTCTTCCAGAACTCGTGCAGCCACCTGAAAGCAAGACTAAACGTCACGCTAACCAATCATAATTTTGGTTATCGCTGTGTTAAAAGCTGAAAGGAGTGCTGCGTACCAGCAGTGCTCCTCTGTAAATAAGGCTGGAAGTACCTTGTCATGGGAACACTCACATCAAGTTAGTTTAATCGCTTGCAGCAGCTGGGGGAAGTCTTTTACAAACTTTAAGTAAATTAGTCTGACATTGTTTTTTTTTTTACTTTTCTACATCAAATATTTGCTGGATTCACAAAATGTAAAAAAAAAAAAAAAAAACCCCACAAAAAGCTTAAATATACTGACTACATGCATACCTTGTAATAGTCCCATTTATAACACCAGAAGCTTGTGGATTATGGGGTTGTAATATCCCATCTTTATTTTTTCCCTTAGAATTAGGAGATAATTAGATAAAGGATCAAATTATGGATTAAGTAATTATTAATGTTAAATATACATAAGCGTATTATGAGGTGGTAATAGATTGGATATAGCCCTCTTTCAAATTATGCAAATACAGCTTAGCTTGAGTGGTCAAGCACAAACACTGCAGTTAACGATTTGCTCCAGAACCAAAGACAGTCAGTCAGGGAAAGTCAGTATATATGTATGTGTTTAGATAGATATGGATAATAAATAGCTGTATTTATCCAAAAATCTTTATTGAATCCATATTCACTAACATAGTTACTCTGGGGACAGGCCTCATGCATTTCACTGAGACAATGCCACTTCCTCTGTCTTTGAGGAAGCGGCATTGTTGCAGTGAAATGTGTCAGTCCTGTCCTGAGTATGGGTGTAAATATGAATTGTATAAAGTATGTTTGTTTGTTTATAAGCCTATGTGGGTGCTTTTAAAGAAGTAGCTTTACCTGCACGACAGAGCGATCCCACTTATGCCTACCAAACTTTACTTTGGTATGATTAGCTTGAGTGGGTAAATCCCAACTCATGGCATTCCTTATGGTAAATAGATATGTTTGATAATTGACATACAAACACATTAGACGACAATCAAATGATTGTTGGCTCATACCAAGTGATCCATTCAGTTCGATCCCTTAAAGAAATAGTTCACTGCAAAAGTTAAATATTCCTTTATTCTATTTATTGAAGACCAGGAGGATAAGAAGCTATGCCTTACCTTCCGTTCTTCAATCAATGCCTATGGAGCCAGGATCGAAGATAGAAGAAACTTCACTGTCACACTGACAACTCCCAACTGCTTCCTGGTTCTGGTTAACTATAGCGTGCATGCACAATAATGCATGCTAGTTAATCAGAAACAGGAATCAGTCGGGAATTTCAGTGTGACAGCGGTGGATCACACAAAAGGTACGTTTCTTCTATCTTGGTTCCTGGCTCCACAGGCATTAATTGAAGAACGGAAGGTAAGGCATAGCTCCTTATTCTCCTGGACTTCAATCAATGCATTAAAAGAATAGCTCACTTTTGTAGGGAAGCTATTGTTCTTGCTTTGGACCAATGCTAGTAACCATGAAGCCAAAATGCACTAAAATTGACTTCTGGTGGCTAAATTTTTTTGGGAGTTGTCAGTGTGACAGTGAAATTTGTATGTAAAAAAGCTAGATTAGCTCCTAAATTTGTTTCACTGGCTTCTAATGTCAAAAATAATTTGTCCAACCCTATGGTAAGAAAAGTCTTTGCTATCATGATGCATATTTCCATAGTGAAAATGAGATATAAACTACATATCAACAGATATTGTACATTATCTGTGAGCCCAGGAACCCCTTAGAGAAACCTTATATACACACTGAGATTACCAAAGAAACCAAATAATGAGATCACTAAACAATTTGATGAGAGCTATTTATTATTACTAAGTCTTTTTTTCTAATAATTTTTGGAGAATTAACTTAAGTATTACATAACTTAACAATACCTGTAATACTTTTTTCCTTCTTTTAGGTAAAAAAACTGCACACTTGGAGTGAAGATACAGGAATAAATGCCCCCCCACCCATAGTTTCTACTGTGCAAGGGCAGGGGAAAAAAACTTTATTAGATGAGCAAAGTATTCCTCCATCACTAGGCACTACATTGGAACACATTGTGGACCAAATGAATATGTTGACACAGGTAAGGATGCTTGCTATTACTTTCGGTTTTAAATAAAGATTCCTACGTACTGAGATAATATCTCATTCCCATGCAAGTTTTGATGTTTTTTATTCCCTTATTTGTATAAGGCATGATTTTACCTGCATTCAGTAAGAAATGTTGTTCTTATAAACCATATAGGGCCTACTTAAATAGAATTCCTCCAGTTTGGTTAATTCTCTGTAAAAACAGAAATTATTTGGAGAAAAACATGATTGGGACAAAAGATTCCTCCCAAATCTGCCAAAATAGGAGCAAAAAGCTGTACAATTGTAATAAAAGCCCCCAAAACACATCAGCAAATATTGACACGTGATATTTGCCCCCCAATGCACTGAATGGTTTAAAATATTTTTATTTTAAAGCTTTTTTAAAATAATATATAAAATGGTAACTGTGATCTCCATACAAGTGCCCTCTTTTAAAAAAGAGCATAGTCCTACTTCTTTACAATGAATCTAGGATCATGTTTCTAGCTGCAGTCTATCCAAAGGAACAGCAGTACCAAGGGGGTGCTTCATGCTTACACAGAGAACTGTGGCATCACCAAGAAGCCACTGGCTTTAGCATGCCAACTTATATCCTACTGTTAGGACAGAGCATCATAAGCCCTGCTCCCTAACTCGTTTTTAAAGTTAGCTACCTGAGAAGAAAAAAATTCACTCCCTAAGTTGTCCACAGACAGAGAAAAGCACAGATATTAATTAAAAGAGTGTAACTAGCAGAAAATGATCATTTTGGAGGGATGGAGCCTATGACACCTCTTATAGCACATGTCTGTGACAGAGAAACTGGAGAGTAAAGGTGGCCATACACTATTATGATCGTAATTACGATCTTAAACCGACTGATATTTTGATAGACAGATGTACAGATGATAGACAGATGTTAATTGTATGTAGATGTACCATACATATTGTTCGACATTCAATTTGTTTTGTGATTAATGTCAAATGTCGTCCATTGCGAGGTTACATTACATTTACATTTAATTGGAACTTCAGAAAACACTACAAGCATTTTACCAATCTACTTAAAAAAATGACTTTCCCGATCGTAATTACAATCAATATTACGATCTAATGTCGCATAATAAGATCGAAAAAATGTAAAATTTTTCGGCCAATCAATGAAATTGTCTGATTGAATGTTGGATTGTACATAAAATCAGCCTAATGCATGGTCACCTTAAGAAGGGAAAGCTAGAGACATCATCATAGGCTTGTTTTAAAGGTACGGTTTTTTGAGTAAAATGCAACATTTCATAAATTTTGTGATTTTTATTTGTAGAAAACTTAGGATTATGCTCAAAATTGTGATTCTAAATTTGGTATTGTTGTTTCTCAATTTTCCTGAGAAGTACAATACTAGGTATATGTAGGTACCCCACTTTTCCTGCACAGGAGACCCCCAGAAACTAAAACGGCACTTTCTAGATTTTTACAAATGAAATGAATGTATAATAAGTACTTCTGACGGTTAACGTAAAATAACTACTAAATTACCTAAAATATGCCTATAGGCGAGAGATAGTTTTAGAAGTTTTACTTAAAATGCAGATACCTTTTTTCCTTTTTTTAAAAAAAAAAACAAAAAAACAAATCTAAGACAAAATCCAGGGTAAATTTTAAAGAAATACTGCAGCATAAAGTTTGAAACTAACGCAGACGTGAAAGCGGAATCTCTCCTGAATAACAGTGCATAATATGCATGGATAGACACAGAGGCCTTAAGGGATCAATGCATAAGTGCAATTACAAGGAAAACTCAATGATTTCTGTTTTTTAAACAGTTATGAATCTCAGAAAAAATATGCACAAACTGTATTAAAAAATCTTTTCCCTTCTTTTTTATTTTATTTTCTAGGTCCCTCCTAAGCCTACTTCTACTGATGTAAATTTGCTGACGTCTTGCTTCAGCATTGTAGACTGTTTAGCTGAACCCTTTGAGACTTCCTGGATCTCCTTTTTTTTTTTAGTGTGAAAAAGCACTGTTCGTTTGGTCCGCGCGTGTGATGTCAAGATGCAGAGACATCAACGTGCTGTACTCAAGTGCGGCGCGGTGACGTCATGCACACGCACGTCCCAAACGGACAGGGCTTTTTCAGACTAAAGAAGGAGATCCAGGAAGTCTCTAGGGGCGGAGCTAAACAGTCTACAATGCTGAAGCAAGATGTCGGCAACTTTACATCAGGAAAGGTAGGCTCGGGGGGGGGGAAACGATTTTATTAAAGCTGCTGCTTCCAATTAAACCTAACTTGGTTTTACAGCATACTTATCCTTTAGCATTCTAATGAAAACTGCTGTGTAAAATTCAACAACTATGGTATTTGTGTACACATCTTAAGAATGTGTAGATCTTCAATCTAAATGAGGGTTTATTATGACCCCACATTTAGCAATATGACAACTACCGACATTAAAACAAGCCCTCTAAACGAGTTTTTTTCAATAAAAGCACATTAAACTCTTATTTGTGAAGTTTATTTTTCTCTTATCTTCATTATTGTGAGTCACTTCTTTTCCTTCTGTAAATCTTTGTACTAATATTTAATTAATTTGTCTTGAAGAGCCAAATTACTGTTCTTTCTATTCTTCCGTTTTTTTTGGACTGTATCTCCTCCCACAGTTTTTTAGTTAGAGACATGAAATTCGGTACAGACGTGCAGGGCATATAGGATAAGTGTGCTATCTTCTAGCTAAGGAATCGTTTATGGCGTTATCTGTGAATTATGGGACATTTTTTCCCATAGACTATAATGGTAACAATCTTCAAATGTGGATATTTCAAAACAGTTTGTTTCATGGTCATAAATACAAACGGTTATACCCCCAACCCCCACACAGACACAGGTACACCCACCTTAAGCCTACCTTTCCATTCCTATGGAAGCCATACTTAAAGGGTAACTATATTCAAAAAAGCTAATTTTGATCAATCATCAATGAAAGACCTCATATGGGTACACACACCTACTGACCTACCCTTTCATTCCTGTGGTAGCCACTTAAATGGTAAATAAAGTTAAAAAAAAAAACTAATTTTGATTTATCCTCAATAAATGTATGGTTGTAAACACATAAAAAGACATACATAGTAACATAGTAATTGAGGTTGAATAAAGACATACGTCCCTCAAGTCCAACAACCTATTCACCCTCTTTTTTTTTTTTTTTCTTTAACCCTATCTAACAGTTGATTCAGAGAAAGGCAAAAAAAAAACAGCTAAAAAGGGGGGGGGGGGAAATTCCTTCCTGACTCCAAACTGCAATCGGAAAGTATCCCTGGATCAACCAGATCTATATGTATTAATACCAGTAATTCTCAATATTTTTTTGTTTTAGAAACTTATCCAGGCCTTTTTTAAAGCTATTTAATGAACTTGCCATTACCACATCTACTGGAAGACTGTTCCACAGTTTCACCATTCTCACTGTAAAGAAACCTTTCCTAACCTGAAGATGAAGCTTCTTTTCTTCCAACCTTAAAGGGCATGTCCACCCTTTTAAAAAAATTTCATATCTCCCCCTAGTGTAACCCCTTTTGACATGTTGTAGGGCTTCTTCCCCCAGCCCCAACCACATTATTTTTATTTCCAGAAACTCCCCCGATCTTAACTTACCTTCCCTCTATCCTTCGCCGCACTGTCCCAGCCCTCTGCTTGCATGAAATTGCAAGCAGGGGGCCAGACCGGCAGCCGCGTCTGTGATTGTCTGAGAGTCCTTTGATATGACCTATTGGTGAACAATGCACACGAGAGTTCATTGTGTGGCCCATTAATATATTTGTCTAAGGTTATCATATCCCCATGCAAATGTCGCTTCTCCAATGTAAACAGCCTTAACTTGTCTAATCTGTCTGCATATTCAAGCCCCTCCATTCCCCTTATTAATTTAGTTACCCTTCTCTGAACCGCTTCCATTTCCAAGATGTCCCCTTTGTATATGGGATTCCAAAACTGCACTGCATATTCCAAATGAGGCCTTACCAGTGCCTTGTAAAGAGGGAGAATAATATCTTTCTCTCTTGAATCTATTCGCCTTTTTATACAAGACAACATCTTGCTAGCTCTAGCCGTTGCTACCTGGCATTGTTTGCTACAGCTAAGTCTGTTATCTACTAGAACCTCTAAATATTTTTCCATTACAGATGCACTTAACACAGAGTTATTTATTGTGTAGGTGGCACAGGGATTGTTAAATCCCACCTTACATTTATCAACATTGAATCTCATCTGCCAGTCTGCTGCCCATTTTGATAATCTATCTAGGTCTGCTTGCAACACTTGCACATCATTTGAAGTTTCAAAAGCTCTGCATAGTTTAGTATCATCAGCAAACACTGAGACCTTGCTCTCAATGCCCCCTTCTAAGTCATTTATAAACAGATTAAACAGAAGCTGCCCCAGTACAGAACCCTGATGCACTCCGCTTAGAACTTTAGTCCAAATAAATGTAGCTCCATTTACCACCACTCTCTGTTTGCGATCCAAAAACCAATTCTCTATCCATGCACAAATGTTTTCTTCAAGGCCAACAGTCCTCTATTTATACATTAGTCGTCTATGTGGCACAGTATCAAAAGCTTTCGCAAAATCCAAGTATACCACATCCACTACTGTGCCTAAATCTAAATTCTTACTCATTTATTATTCATAAAAAACAATTAAATTTGTCTGGCATGATCTATTTCTCATAAATCCATGCTGACTACAGTACTACTAATAAGATGAGCTCTGGAGACAAAGTCAAGGATATGATCCCGTAACAAAGTTTCCATCACCTTCCCTACCACTGATGTTAGGCTTACAGTTACCAGGCTGTGAATGACTACCTTTTTTCAATATTGGTATTACATTGGCTTTTTTCCAATCCAGCGGCACATCCCCAGGCCAAAGTGAATCTGAAAAGATGAGAAACAGTGGTCTAGATAGAACTGAACTAAGCTCTTTTAAAATCAGAGGATGCAATCCATCTGGTCCTGGGGATTAATTGATATTAACTTAACTGTCAGCCAATGTGATTACTAATCTTTCCCCCCCTACATATTATTACAATCCCTGCTGTAAGGACTAGGATTCTCAACCGTGAAAACCGATGTAAAAAAATGGTTAAGCAGATTAGCCTTTTTGGCATCCTCTACAACCATCTCAGCCCCATTATTCCCATTATTTAATGGTCCCACATTCTAAGTCCTCATCTTTTTACATCTTTTTACCACATACCCCCTCAACACACACCTACTGATCTACTTATCCATTACTGTGGCAGCCACAGCCATTACTGTGGCAGGGTAACTAAAGTCAAAAAAACTAATTTAGATTTATCCTCAATAAAAGATAGTTTTATGGTTGTAAACACAAAAAAGATATACAGCCTCAACCAGAGCCAGGTACACACACCTACTGATCTACTTATCCATTACTGTGGCAGCCATACTTAAAGGGAAACTAGTAAAAAAAGTCAAAATAAATTTTGATCAATAATCCAAAAAGGTTGTTTTTTTTAACCTTTTAACCCCCAACGTGATACAGGTACACACCTACTGACCTACCCCTCCATTAGTGTTGAAGCCATACTTAAAGGGTAACTAAAGTCAATTTTTTTTTTGACCAATCATCAAATAAGTTAGTTTTTTTATGCACACCTACTTATCCATTACTGTGGCAGCCATACTTAAAGGGTAACTATAGTAAAAAAAAAAATTTGACTAATCGTTCAAAATGTTTGTTTTTTTAACTTCCAACCTGATCCAGGTACACACACCTACTAGCCCACCCTTCCAGTTTCATGGCAGCCATATTTAAAGGGTAACTATAGTCAAAACAATTTTGACTAATCAACAAAGTTTGTTTTTCTAACCCCCACGTGGCACAGGTACATACACCTACTGACCTACCCCTCCATTACTGTTGCAGCCCTACCTAAAGGGTAACTAAATCCAAAACTAATTTTTGACCAATCATTAAAAAAGTTTTTTTTTTTTTTTTTTAATCCCCGACACAGGTACACACAACTACTGATCTACTTATCCATTACTGTGGCAGCCATACTTAAAGGGTAACTAAAGTCCCCTTCCATTTTCATGGTAGCCATATTTAAAGTGAAACTATAGTAAAAAAAATATTTCGACTAATCATCAACCGTTTTTTTTTTTTTTAACCCCCAACCTTACCCATGTACACTCTACTGACCAACCCTTACTGTGGAAGCCATACTTAAAGGGTAACTAAAGTCAAATAAACTAATTTTGAGCAATCATCAAAAAAGTTTTTTTTAACCCCCAACCTGACACGAGTACACACACCAACTGACTCCCCTTTAATTCATGTGGTAATCATATTTAAAGGGTAAGTATAGTTTAAAAAAACACAAACACATTTTGACCAATCATCAAAAAAGTTAGTCTTTTATCCCTCAACCTGACACGTATACACACACCAACTGACTAACCTTTAATTCATGTGACAGCCATATTTAAAGGATAAGTAAAAAAACAACAATGTCCTCATCATTGGCATTATTGAGTTTTAAAATCTGCAGCACAAACGCACGTTCCCTTCCAAAATGTGGCCTTTCAAGCTAAATTCAAAGTTTATACTTTCCCTTTCTAGTTATTTAATGTTGTTTATTTTTATAGAGGCATAATGCATTCCCATTTATAATGTTGGACAATTTAAAAGAGGTTGCAAGAAATGTATACCTGCCATTCATATTGAATAAGACATGTATACCTGCCATTCATATTGAATAAAAAATGTATAACTGTCATTTATATTGAATAAGAAATGTATACCTGTCATTTATATTGAATAAGAAATGTATACCTGCCATTCGTATTGAACAAGAAATGTATACCTTAAATTAAAACTAAACTTTTTTTCAAGTTGGAGATTTTTTCTTGCCACTATAACGACTAATTGACTTTGACCTTGCAGACCGTTTCAATCCTGGAGCATCGACTGTCACTGACGGAAGATAAACTTAAGGAATGCCTTGAAACCCAACAAAACAATTCAGCACGTGTGAGGCAATCTAAATGACATCTGATAAATATGTTATTGTATTGCTGCTTTAACTCCCAGTTATATCTGAACTTTTCTCTATATTCATAACCCAACATTTTTTTAAATGTGATTTCATATGTTGCCTTATTTTTTTTAAATGTATTGCTTTTTATCCATTTAAATAATAAAATATTTATTTTATATAGGAGTTTAAACACTGTTTAAAAAAACAAACAAAGGTAAATTCTATATTTGGGAGAGTAAACCAATTGATCTGTACATTTTTATGCTACAACCATAAGCTTAGAAGAGAATTCAACTCTTACTATAAGCAGTTTCATGGTCAGGAACATTACATTTACAGACAACTAATTTTCCATAGTTTTCCATAGTTCATGTACTAACTGTGCACAGTATGGTATGTACACAGTATATTAGATTGCTGGGAACGGTTTATAAAGGAACCTATAAAAGAGGTGCTGCATATTACTAATAAAATAGATAATTTAAATTATGACTTATCAATAATTGGGTTCCAGGATATTATTTATTACGCATGTTCAATTTTAGGCAATGCTTTTAAGATAAAAAAAAAATTGTACAAATGCTATACAGTGTTTTGTCCTCAAAATTGTGATGGAATACAACAGACAGTCAACTAAATTTGTAAAATCACATTGTGTACAACACAAAGGTATAGCACTCAGTACTTGCCAGCTATCCTCCATTTATCTGACAGTCTCATCATTTGACATTCAGGGCATGGCCACACTGCGCCGCAAACACAATCGCACGAACTAGTAGAATTAAACTGCAAAACATTAAATGGGAAATTAAACACACACTAACCAATGTAATATTGTATTAGCATGGGTTTAAAGGGCAAGTCCAGCCCCAAAATGAAAACTTAAAACTTACATACAGGTAAATCACCCCCCCCCCAAACCCTAAACGGTAATAGTTTGAAATCTGAAATATATAAGTCTAACCTGAAATCCTGCACAATGTCCTGTTGCCCCTGTTTCTGCTTCCTGGTTCTTCCAGTTAGCAACTGTCAGTTATGGATTTGACAGTTGACATCACAGCCAATAACTGAATGTTAATCCCCTGTCTGCCTCTTCTGAGCATGCTCAGGCTCAGTACAGGTTTCTAAATTGGGGATCCCCATATACATCAGACAAGATAATTATACATCTTGGCATGAAAAGCTAAACTTCAAGATTTGTACAAAGGGAGTACTATCCCAAAATAGTGAAACATGCTATGAAGGAAGTGAGTAAGTTAAAAAGGGATGAGCTCATGCCAAAAACAAAGAAATTACTACCCAGAAGACCCATGTTTGTTTCACAATTTTCCAAATAAAGTATCCAAATTAAAATAGTGATTAGGTAGTACTGGGCTATATTACAACAAGATCCCATGTATTGTAAACTTTTTTTATTGAGCAAACTATGTTTAGATTGAAAAAAGGGAAGTATCAAGGATGCATTCAGGGAGATTCAATATAAGTTCTTATTGTTAAAAATGGTGCTAATTTTGCCCCAACCAATCAGATCTTATTTAACATTTGAAAGCTAACATCTGATTGATTGGAGCAAAATTAGCACCATTTTTTTACAATTTTTTAGTAATTTCTTTGTTTTTGGCATGAGCTCATCCCTTTTTAACTTACTCACTTCCATCATAGCATTTCCCTGTTTATCATACAATTGTTGCTATTCTATTTTTTAAGGGAAACAAACCACTCCACTGTGGGATGTCACATTAGACTTAAGGTGGCCATACATCTATGAGATTTTACTTACCCGACCGAGCGTTCACGCGATGTTCATCGATGCTGCTGGAACCGCTTTTCCCGATCGTATATTTGACTGAGATGCGATCGCAAAATCCCATTCATTTCGATATGGATATGTTAACACTGAAGGGATTGAATAAAAAAGTTGGACAATTGAAACCTTTCTATTTAAGGGGCCTATGTTACTTCTGTCTCTCTATCTTACTAATAGTGGTTGTGGTATTTTTACCTTTATAAGTGACGTTCACATTTGTGGCTGTATGCTTGATAAAGGAACATTCGCTCCAAATCATATTACCATTAAATCAATAACACTGACAAGGAGATGTTATACTTACCTTCTACGCTTCCTTTCCCTCCGGGTTCTCATCGTATAGTTATCACTTAGTGCAAGTTACTGCATTGTGGGAACCTGGCAGGTAAGGACTGTGGAGGGCTTCGCCATTATTTTAAAGTTATTAGTTTTCGTGCTACTATGCAAAACTAACACTAAAGGGTATTGCATGGGGGGCATGTGTCATTATTACAAAACAGGTGGAGGCCCCGGTAAAATGGAGTTAAACCCACATTAACCTGATATTAATTGGGAAAGCTTGGTTGAACCCTCTAGTGTTATATATTATCAAGGCGATGTAATATCCCCAATTAGGGAATAAAATGGATACAACTCCACACTCCCCAATGTAGTATCGGGTTAGCTTAGAGTCAACTATATTATTCCGGGGCCTTCACCGTTTCATCTTAATGGCACAGACACCTGATACAAAACACGTTCATTTCAGCACAAAAACAAATGTGATTTTAATGGTGCCGTTACCTCCACACTCCTTAACTGCCTTGTTCCCGCAATACAGTAATGGCTAGGCCACACTAGCGCATTTGCGCACAAGATTTTTGCTAAAATGGAAATCGCGGGAATGCGTTTTGGTAACTCATGCTTTCCCCATTTTTGGTGCATTAACACATGCTTTTCCATAACGGAAAACTGCAAAATTACATGTGCAAAACGCCCAAGAATCGTGCACACAACAAGTGTGCTCGATTCCTGTGTGTTGCAGTGTGGCCTCACTCACACTGAGTACTGCATCGTGAGAACTCCGCAGCAAGAGGAGCGGGGCAGGCCTCTACTCACATGCACTCTTTGCCCCATTTGGTTATGTTCACACTACAGAACACAAATATACAGGAAAACCAAATATAAGGTTTTCAAGTGAAAAAGACCCGCGTGTGGGTCGAAACATGTTGGATTATTAAACACTTTGTGTTCGCAGCAATCCTGCGTGGCGTCCCCTTCCTTTCAACCTTATTTTGTTTACCAATACTGCTGGGAATGGAGCAGTAGGGCGGATCGACCCGAACCCCAATGGTCCCTGGCAGCGAAGCGTACACTCATTTGCTATTATACAGGAAAACCACACAGATTTTTCTACTGAGAATTTTTCCTGTATATTTTTCATTCAAAAATTGTTTAATGCACAAAAATGTGTGCACACATTAATGGGAACCTTAAAAATCATTCCAATGGGTAATACAGAAAGTCTATTTTTTTGAATGCATGCGTTTCCGAAAAGCAGAAAGAAATGCTACTAATGTGAACAAATGCTTAAGCTACTGTATCTGTAACTCAGTTATTCTAGGTTGACTGAATCTGTTGGGATGTTCTGTGCTCTGGTTACAGCACCTGTGTTTGCTGTGATAAGAACTTGCGGGTGTGCATCTTAACAACCAGAGAGGAAAAAAATCTGAAAACGCAGGGTAAGTTATGCTACTCATATTGGCCACTAGGATAAAGGGCTAGGCCAAACTGATGCGCTTTTAAGCTCAATCTGATCACGCTAGTGTGCATTGTGTGCTGCATGCGCTCAGATTGTGGGACATCGGGAGACATTCACGCAGGAGCAAGTTGCAGTGTGGCCTCAGACTAATTCCTTTAAAGGGCAGGGCCACCCCCAAAACTGTATTTTGCTGTAGTGTAAGGAACGCTATCCTGTGTACTTTTGCCATATACTTTTTGGAACAGTTATCAAGTTATTTTCATTTTTGTGTTTCTTATGGGTGTAGCAATTTCCTCCTATAGTGGGCAGTGTTCTTGTAGTCTATGGAGATATGTCCACCAATCAGAAGGGTTTTGCATAATGGTTAAAATAGCCCTTTCTCCATTCATGCAGAATCTGAGCAATCTGGGATTTTACATTAACCCATTTCCTACTGCTATAGTCATTAGAACTCGAGGGGGATAGTTAATATATTTTAATAGTGCAGTATATATATTAACTAGACCCCTTGAGTGCACCTATTTCCTTGATACTGGACTATTTATTGAATAATATCCCAGTACATGCCTCAGAACAAAGCTATTACATCTCAGCTGAAATGCAAAACTGAAACTAGCTCTCCTTACTGAACATTTACTATTTGTAGTGACTCCTAAACCCACCCCCAATATCTGATTGGTCTAAGATCCAAGATCCAATCAGATTTAAGATTGTATCTAGACCAATCAGATTTTGGGGGTGTGTTTATGAGACACTATAAAACAGCATGAAATCTTCAGAGAAGCCCAGTTTTTAATCAGCAGTCAAACTAGCAGGTCTTGCCTTTGTATTTAGGTTAGAGATTTGCAAGTAGATGGCTGATTGTTTAGTTAGACTGCCAAAATGCAAAATGAATATTTTTTAGCTCCTGGGTTTCATACTGTTGTTGTTGTATAGCAGTCCATAAACTGCACATAAATGTTGAAATAACAGATAAATGATAATAATAGTGTTTTGATTACAGAGCCTGAAATTGTTTTCCCTTGGCTAAATAGCCTGTGAAATAATGACTAACCCAAGTGCCTATGTAGTTGCACTACTAGTTTCACAATTCCTTGACAAGCACTCTCAAACAGCAAAGGGCAGATAGGGAATGTATAGGATAGGGGTTGTATATTGAAAACATGCAGTGTAAATACAACCAGGTTGTAATGAATGCAGCCCTGCTACTTACATTTACTATAAGCATCCCCCAATAATGATCTGATCTGATGACTAAATATATATCCACTTACAATATAAACTTATTATAAAATAAAAAAATATGCTTACAAATGCAAAATCACAGTTTATTCCTGTGCTGTGCTGAGCAGGGAAATTTTTTCTCTATTGCCCCAGAGCACTGCATAGCCAGGAAATCCCAACTTGGATACCTCAGTATACAGAAAGTTAATCGTTGAGTAAACCACTGGAATGGCGGCAACTAAAGAGTTACTATGTTACTTAACATAGTAACTCTTTAGTTGCCGCCATTCACGTGGCAGGACGCACATAGGTAAAAAGACCTTTCAAATGTTGCAACAAAAATGAAAGTTTATTGCAAGCACTTTCTGCACATTTCCTTTAAGGTAACATGTATAAAAGGACATCTATATTGAAACAATAGTTATGTTTAGATATCCAATCTGAACTATCTTCTGCTAGGCGCAGTTTTGCTATAACTGTAATGGACACAGTGTTCATGCAAATCATGTAAATTGCATGATGGGAAATTCCCTCTTTCAATGCTGCCTCTTAGTGATTACTGAGCATGCTTGCCCTCATAGAAACCTCTACAAGGAATAGTTAGTGGCAGAAACAAATTACACCAGAAATGGCTCCTACTCTTTAATTTCTGGGACTTTGAACAGACATTACAGGAGAACCGTTTGGAGCAGAGGGGTAAGATGATGATTTTTGAACACTACACAGTGAGGCCAGTAGTAGGTTAAATTTTAGTTTGGGGGTGGACATGCCCATCATTTACATCATTTGACTGCCTCCGCTACAGCTTTCTATTATGAGGATGCACTAGTTGACATTTAGTATAGAGGTTTGCTGCCTAATGGATGGTATGTCATGTAAATTTCCTTGAAATACAGTAAATTCATTTTCATTGTCAAGAAACTAGTTTAAGATGGTGTGATCTGCTGAAAGAAGCCACCATGGGCATAAAGGCATGGATGTGGTCATCACCAATATTCAGGTACTGTAGGCTGCAGCATGTAAATGATGCTCAATTGGTCTGTCCTCTATTTCTTAAGATTTCCAATCTGAAGCATCTCACATTTCAAGTGCCTTATTATAATAAACTCTTCTGCAGTGTTGCTGCAGTTGGTATGTAGGGAATTCCCTCTCCCAGTGCTGTCTCAAAGTTATTACTGAGCATGCTTGCCCAAATAAAAGTCTGTTCAGATGGAAGGGGGAGTGGTTAAAAGTGGGAGGGGGATACTGAGACTGAGCAAAGCAGGTACTGGATTGAAGGTGCGAAGCAACACACATACCTCAGATTTAGTGCTACTTACACTTAAAGGGCAACTATAGTGTCCAAATTCAAACTTTTAAAAACCTCATACTATTAAACTATAATTCATCCCATCCCCCAACATGTGTTTCTCTTTCCAATCCGTCCACCCATTTTGTAGATATTAGATTTATAAATTTTTAAGATTCAGAGGGAGGAATAGTCACGCCCTCCCATTGCTGTGAATTACCATACCCAAGGTCCTCCCTATGAAGTAAATTACCATATCCTTCTAACTATTAACATTACAGATGCTGCCACCATGTGTAAGAGTAAGCAGGACATGTGTGTACTGGCAGATCAAAGTGAAAGTTCTAATAACTCTCTACTAGTCCCACATTATAATTATTAATAAAGTCAATAAATCTTCCAGTTATTCCCTGGAAACATCAAGGAACTCAGTAATCAAAGAAAAAAAAGTTTTATCCCATCTCTCCCCACACACATGTAAAAGCCGTAAATAAAGGTTACATTGTAACAAACCTTGTATTACACAGAGCCTGACAGACAGAAAATATAATTAGCAGGGCTGCATTCTTGTTTTACCTGATTAAACTGTAGTTCTCTATATGTTTTCAATATACAACTCCAACCATACACTGACTGCCCTCTGCTATTAGAGAGTGTCTTTAGGGGAAATGGTGGTAGATATAATTCAACTACACCAACAATTATTTTGTTCAAAGCCAGTGAATTTGATCAGGCTGAAAAAAACTCAGGCTTCATACTTGGCAACTAAATTCTGAAATAACTATATGAAATCTGTTTTATACCCCAAGCACCAAACAATGAAAAATTAGATGCATCAAAAGAGAGAGCCTCCACACTGCAACTACCAGGCACCAAAACTAGCACATTTAGAAATCTCAGTTAGGCATCAAACATAGTTGCTGTACTTGCAGCACAAACTAGCATCTCTGCTACTAAAAGAGAACTAGGACTTGCTGAAGGCTTCTAGCTGTTTTATACTGTCTCCTTGGCACACCCCCAACATATGATTGGTCAATAATACAAGAGCCAATCAGATTTAAGATTTGATCATGACCAATCAGATTTTGGGGGTGTGTTTATGAGACACTATTAAACTTCATGAAATCCTCAGAGAAGCTCAGTTTCTTATCAGCAGTCTTGCCTTTGTATTTAGGTTAGAGATTTGCAAGTAAGTGGCTGGCTGTTTAGATGAACTGCAGAAATGAATAATCTTTGGCTCCTAGATTTATTATCTATGGAGCCATAATTATAAAATAGCGGTAGCTGTTTTGTAAATTTGTGAAGGTTAAACCGATTGGAGATTAGCGATCGTACGTTTACAATGGCGAAATTGTAGATTTATGATCCCCATAGAATACCATTGCTGTAGTTTACTACCGCATGGTATTTTACGATCGAATGTTCGTTAATTAACGAACGTTCAGTTGTAAATGTGTGATCGTTAATTAACTAAGCCATGGTATCGCTTAAAAATAGATTTTTGTTTGCAGAATCTGAATTTGCTTTACTTTAGCCAAATAGCCTACAGGATTGTGAGCCAGCCTAATACATATGTAGTTGCACTACTAGTTCCACCATTCTCTGACAAGCACTCGCAAACAGCAAAGGGCAGTTAGGGGTTGTACATTGAAATCATGCAGCAAGGCTGTCAGAATCACTGCAATATAAATACAATCAGGTTGTAATTAACGCAGCCCTGTTACTTACATTACTTATAAGTGTCCCCAATTATGAGATGATCTGATAACTAAATATATATCCACTAACAATTTATTGCTCTATTGCCAGAGCAGGGATGTCCAACCTGTGGCCCTCCAGATGTTGGAATACTACAACTTCCAGTATTCCTTGGGTCCTTCTACAATGGATGAATGCTGGTAGTTGTAGTTTTCAAAAATCTGAAAGGGCTGCAGGTTGGAAATCCCTGGCCCAGAGCCTTGCATAGTTAGGAAAAACCAACCTTATCATACAGAAAGTAAATGATTGGATAATCCACTAGAATAGCAGCAACTAAAGAGTTGCTATGTTATTTAACATTTCAGTGGCAGGACGCACCTAAATAAAAATACCTTTCAAATACTGCAACAAAAATCAAAGTTTATTGCAAGCACTTTCTGTACATTTAATTTAAGGTAACAGGTATAAAAGGACATCTATACTGAAAAAATGTATCTTTAGACATCCAGTATGAACTATCTTCTGCTAGGTGCAGTTTTGCTATAACTGGAATGGACACAGTGTTCATGCAAATCATGTAAATTGCATGATGGGAAATTCCCCTGCATCTTAGTGATTACTGAGCATGCTTGCCCTTATAGAGAGTCTGGCCAGATAGAAGGAGGTGTCGGTTAAGATTAGGAGGAGAGATACTGAGCCTGAGCAAATCAATTACTGTATTGAAGGAATTCAGCGACACACAAACCTCAGAGTATGTGCTACTTACATGTATTAATTTATAGATTAAGATGAGGCAAAGTCATTTTTTCACTATAGTTGCCCTTTAAGTTACACATATTTCTTTATGGATTAAGATAAGTAAAAGTCAGTTTTTCAGTATAGTTGCCCTTTAAGATAATTAAATGTTTAATAATTTCTACTTGTAAAGAAATTGTGAAGAATATAGATTTTCTATAAACTTGCAAATCTTGAAATTGCATCAAAGTCTATGGTAACAAAGTAATTTCTCTTTTCCCTATTTTTCCTGTCTTTTCAAAACAGTCTGAGGAGTAACATCTGTATTCAACATCCACAATACCTAATTGCAAAAGCAGATTTCTGGTTGTCAAGCACTTGTATTGTACTTGAAGAAGATGAAAAAACACAAGTTCGTTATTGCACAATAGTTTAAGATCCAACTCAAAGGGGACAATTTCACCTGTGGCAAAATACAGTCCTGCTGAGGCCACTGAAACTCCCATGGCTTCATTTCAATGTTACTCAGTAGGAAGTGGGATTATTTTCATAGCGAAGATTAAACGTACATCTGATTTTTGCTCAGCTTTAACTGGGTTGGTAATTATTTTACTTCAACTCTGGTGGGATGAGAATTGAAAAATTGTCCATGTTTTAAAATGACTTTCATCATGAGAAGATAATTTGATTCCCACAGTTGTAGTAGACAAGACATGTGATCTAGCATGATGTGGTCCACCTTAGAGTGTATAACATTGCTGGATATCTGCAATGAAAAGAATGTTTATTAGGATACTATTAGGCTAAATGATTCCGAATGTACACACCACACAATGCATATTCAATGTGAAATGATGGCATTTAATCACACTCCTTTCCTACCTTGGCACACACTAACATAGCTTCCCTGTTTGCCCACAAGCCTGCAACCAACCCAAACTCTTCTTTCTTAATCACATTGTCCTGAAGCAAAATAAATAGCTAGGAAAATATATTGGTGCATGGAATGTTTGATTCTTGGTCAGTAGGAAGTACTGTTCTAATTTATTGTAAATATTTCCTAGAGTATTTGACTTTTCCAAGAATAGTGTTCTTATGTTTGAATGTTTTTCAAACCTATAAATAGCCTTCAAGTAGGGTTGTAAGAGGCTTTGCTTTCTTTTATGTATAACCACTCACTGCAAAAGAGAATGGCTCATCTGTCATGTGATGTTTCATCATTCCACACAGACCTGCCGTTGGCCTGTTAACAGAGAAGAAAAATACAGTAAGAACTACTTAAAATGAAAGCATTGCCATTTTGATTTGTTTTCTGTTCTTCTTTTATCAGATTCTACCTTAGACATAGCTACAATAAAATGTATAACCTGGGCCACAAACACCAACAAAAATGCATGTCTGAAATGACTGGAAAACTGAGGCTGTTGAAGTGGCTGCAAATCTTAGACTGGTCAAATGAGATTGGCTGTAATATATGAACAGAATGTTTACCAGCTGTGCACATTCGGTCAATATATAAATCAGGTTGATGATGTATGCACAAGTGTCCATCCTACCAACAGCCTTATTGTGATATTGTGATAAAATGGATCTGTCAGTCAGGAAGATAGGACTAGAGCTGTACCAAGCCCTAATGGGGCCCATTGATCGCAGATATTGCGATATTTCAATATCGTACAATAGTGTATGAATTATCGGGCAACGCTTTGTTTCCTATCTGGCCAGTTGTGAAAAAAATCCATCAGCCCATCCAATCGTAAGATCTTCTCGTTGCATTTATGGCCATCTTAAATATAAAAAGCTTATTAGTATGATTAAACTAGGCCATGTCTAAGCTAGACTAAGTGTCTTGATGGAAATACTGGAACATTCATTGATTAGGTTTTTTGCTGTCTGACCTAGATTTCAATAATTGTCTGTCTCACAGGGGAAGCAAATCTTTTTTTTGTTCATGCCAGTACAGTTCAAATAATGTAATCAACTGTAACTACATTAACCCAATGGAGCCTGGTATCTCTCAATACAACCTATTAACACAACTTGAGCTTGGACTAAATAGCTGCTCTGATAATCTGAGTATAGGGACAGGTTTGCTGATATTTATTTTCAGAACAATGACATGTTGGCTCTCCTTTGGTAGAATAATGGTGACGCGTTGGTGCTCCTTTGGTAGAATAATGGTGACACGTTGGCGCTCCTTCGGTATGCCACTGCAATGGACGACGGATGGATGACGGATGGATTGAATAGGGTGAGGCTACATGTAATCTGATGGGAATGTTTACTATGTTTCAAAGGCCTAGAGAAAATATATAAGGGATAATTTGCCCCTTACAGGGTAAGTGTGTTACAAACCTTTTTCAGTTTGTGCCTGCCCAGTACATTGAATAGGGACAGCCCATTCCTATGACTCACCGGAAAGGAACAGGCTGTACTTGATGGACAATAGAACTTGAGAGGTTAATAAAGAATGGGGAGTTCTAAAAATTTTAAAAATTACTTCACTCTGGGTTTGCAGATGGTAAGGGAATCAGCACTGGAGTGGGATATTTTATAAAATAAACACTGATTATTCCACTGCTGCTCCCTTTATAATGTTGAACACATATGTATGATATATATGACCAAAATTTAAGTTGAAAAACTTGATCAGGATGCCGGCATCCTTGTCCATTGTCTATGGTGGTGCACTCCTGCATGCTGGTTGGGGGGGCAGAGGCAGTTGGTTCATTTCTTTGTTAGGGTCCGTACACATGTCCGACGGCAAAACCCCCCAAACGACAATGAAAAAAAGCATGAATAGGTTAATATATGTTATCCATATATGCAAATATATAGAAATGGCAAGTGCACACACTCGGGCCGCGTCTGCCCTGTCAGAAGTGTGTACGAGGCTTAAGTTCCCAAAGCCAACCAAAATATTCCTGTATATTCTTCTGTAGTTCCTTCTTGAGCCTGTAAACTTTACACTGATGTAATTTGTTCCAGTGAAGGGACAACTCCATACATTGTTCTCATGCTGCACAATAATTAGTCAGGCTCCAAATGTTTACAAAAAAATTGTAATCTAGACATAAACGACTCTTTTGTAGGACTACAAAAATCTTTCTCACTGGTGCATTTGTTCTGACTGATTTTCACAGGCCTTTCATGAATAGCAAGTATGGTAACAATCCAAGAGGCTTTTGTTTCTAGTTTATTTTCCACAAACAATTCTGCTACCAGGAAGATAAAATCAACAGTGTAGTTAGTTCTAAAGAACACGCCATATCCTGCAAACATAGGCATGTGGCTCCAGGTATTCTGACTACATAACCAACATCAAAAGCTACATGACAATAGAGCAGACCTTTGCACTGGACTAGTTTGCAATTGGGCTTGAAAGAGCCCAATTACTGTTCTATTTTTTTCACTTTTCTTCTTCCTAATTGTACATAGTCAAAATTAAAGGAGAACTAAAGTCCCCAGACAACATTGTCCCAATAGACAGATCACATTCAGAAACACGCAACAAGCTGTGTCTCATCTCTCCATTTGATGTGGGTGCTGGGTGATTTATGAAAATAACCTGTGAGTACAAGGGGTCAGCTCCCATAATTCACCTTATCTGGGAACAACCCACTTAGTGTACACAGTACACATTTACAGGAAACTTCAGTCTTGCATCCTGGAAGCTGAGAGCCAATCATGTTACAGCTCAGAGATCCCTCCCTCTGACACAGAACTCAGATTTCCCTGGTCCTGCACAGGTAAATCCCCCTTGTGACTTCATCTGACAGGCCACTCCCCAAGCTGATAAATCGCATCACAGCCCTCCTACCAGTGTTTTTGTTTCCTCCTGTCTTCGGTCAGGCTGGCTGCTTTCTCTCCCTCCACCAGAGGGTTAAGCTCTCTCCTACAGATTATAAAGCACGGTTACCGACTAGAATTTCTTTATTTTCCCCCTCAAGACAGATTTATCCAGTCAAAGGTTCCCAAGTGCCAGCAGGCCAGGAAAACTTTCAACTCTGTTCTGTGTTCCCTGGTTCACAACAAAGTCATAGAACAGGTTCCTGTTTCCCAAAGAGGGAAAGGTGTTTATTCTCCTCTCTTTTTCAGAATAAAGAAGTCAGGGGATATCAGACCTATTCTCAACTTAAAATATCTCAACCAAATTCTGCAAATAAAAATGTTTCATATGGAAACACTTCAGTCTGTCACCATCCAGCTGGACAAACAGGATTGGATGTCGAAGATAGACATCAAAGTCGCTTACCTGCACGTGCCAATCCATCGGAACCACCGCAAATTTCTTCGGTTTTGTGTCAACCATTAACATTACCAATACAGAGCACTTCCATTTGGTCTGGCAACTGCTCCAAGGCTGTTTACCAAAGTTCTTAATTGCGCATCTTCGAATGCAGAAAGTTTAGGTACATGCATACCTGGACGATTTCCTAATAAAAGCCAAGACTCAGTCCCTGCTCAGGGATCACAATGTCCATACCTTGACTTGCCTAGCCCGTCATGGATGGGTAATCAACAAGGAGAAATCGTCTCTTCTTCCAGTTCAGAACATTCAATTTCTGGGAAACGAGACAAATACTCTCTCCATGTCTGTCTGTCTCCCGGAAACTCGCAGAGAGGACATCATGACAAAATTAAGAAAATTCATTGCACTCCCAGCATCACCTGCTTGGATGTGCCAGCATATCCTGGGCAAATTAATTGCGACATTAGATTCAGTCAAATGGGCCATGGTTCACATTCGCCCATTACGGATATCGTTCTTGGGTCAGTTCTCTCCAGAGAGAAATCCAAACCAACTCATCATCCTCACCTCTCTGGTCAGAATGGATCTGGAATGGTGGACACTGAAGAGCAATTTCAGACCAGTGCCCTTACAGACACCTTCATGGCAAGTCCTTACCACGGATGCAAGCCCTGTTGGCTGGGGAGCCACTTTAGAGAATATGATGGTCCAAGGTGTGTGGCCAATGCGACCATCATTGGTTTTTCAGAATCAGAGGGAGATGACTGCAGTACTCCTGGCACTCAACACTAGCTGTTAGGAAAGTCAGTACAAGTGAACTTAGACAATGCAACAACAGTTGCTTATATCAATAAGAGGGGGGGGCACTCAAAGTCACCATCTTTGGTTAATCTCCAGTGGCAGCTTCACCCTCCACTATTTCTTCAAATTTCACAAATGTGGGGTTGCCCAGAGATAGACCTCATGGCTAACAAGCACAACTCGCAATTGACGAAATACTGCTCCAGGTTCCAGGATCCCAGTGCATACAAGGTAAATGCTTTCTCAATCAAATGGGATTTCCCCTTGATGTATGTTTTTCCACCCCATAGCCATCATTGTCATCCTCCCCTGGTGCCAAGGAGGCCATGGTTTCCGTGGGTCCTGCAGATGTGTGCAGCTCCACCGTTCAAATTACCTCTGAGGAAGGATCTTCTGAGGCAGGGGTCAGTTTCTGTTCAGAGCCTTTAGTTGACGGCCTTTTTATTGAAACCATGAGCATGAGGCTTAGAGGGCTCTCAGACAGCACTATATCTACACTGTTAGCAGACAGGAAGCCTTCCACGTCTGCTAAATATTAAAAATCCTGGAAAGTATTTTGCGACTGGTGCAAACTTAAAGAGTTAAACCCCTTAAGCCCCTCAGTAGAATCCATTACGGAATTCCTAAAGACTGGACTCAAGAAAAATCTCAGTAAAGCCACTTTAAAGTCGCAGGTGTCTGCAATTTCCACTCTAACCAATACAAAATGGGTCTACGACCCGCTCATTATCCGTTTTTTTCAGGGGGTGTCTCATTTAATACCCCTAGTTAAAACCAAAGTGCCTCCTTGGGATCTTACCTTGGTTCTCAGTTACCTCAAGGGACCTCCTTTTGAGCCTCTGGAGACCTACTCAATAAAACATTTAACATCCAAAACTCTATTTTTGGTGGCCATAACCTCTGCAAAAAGAGTGGCAGAGTTACAAGCCCTTAGGGCCTCTGAACCATTTATTGTATTCCTCCAGGACAGAGTAATACTCAGACCAGACTTCACTTTTCTCCCCAAAGTTGTGTCCAGCTACCACATTAATCAAGATATTATTTTGCCTACGCTAAACATCTCATCTGATGAACGTGATCTGCCCTTTCCACATTCCCTTAATGTTGGAAGAATCCTAAGAGTATATATTGATAGAACTAAGAATGTTCGCAAAACGGATGCACTCTTTATACTCTTCTCAGGTAGCCGATCAGGATTACAACCAGCAAAATCCACTTTAGCCTCATGGCTAAAACATTGTATAGAGCAAGCTTAAGTGGGCAGGAGAGAGCCATTACCTGTTAAGGTCACGGCTCATTCCACCAAATCGGTTGCAGCTTCATGGGCATTCAGTGCCAGAGCTTCGCCTGAGGAAATATGCAAGGCGGCAGCATGGTTGTCCTTATCTACTTTTGTTAGGCACTACAAAATTGATAGTGCCTATTCTGCACAAGCTGTTTGTGGTTCAACAATTTTGTCTGCTGCTGTTCAAGAGTAAAATAAGTTTTTCAGCATATATTGGATTCCCGCCCATTTCTTTACCCATTATCGTTCGTATATATTGCCACCAAACAAGGAAGTTGCACCCTTGCCCCTAGAAGCCAATCGTGCTGCAGCACAGAGACCTGCCACTTTTAGGCGCAGATCATGTTACTGCTGGGTACACACGGCTGAATTTTTCGTGCCGACAGGCCGTTCGCCACCAGGAGGAATTTCTGTCGCAAAATCGCAGCGGCTGTCAGTTTGCCATAACCAATCAGCCGTGATTAACAGATTTATCGTCCGTGATATATGACCTATGGGCCATATTTATAAAGGCGATTTTTAGCAACACCGCGCATTTAATGATCGTTAATTTAATACTGCGGCCATAAATGTATGTCTGCAATCATAAATGTCCTATAGTGATAGTAAATCTATGACCGCAATCACAGATTTACGATCGCCCATAGGTTTACTACCTCATGGTATTCTATGGATGGTATTCTACATTAGCAAACATTCATCGTAACTATATGATCGTGGCCGTATATTAACCAAAAATATGTCTCTTTATCTCCTATTTATATCTCTCTGTCTGTTTGTGGATCTGTCTATCTCAAAATACCTAATAGGTGGCTAAATTGGGCAGACAAAGGGTGAGGTTTAAGTGCCCCAGATCTTTCCAGACACTAGAAATACCAAGTAAGGGCACGGCCACAATGCAACGCAAGCGCACACGGAATTAAATGCGATTTTATGTGCGATTTTGTTGCGTTTGCGCATGCGATGGAAAACGCATGCGATTGCGATTTAAAATGTGGAACGCAAATCACAAGCGCAATCGCAACGCACCTGAAAATGCACATTTTCGGTGTGTTGCCGCGATTCCAATGATTTAAAAAAAGCAAACACAGAAAAATCGCAGCAGTGTGGACTAGCCCTAATACAGTATACTCGTTTCCAGCTTGTGTCTAAATCTTCAGTGCGAGTTAGGTCCGTGCATGCGCGTGCCACCTGCCACGCGCGCGTGGCTGATGACGTCACACGTGCACTGCCCGTGCATGCGATAACGTCGCACTCATCATGACGGCACTCGCGCACACGGCAGGGGGCTCGCACATGCACAGACCTAACTGGCACTGAAGATTTAGACACAAGCTGGAAACAAGGTCCAGCAACTCTCAGAGGCGGAGCTTACCGGACTTCTTTCATCTTCCAAGATGGCCAGCACTTTCCATGGTCTTTCCATGGTCTCAGGTAGGCTCTGAAGGGACCTAAAAAAAGGGGGGGGGAAAGGTTAGTTAGGGATTCAGCTACCATTTAACTTATTGGTTTTTCAGTATTCTTATCCTTAAAGTAAGCATGATCTAATAACGAAAGGTCACTACTCTTTGCATCATTCTGATTGTCCTCTGCTTTTGATACGTTGATCACTCTCTACTTCTTCAGTCCTGGCCTCCTTAGGTATCCAGGACACAGCACTTTCTGGCTATCCTCCTATCTCTCTGGTAGGACCTTTAATGTTTTTCACTCTGAAATTAGCTCCACTCCTCGCCCCCTCCTGTGGGTGTCTCCGCCCCAGATCTTCCTACACTGACATCCCAGGTCCCCGACTGCCTTAGTGCCATCTCTGCCTTTATGTCCCCCGCTTCCTCAAACTCAACATAGACAAGACTGAACTTGTCCTTTTCTCACCCTCACAATCTGTTCCCCTCCCTAGTTTTACTATTAATATTAAAAACAACACACCATAATCCCATCTCCGCATGTCCGTTGCCTGGGATAATGCTAGATTCCGATCTTTCCTTCAAACCTCATGTCAATTCGCTTGCTAAATCCTGTCGGCTCCAACTCAAAAACATCTCCCACATTCAACCTTCCTCTCGAAGGAAGCTACAAAAATCCTAGTAGGCCCTAATCATATCCTGGCTAGACTACTGCAACACACTCCTGTGTGGTTTACCAACAACACCGCCTGGCACACCGCTTCAATCCATTCTCAACTCTGCTGCCCGGCTCATTCATTTCTCTTCTCGTTTCTCTAATGCCTCTCCTCTCTGTCAGTCTCTCCACTGGTTGCCCTTCATGCAAAGGATGCAATTCAAACTGCTTAACTTATCCTATAAAGCACTATCCAACACAGCCCCTCCATATATCTCACAGCTGAGATTCCCGTCACCTTATGCCTCACCCCCATATCCTCTAGTCTGTAAGCTCTTTGGGCAGGGTCCTCTTGTAACTTGTATCATGGTATTGCTGTAAGAAACTCTTCAATCTGTTTACTTATAGTATGTATTACCTGTGTATGTAATATGTATGACTTTGTATAACATGTATTACCCTGTATGTAATGTATGACTATGTAATTGTGCCACGGAAGATGTTGGCACTATATAAATCAATAATAATAATTAAAAAAAAATAATAAAAAAAATAATAATAACCCCCACCCCAACCATTATTAGCATTGAGAAACACTCCACCCCACAAAGTACTGGAACCTTGACAGGCTACATACTGTATATATGCACTTGGGTTTTCTCCACCTCAGACTTGGAGATGTTAAAAGGCCAGGCTTAAATGCAAGGAAAACCTTACGGTGCCGAAAATTTAACAAACCTTTATAAATATGCCCCTTAGGTGTAGCAAGCAGTGCCAGACAGCAACAGCTAGAATTATCTTGAATAAAGAGGGGAATAGATTCAAGGGAGAAATATATCATTCTCCCTCTTTACAAGGCACTGGTAAGACCTCATTTGGAATATGCAGTGCAGTTTTGGAATCTCGTATACAAAGGCATCTTGGAAATGAAGGAGTTCAGAGAAGGGCACTTAAGTAATAAGGGAAATGGAGGGGCTTGACTATGGTTTTTGGCACCTGAGTCAAACCTTGTAAAAAGGCACTTCCCATCTAATTAGGTGGCGTGCATAGCGGTGAGGTGGGTTGGCCGTGGAATCACTTTAATTTATTTTTTGTAAATGTTTTTCACTTTAATTTTTTTTTAGCATTCCTAAAGATGATCTAATGATTATCTTTGGGAATGATAACAAAGTTGGAATACGCGCATCAATGCTTGTTTTCAAAATGCGATCAGAAAAATCACTTTCCAGAATGCGTTTTCCAGGAAGTATTTTATTCTCCATTGGCAAAGATCCATACTCATGTGATTTGAACTGATCACCTAATATTGATCTGTGCCTTTAAGATTTTCTCACTGACAGCTTACTATAGCAGGTACTGAACTGCGATCTGAATGGAGATCAGTGCAGATCGCAAGTTCACTTTCTTTACTAGACCACCAAGGTTCTTTAGGGGAAAACCAGGGGAGGTCCCCGGCATTAGAGGAAGTCCTCTGATGTCACAGGGACTCCTTTACTGCTGCAACTCTGCAGGGGAACAAGTTTGCAGCATTACGGGTAAATTACCAATGATCCCCACATCGGTTTCAGACCCCCGTGCGCTCTCAGCACACACAATTTTTTTTAAAGGGGTAGGTTTTTTTCCACCTGAGACCCATGTCTCACTCTGCCTCATTAGAGAAGCGTCCATGCAAATTAGTGCTGTTTACATTGGAAAAGCGATAATTCCAGCAGATGAAGTTAATTGAATAGCTTTAAAGCGAGCTGGATATGTTTCTAAAATTAATTACTGGTATTAATACATATACTGTAGTGGATCCAAGGATACAGTACTTTCCGATTGCCATGTGAAAACAGGAAGGAATTTTCCCCTGCTTTTTACCTGTTTTTTTTTTTGCCTTCCTCTGGATGAAATGTTAGGTAGTGTTAATGAGTTTAATGAGGGTAATAAAGGTTGGACTAAATGGACAAATGTATTTAATTAACCTCCTTTATTATGTCACTATGTATGTACATGTACTTAAAGCTAATAAAGGGCCCTGGAATGTCTGTTGGTTATTATTTTTGCTTTGTGCTAGAAGATTAAATGTTCTCTGTGCCACAATTAGATAAACTCCGTGTTTCCCCTTACAGAATTTACAGAGCATCATATACTGTAGCTTTTCTATTGTTAAAACCAATATGAAACAAATAGATTAACATAATAATAAACATGATTTTAATAGCAAAAATTAGAGTGATTGTGTCAGTGGCAAAGCAAATTAATACAATAGTGTAGTAACAAGATTTCAGGTTGAATCCCATAAGTCTGTTATACTGCATTTATTTGGTAATGTTGGCAAGTAATGTGATTGCTTTCAGGAAAAAAGTCAGTTGTTTTTTCTTTTTTTTTTTTTCCTCTAGCACTCTTCAGCTAAAAGTGCAATGTGACCCTGTTTATTTTAAACACTGCATTGCTTAAATCAAGCCTGTCTTACCCACTACTCATTATCTTGCCACCAGCAGTGTGATGTGTTTCTAATTTCATCATGAGGCTATAAACATATGTATGTAGCCTCTGACACAAATTTAAAGGGCATGTCCACCCCCAAAACTAAAATTGAACCTACTATTGGCCCACTGTGTAGTTTAAAAATAATCTTTACCTTACATTTCTGCTCCTTGTGATTCTCCTGCAGTGCTTGTCCAAAGTCTCAGAAAGTGAAGAGTAGGAGCTGTCTTCGTGTCAAAATGCTTCTGCCTCTAATCTGTTCTACTGAAGGTATTGTGACATGTGCAGGGGATCCATTTCCCCCCCTCCGGATCCAATTTGGCTGCCTTACCCCCTAGCTATTAATGTTATTTTCTGTAGTGTAGGGCACCTCTGCCCACCCCCATCCTCCATGTTAGATTACTTTAAAAAGCCTACAGCCCTTCATTCCCACCTCACTCTATATTGCTGGCAGCCACATCAGCCAATCACAGAAGCAGCTGCCGGTCCGGCTACTGTTTGCAAGTTACGGCAAACAGAGAGCCGGATCAGAGTGCCGCAGGAGTGATAGGCGGTTCTGCTAGAGATAGAGTTCTGCTGCTTTTTTTTTTTTTTTTAGAAATCTTACATAGTGGTTGGGGGTGGGCAAGGGTGCCCTCCAACATATTAAAAAATATTTTGTAGCGTGGAGATACCCTAAGACTGCACAGTTTAGAGGTCCCCAAAGGGCAGATGCAGTGCATTTTGGGTATTCTAGAATGTGGACAAAGCAAATCAGACTATTTTTTCTGAAAATGGAGAATTTTATTGGTTCATTTTGCAGGTCTATACATTAGTACATTAGTGTAACAATCACAACCAGAAAGGAAGGTCAGCATAGATCAAACAAATTGTCTGATCCTCATAAATGAAAATGAAAAATGAAATTTTTTTTCGGTATTTTAAAAATTTGGAAAAGGACCAATACTTGCCGATTTGAATTATCTCTATTAGGAGCGTGTGCAGAGGAGGCAGCAGGTGAAACCGCAGTCAGTCATTGGTTGTGATGTCAGCAGTCTCTGCCTTGATTGATTGCATGGATGGAGAGTGCAGCTTTTTCTGCCAGAATGGGGGCAATAGTTATCTTTTAATATCTGGTCAGTTATACATCTATTATTGTGCTGAATATATTGTTTGGAATCGGAGGCAGGCAACTGACAAGAGACTAGTTTTTGTTTTAAGGGTGGACATTACCTTTAATAAATTAATTTATTCAGAGGAGAATTTCTAAAAAGGTGAAATATAAAAAAAAGTTGAAAACACTAGTTGCAGTACGGTCTGCCAACACATATGATCTACAGTCCCTGTGCATTCTTTCTCCAGTAAACCCAACATCCATCACAGTGGAAGCACGAGTGCTACATTTAAATTTCATTTAAAAAGAGCATATGTGAGTTTATTTATTCCGGGATCTTTCGTTAAGCAAAATAGCTTGGGGTGCTCAGTGCTCAATAACAAATAGTCTAAATCCTGTGGTGTATAGTCATGGGGTGTTCTAATGCCTATTACAGTTTCTGTTTGCAATGGATAAATAAACCATTTCATACTCTCCTTACAAAACTTTTCATTTGTTTACACTTTGATATTGCTCCATAAATCATCCAAGTTATACAAGTTTACAATCCATATTCTTACAGAAAGCAGCTAAGGCTTTGGCTCATGGACAGTAATTATATAGAAAGCTATTGACAACATGCACACCCTACTTGATGTCTGCATGTGTGGTGCTGATGTAACTGCTGGGTGGTAGCAAATTAGTAATCAGAACATCTGCAATGGCATAAAAAATATTAGTATACATGTTTCCATAAGTTACACTATACAGAATAGAATACATGTTTCCATAACTTGCACTATGTTTCAGTTCTGGAATTTACTATATCTATATAAGAAAATCTATGTAATCTATGCAACATATGGTGCACTGTGAAAAAAGGAACACAATGTATTGCACATAGTGGGGCGAGGACACCGTGATTATAAGGGCTAGTTTAGGCCTGTGGATGGTCCTGGAGAGACCACACATAGCTGCAGGATGGCTGTATGCCTTCACCATTACAAAATCTGGATTAGAATAAAACAAGCTTAAAAAATAAACCGACATGAGTATTGGGCATTAGAAAACCTACAAAATATATATATATATATATATATATATATATATATATATATATATATATATAACATACAAAAGACAAGAATCACTTACAACATTTTAGCAGGAATCAGTGCATGATATTTATGTGAAGGATTTTAAACATATAAATTAAATACTGAATTTGTATTTATTTTTTTTCAACTCCAACTTGTGTATGGGTGCAAATGCGCTACCACCCTCTCTCTTTACTCCTACTGCACAGTGGAACTAGTAGGTCAGTTGATGTGTGTACTCATGTCTGGTTGGGGGATAAAAAAGACTACCTTTTTTGATGAATGGTCAAAATGTGTTTTTTTTTGTTTTTTTTTTTACTATACTTACATATGATTATACTTACTTAAATATGATTACCAAAAAATGAATGGGTACCTCAATTGGTGTATGTACCTGTGTCAGGTTGGAAGTTAAAAAAACAAACTTTTTTGATTATTAATCAAAATTTTTGACTACAGTTACCCATTAAGTATGGCGGCAACAGTATTGGATAAGTAGATCAGTAGGTGTGTGTACCTGTGTCAGGTTGGGGGTTAAAAAAAATATGATGATAAGTCAAAATCATTTTTTTGACTATAGTTACCCTTTAAATATGGCTGCCATGAAAATGGAAGGGTAGGTGAGTGGGTGTGTGTATACCTGGACGAGGTTGGAAGTTAAAAAAAAAACCTTTTTGATGATTGGACAAAATGTGTTTTTTTGACTTTAGTTACCCTTTAAGTATGGCTGCCACAGTAATGGATAAGATGATTAGTCAAAATTGTTTTTTTGACTATAGTTACCCTTTAAATATGGCTGCCATGAAAATAAAAGGGTAGGTCAGTAGGCGTGTGTACCTGCATCAGGTTGAAAGTTAAAAAAACTTGATCAAAATTTGTTTTTTTTACTTTACTTATCCTTTAAGTATGTCTGTCACAGTAATGGCTAAGTAGATCAGTAGGTGTGTGTAGCTGTTTCGGGTTGGGTGTTAAATAAAACAAACTTTTTGATGATTGGTCAAAATTTGTTTTTTTGACTTTAGTTACCCTTTAGCTATGGCTGCAACAGTAATGGAGGGGTAGGTCAGTAAGTGTGTTTACCTGTAACACGTTGGGGGTTAAAAAATCAAACTTTTTTGATTATTGATCACATTTTTTTTAACTTTAGTTACCCTTTAAGTATGGCTGCCACAGTAATGGATAAGTAGAACAGTAGGTGTGTGTACGTGTGTCAGGTTAAAATAAAAAAAGGGGGTTAAAATAAACTAACTTTGTTGATGATTGGTCAAAACATTTTTTTGACTTTAGTTACCCTTTAAAGGGCATGTCCACCCCAAAATTTAACTTTTGATATGTGGTAGGGTATGCTCCCCCAGCCCCAACCGCATTAATATAATTGTTAGAAAGTCCCCCGATTCTTACTTACCTGCCCTCTCTCCTCCGCTGCAGTGTTCAGGCCCTCTGCTTGCATGGAATTGAAAGCAGGGGGCGGGACCGGCAGGGAGGCAGGGAGGGCTGCACTGAGCATGCCTCAACCTTGATGAGGTTGAGGAAGTCTCAGGCACAGCATGAGTCACACACTGCTCCTACACAGCAGTTTCCTGGACTTTGGAGGGGCACAGCAGGGGAACTATTTTGAGCAGGAATGTAAGGTAAGGATTGTTTTAAACTACTTGATGTGGCCAGTAAGGGGTTAAATTTTAGTTTTGGGGGTGGACATGCCCTTTAAATATGTCTACCATCAAAATGGAAGGGTAGGTCAGCAGGTGTGTGTACCTGGGTCTGGTTGAGGAGGTATGTCTTTTTTTTGTGTTTACAACCATAAAACTATCTTTTATTGAAGATAAATCAAAATTAGCTTTTTTGACTTTAGTTACCCTTTAAGTATGGCTGCAACAGGAATGAAAGGGTAGGTCGGTAGGTGTGTGTACCCATATAAGGCTAGGGTGATTGTGTTTTTGCATGTATGACTATATAACTAACTATAATTTATGATTGATCAAAATTAGTTTTTTGACTATAGTTACCCTTTAAATATGGCTTCTATGGGAATGGAAAGATAGGTCAGTAGGTGGGTGTACCTGTGTCTGTGGGGGGGTTGGGGATATCACCATTTGTATTTATGACCACGAAACAAACTGTTTTGAAATATCCCCATTTGAGGATTGATACCATTATAGTCTATGGGGAAATGTCCTGAAATGCGCTGATAGCGCCATTACACTTCCTCGAAATCCTTAACTAGAAGATAGCACACTTTTCCAATATGCCCTGCATGTCTGTACCAAATGTCATGTCTCTAGCTCAAAAACTGTGGGAGGAGATACAGTCCAAAAAAGTGAAAGAATAAAACGGAAGAAGAAATAGAAAGAACAGTAATTTGGCTGTTCAATGACCCTTCCACCCTCTATAACACATTAAGCACAGGAAGGACTTCTTGTAAGTTGGCCATAAATTCCAATGGGATTTGCTAATTGTTGGCCACGTTTATTGCACAAAGATTATTTTAATGTCAACAAACTGCTGCCATTGACAATGGGGTCTATCGTTCCAGATGAAAAGTTTCCGCTGTGCCACTATTAATGAAATTTGCTGTGAATTTGGGACACATGTGCATGGCCACCTTGAATAAAGCACAGCTTGTGCATAATGCAAAGGGTTTTGCCACATCAAAAACCCAGGATACTGGCCCCATGTGACCAGATATTGATGTAGCCTTGGCCACAAGCTAGATAATTGTTGCAGATGCAGACATGTATGATTGTTTCAACAACTTATGATGTTGGAGAAAGGGTTTTGTTTGTTCTTCCCTGTGGTGCCATAGAATAGAACTGGCAGCCCTACTGGTGACAAGTTTTTGTTAAAACAATCAAGTCATGAGTGTTCCACGGGGCAATTATCTAACGTGTGAATGTTGCTATAAAAATGCACCAGGACATGTAAATCAAAACACATACTTAAATGGGAAGGAACCCATGTCTTGGCCCACATACTAAAAATTACACACAACTAGCTCAACCCCAAAACTACAATAGTTTCAAAGGTCTAATATATAACAACAACAACAAATAACACTTGTAAAGCGCTTTTCTCCTGTAGGACTCAAAGCGCTGTAAGCATGGCTCAGACCAATAACTGGTTGATAAATTGTGGTATAGAAGAAGAACTCTATAAATCCGGAAGTGCCAGGCTAAAGAGGTGGCTTTTAAGTCTAGATTTGAATAGACTTAAGAGGGAAGAGGCTTTAATATATAATAATAATAATATATAATATATAATAATAATATTTACCCCGTAGGTAGCCCAATGTTACACACACACACACCCCTCTGGGTGGAAGAAGCTAGGAGGGAGATAGAGGTTGAATATTGTGGTGTCTACTGGGTAAGTATTACATCTAACACCTTTGCAGGTTTGGGAGTGAGCTTCTCTGTGTAATTCTTAGTTAGATAGGTGGACGTGTCCTTTAAACATGATCACATGGTGATTTTTGCTGTGGCAAAAGACAGGACATAAACAAATTAGAAACAATACAGAGACAGGCAACTAAATTGAAAAGGGGATGGAGCATTTGTTTTATGAAGAGAGTTGATCAAAGTTGAGTTTGTTTTACCAAGAAAAAAAGGGCGTTTTGTGAAGGAATATGATAATCCTATACAAATATGATGGAGGGAACTACAGCCAATTAACAATGGGTCTTCTTTCTTGTAGGTGTGAACAAAAGACTAGAGGCCATCCCTTTAAGGTTGCCATACACATTAGCAATATTAGATAAATCCTGTCATCGGTTGACAGGATTTACCTAATATCAGCAGTGTGTAGGGAGCGTTTCCAACCGACCATCTGTCTGTCAGTATCGGCTCCCTTTATTTCAGAGAGCCTATCACATCAGCCCACGTATGGCCACATGACCGATCAATCCCCATACTTCATATGGGCGATTGGTCTGGTCCAATGTAATCTGTCGGCACAATTTGATGGAAATCACATATGTATGGCCACCTTTAGACTCGAGGAAAAGCCATTTCAGCTTAAGCAATGTAAATGGTTCTTCATTGTGAGGCCAGTAAGGTTGTGGAATGCTCTGAGGCTGTGGCAACGCGCCAGAATCGCACACGCAATTGGTGAGTTATCGCAGGCGATAGTGCGTTTTGCACATGCGATTTTGCCATTTTCCATTATGGAAACGCATGCGTTAACGCACCAAAAATGGTGAACGCATGCATTACCAAAACGGAAACGTACGCGCAATCGCATGTGCATCGGGAATAACAGGAATTTTTTGCTTTCCATTATAGCCCAATTGCAAGCTCAAACGCGCATAAAAAGTTGGTGTCAGCATCAGCTGAATCTGTGAATACATTCAAAAAAGGTTTGGGTGCAGAATATCCAGGGATATAGCTGTTGACTGCATCTTGTGTGGGCATGTGTTTGGTTTTATTCCTGTCTAGTTTTGTGTACTGAGGGGCATGTATCATTTGAGTGGAGGAGACTGGGCTCTTTTTTTTGTTGGGTTGGCGGGCTGTTTTTTTTTTTTTGTGAAGGCAATGTTAATGGACTGTTATTTTTTAACCCAAAATGAACTGGCACGTAAAACAATCTATATGGCCGATTGTATTATTAATAATTGTTAATAAAGATTTTATTATTCTACAGTCTGTGGGTTTGTTACATGCTCACACTAGAACCACATGATTTATTTTGATTGCTTTAGACTAGAGATTAGCTAAATTGGCTGCAGATGGATTTGAAGCCTTATTAACACTCACTCACATCCTTTGGCCCAGATGAGCTACAAATCACAAATCGTTTAAAAGAATTCACAAGGTGATTTGTAACCAATTAATCATTGCCACTTAAACAGATCTGTTCATGTCAGGTCTAGACATTGGCAGGTTCCTAGGCTCAGACAAATCTGTCATATCTTGCATTGGAATTCTGACCTACGGGTGGATCTATCATTCTGAATTCTAGTTTCTTTGCCTAGCAGATTACTGTTCCATGTGATGCTTTTTTTCTGTTCTACGTTTTGCATTACATATTCAAAGCAAAAGGAAAGTTCAGTCTTTGTGCTTTAAAAACTGCCCTGAAAAGCTGCCAGAGATCAGCAGTAAGATGACTCCCTATGACAAATTATTCTTATTATTATTATGACAAATGCAGTTTGACTTGCAGGATCCCCACTTCTCTCTCTCTCTCTTTTCTCTGTTATTTCTTTATTCCTAAAAAGAAGAAGATGATGATCCTTTCTGAATATCAGAATCAGCCCCGTGCCATGTCTGTGACATTTACTACAAATGAACTAGAAACTCTCTCATAAATAAAATAGTGCAGACCAAGGTGAGAAACATTTAGGCTAAGGTCAAACTATGACAGACAGCATTACTGTCCGTTTGTGTTGCGATCCAATAGTGCGCAAATGCATGATCTGTAAAAATGGTGATCGCATGTGCCCCGAAAACAGATCGCAATGCAGACCATGCAACATGTCCACCCACACTGAAATGCAATGTGCTGCTATTCTCACACGCTAACGGATTGCAAGTGCGATCATTCTCAAGAGATAAATCGTGCTGGTGTGCCTTGCCCTCAAAGATGAAGCAGTTCAGCAATCCAGAGGCATGCATAAAGAATGAATATAGCTATGTGGAAAAGATGATTATGTACCCGAAGAAGGGGGTAAACCCGAAACG